>OZ038509.1:67540710-67682710 GCA_964036315.1 Acanthosepion esculentum | reverse complement strand
CTTTCTTCACTTCTTCTACCATAACCTCTTATTTCTTCACTTCTTCTATCACCCCTTCTTTCTTCACTTCTTCTACCATAACCTCTTATTTCTTCACTTCTTCTATCACCCCTTCTTTCTTCACTTCTTCTACCATAACCTCTTATTTCTTCACTTCTTCTATCACCCCTTCTTTCTTCACTTCTTCTACCATAACCTCTTATTTCTTCACTTCTTCTATCACCCCTTCTTTCTTCACTTCTTCTACCATAACCTCTTATTTCTTCACTTCTTCTATCACCCCTTCTTTCTCCACTTCTTCTACCATAACCTCTTATTTCTTCACTTCTTCTATCACCCCTTCTTTCTTCACTTCTTCTACCATAACCTCTTATTTCTTCACTTCTTCTATCACCCCTTCTTTCTCCACTTCTTCTACCATAACCTCTTATTTCTTCACTTCTTCTATCACCCCTTCTTTCTCCACTTCTTCTACCATAACCTCTTATTTCTTCACTTCTTCTATCACCCCTTCTTTCTTCACTTCTACTACCATAACCTCTTATAGCTTCACTTCATCTGCTATCACCCTTTCTTTCTCCACTTCTTCTACCATAAACTCTTATTGCTTCACTTCTTCTATCACCACTTCTTTCTTCACTTCTTCCACCATAACCTCTTATTTCTTCACTTCTTCTATCACCCCTTCTTTCTTCACTTCTTCTACCATAACCTCTTATTTCTTCACTTCTTCTATCACCCCTTCTTTCTTCACTTCTTCTACCATAACCTCTTATTTCTTCACTTCTTCTATCACCCCTTCTTTCTTCACTTCTTCTACCATAACCTCTTATTTCTTCACTTCTTCTATCACCCCTTCTTTCTTCACTTCTTCTACCATAACCTCTTATTTCTTCACTTCTTCTATCACCCCTTCTTTCTTCACTTCTTCTACCATAACCTCTTATTTCTTCACTTCTTCTATCACCCCTTCTTTCTTCACTTCTTCTACCATAACCTCTTATTTCTTCACTTCTTCTATCACCCCTTCTTTCTTCACTTCTTCTACCATAACCTCTTATTTCTTCACTTCTTCTATCACCCCTTCTTTCTTCACTTCTTCTACCATAACCTCTTATTTCTTCACTTCTTCTATCACCCCTTCTTTCTTCACTTCTTCTACCATAACCTCTTATTTCTTCACTTCTTCTATCACCCCTTCTTTCTTCACTTCTTCTACCATAACCTCTTATTTCTTCACTTCTTCTATCACCCCTTCTTTCTCCACTTCTTCTACCATAACCTCTTATTTCTTCACTTCTTCTATCACCCCTTCTTTCTTCACTTCTTCTACCATAACCTCTTATTTCTTCACTTCTTCTATCACCACTTCTTTCTTCACTTCTTCTACCATAACCTCTTATTTCTTCACTTCTTCTATCACCCCTTCTTTCTTCACTTCTTCTACCATAACCTCTTATTTCTTCACTTCTTCTATCACCCCTTCTTTCTTCACTTCTTCTACCATAACCTCTTATTTCTTCACTTCTTCTATCACCCCTTCTTTCTTCACTTCTTCTACCATAACCTCTTATTTCTTCACTTCTTCTATCACCCCTTCTTTCTTCACTTCTTCTACCATAACCTCTTATTTCTTCACTTCTTCTATCACCCCTTCTTTCTTCACTTCTTCTACCATAACCTCTTATTTCTTCACTTCTTCTATCACCCCTTCTTTCTCCACTTCTTCTACCATAACCTCTTATTTCTTCACTTCTTCTATCACCCCTTCTTTCTTCACTTCTTCTACCATAACCTCTTATTTCTTCACTTCTTCTATCACCCCTTCTTTCTTCACTTCTTCTACCATAACCTCTTATTTCTTCACTTCTTCTATCACCCCTTCTTTCTTCACTTCTTCTACCATAACCTCTTATTTCTTCACTTCTTCTATCACCCCTTCTTTCTCCACTTCTTCTACCATAACCTCTTATTTCTTCACTTCTTCTATCACCCCTTCTTTCTTCACTTCTTCTACCATAACCTCTTATTTCTTCACTTCTTCTATCACCCCTTCTTTCTTCACTTCTTCTACCATAACCTCTTATTTCTTCACTTCTTCTATCACCCCTTCTTTCTTCACTTCTTCTACCATAACCTCTTATTTCTTCACTTCTTCTATCACCCCTTCTTTCTCCACTTCTTCTACCATAACCTCTTATTTCTTCACTTCTTCTATCACCCCTTCTTTCTCCACTTCTTCTACCATAACCTCTTATTTCTTCACTTCTTCTATCACCCCTTCTTTCTTCACTTCTTCTACCATAAACTCTTATTGCTTCACTTCTTCTATCACCACTTCTTTCTTCACTTCTTCCACCATAACCTCTTATTTCTTCACTTCTTCTATCACCCCTTCTTTCTTCACTTCTTCCACCATAACCTCTTATTTCTTCACTTCTTCTATCACCCCTTCTTTCTTCACTTCTTCTACCATAACCTCTTATTTCTTCACTTCTTCTATCACCCCTTCTTTCTTCACTTCATCCACCATAACCTCTTATTTCTTCACTTCTTCTATCACCCCTTCTTTCTTCACTTCTTCTACCATAACCTCTTATTTCTTCACTTCTTCTATCACCCCTTCTTTCTTCACTTCTTCTAACATAACCTCTTATTTCTTCACTTCTTCTATCACCCCTTCTTTCTTCACTTCTTCTACCATAACCTCTTATTTCTTCACTTCTTCTATCACCCCTTCTTTCTTCACTTCTTCTACCATAACCTCTTATTTCTTCACTTCTTCTATCACCCCTTCTTTCTTCACTTCTTCTACCATAACCTCTTATTTCTTCACTTCTTCTATCACCCCTTCTTTCTTCACTTCTTCTACCATAACCTCTTATTTCTTCACTTCTTCTATCACCCCTTCTTTCTCCACTTCTTCTACCATAACCTCTTATTTCTTCACTTCTTCTATCACCCCTTCTTTCTTCACTACTTCTACCATAACCTCTTATTTCTTCACTTCTTCTATCACCCCTTCTTTCTCCACTTCTTCTACCATAACCTCTTATAGCTTCACTTCTTCTATCACCCCTTCTTTCTTCACTTCTTCTACCATAACCTCTTATTTCTTCACTTCTTCTATCACCCCTTCTTTCTTCACTTCTTCTACCATAACCTCTTATTTCTTCACTTCTTCTATCACCCCTTCTTTCTTCACTTCTTCTACCATAACCTCTTATTTCTTCACTTCTTCTATCACCCCTTCTTTCTTCACTTCTTCTACCATAACCTCTTATTTCTTCACTTCTTCTATCACCCCTTCTTTCTTCACTACTTCTACCATAACCTCTTATTTCTTCACTTCTTCTATCACCCCTTCTTTCTCCACTTCTTCTACCATAACCTCTTATTTCTTCACTTCTTCTATCACCCCTTCTTTCTTCACTACTTCTACCATAACCTCTTATTTCTTCACTTCTTCTATCACCCCTTCTTTCTCCACTTCTTCTACCATAACCTCTTATTTCTTCACTTCTTCTATCACCCTTCTTTCTTCATTTCTACTACCATAACCTCTTATAGCTTCACTTCTTCTATCACCCCTTCTTTCTCCACTTCTTCTACCATAACCTCTTATTTCTTCACTTCTTCTATCACCCCTTCTTTCTTCATTTCTACTACCATAACCTCTTATAGCTTCACTTCTTCTATCACCCCTTCTTTCTCCACTTCTTCTACCATAACCTCTTATTTCTTCACTTCTTCTATCACCCCTTCTTTCTTCACTACTTCTACCATAACCTCTTATTTCTTCACTTCTTCTATCACCCCTTCTTTCTCCACTTCTTCTACCATAACCTCTTATAGCTTCACTTCTTCTATCACCCCTTCTTTCTTCACTTCTTCTACCATAACCTCTTATTTCTTCACTTCTTCTATCACCCCTTCTTTCTTTACTTCTTCTACCATAACCTCTTATTTCTTCACTTCTTCTATCACCCCTTCTTTCTTCACTTCTTCTACCATAACCTCTTATTTCTTCACTTCTTCTATCACCCCTTCTTTCTT
The DNA here is from genome assembly GCA_964036315.1 of Acanthosepion esculentum. Lineage (NCBI taxonomy): Eukaryota > Metazoa > Mollusca > Cephalopoda > Sepiida > Sepiidae > Acanthosepion > Acanthosepion esculentum. Next base: position 67,678,654 of record OZ038509.1, on the reverse strand, counting down.
CACTTCTTCTACCATAACCTCTTATTTCTTCACTTCTTCTATCACCCCTTCTTTCTTCACTTCTTCTACCATAACCTCTTATTTCTTCACTTCTTCTATCACCCCTTCTTTCTCCACTTCTTCTACCATAACCTCTTATTTCTTCACTTCTTCTATCACCCCTTCTTTCTTCACTTCTACTACCATAACCTCTTATAGCTTCACTTCATCTGCTATCACCCTTTCTTTCTCCACTTCTTCTACCATAAACTCTTATGGCTTCACTTCTTCTATCACCACTTCTTTCTTCACTTCTTCCACCATAACCTCTTATTTCTTCACTTCTTCTATTACCCCTTCTTTCTTCACTTCTTCTACCATAACCTCTTATTTCTTCACTTCTTCTATCACCCCTTCTTTCTTCACTTCTTCTACCATAACCTCTTATTTCTTCACTTCTTCTATCACCCCTTCTTTCTTCACTTCTTCCACCATAACCTCTTATTTCTTCACTTCTTCTATCACCCCTTCTTTCTTCACTTCTTCCACCATAACCTCTTATTTCTTCACTTCTTCTATCACCCCTTCTTTCTTCACTTCTTCTACCATAACCTCTTATTTCTTCACTTCTTCTATCACCCCTTCTTTCTTCACTTCTTCTAACATAACCTCTTATTTCTTCACTTCTTCTATCACCCCTTCTTTCTTCACTTCTTCTACCATAACCTCTTATTTCTTCACTTCTTCTATCACCCCTTCTTTCTTCACTTCTTCTACCATAACCTCTTATTTCTTCACTTCTTCTATCACCCCTTCTTTCTTCACTTCTTCTACCATAACCTCTTATTTCTTCACTTCTTCTATCACCCCTTCTTTCTTCACTTCTTCTAACATAACCTCTTATTTCTTCACTTCTTCTATCACCCCTTCTTTCTTCACTTCTTCTACCATAACCTCTTATGTCTTCACTTCTTCTATCACCCCTTCTTTCTTCACTTCTTCTACCATAACCTCTTATTTCTTCACTTCTTCTATCACCCCTTCTTTCTTCACTTCTTCTACCATAACCTCTTATTTCTTCACTTCTTCTATCACCCCTTCTTTCTTCACTTCTTCCACCATAACCTCTTATTTCTTCACTTCTTCTATCACCCCTTCTTTCTTCACTTCTTCTACCATAACCTCTTATTTCTTCACTTCTTCTATCACCCCTTCTTTCTTCACTTCTTCTACCATAACCTCTTATTTCTTCACTTCTTCTATCACCCCTTCTTTCTTCACTTCTTCCACCATAACCTCTTATTTCTTCACTTCTTCTATCACCCCTTCTTTCTTCACTTCTTCTACCATAACCTCTTATTTCTTCACTTCTTCTATCACCCCTTCTTTCTTCACTTCTTCTAACATAACCTCTTATTTCTTCACTTCTTCTATCACCCCTTCTTTCTTCACTTCTTCTACCATAACCTCTTATTTCTTCACTTCTTCTATCACCCCTTCTTTCTTCACTTCTTCTACCATAACCTCTTATTTCTTCACTTCTTCTATCACCCCTTCTTTCTTCACTTCTTCTACCATATAACCTCTTATTTTTTCACTTCTTCTATCACCCCTTCTTTCTTCACTTCTTCTACCATAACCTCTTATTTCTTCACTTCTTCTATCACCCCTTCTTTCTTCACTACTTCTACCATAACCTCTTATTTCTTCACTTCTTCTATCTCCCCTTCTTTCTCACTTCTTCTACCATAACCTCTTATTTCTTCACTTCTTCTATCACCCCTTCTTTCTTCACTTCTTCTACCATAACCTCTTATTTCTTCACTTCTTCTATCACCCCTTCTTTCTTCACTTCTTCTACCATAACCTCTTATTTCTTCACTTCTTCTATCACCCCTTCTTTCTCACTTCTTCTACCATAACCTCTTATTTCTTCACTTCTTCTATCACCCCTTCTTTCTCCACTTCTTCTACCATAACCTCTTATTTCTTCACTTCTTCTATCACCACTTCTTTCTTCACTTCTTCTACCATAACCTCTTATTTCTTCACTTCTTCTATCACCCCTTCTTTCTTCACTTCTTCTACCATAACCTCTTATTTCTTCACTTCTTCTATCACCCCTTCTTTCTCCACTTCTTCTACCATAACCTCTTATTTCTTCACTTCTTCTATCACCCCTTCTTTCTTCACTTCTTCTACCATAACCTCTTATTTCTTCACTTCTTCTATCACCACTTCTTTCTTCACTTCTTCTACCATAACCTCTTATTTCTTCACTTCTTCTATCACCCCTTCTTTCTTCACTTCTTCTACCATAACCTCTTATTTCTTCACTTCTTCTATCACCCCTTCTTTCTCCACTTCTTCTACCATAACCTCTTATTTCTTCACTTCTTCTATCACCCCTTCTTTCTTCACTTCTTCTACCATAACCTCTTATTTCTTCACTTCTTCTATCACCACTTCTTTCTTCACTTCTTCTACCATAACCTCTTATTTCTTCACTTCTTCTATCACCCCTTCTTTCTTCACTTCTTCTACCATAACCTCTTATTTCTTCACTTCTTCTATCACCCCTTCTTTCTCCACTTCTTCTACCATAACCTCTTATTTCTTCACTTCTTCTATCACCCCTTCTTTCTTCACTTCTTCTACCATAACCTCTTATTTCTTCACTTCTTCTATCACCCCTTCTTTCTTCACTTCTTCTACCATAACCTCTTATTTCTTCACTTCTTCTATCACCCCTTCTTTCTCCACTTCTTCTACCATAACCTCTTATTTCTTCACTTCTTCTATCACCCCTTCTTTCTCCACTTCTTCTACCATAACCTCTTATTTCTTCACTTCTTCTATCACCCCTTCTTTCTCCACTTCTTCTACCATAACCTCTTATTTCTTCACTTCTTCTATCACCCCTTCTTTCTTCACTTCTACTACCATAACCTCTTATAGCTTCACTTCATCTGCTATCACCCTTTCTTTCTCCACTTCTTCTACCATAAACTCTTATTGCTTCACTTCTTCTATCACCACTTCTTTCTTCACTTCTTCCACCATAACCTCTTATTTCTTCACTTCTTCTATCACCCCTTCTTTCTTCACTTCTTCTACCATAACCTCTTATTTCTTCACTTCTTCTATCACCCCTTCTTTCTTCACTTCTTCTACCATAACCTCTTATTTCTTCACTTCTTCTATCACCCCTTCTTTCTTCACTTCTTCCACCATAACCTCTTATTTCTTCACTTCTTCTATCACCCCTTCTTTCTCCACTTCTTCTACCATAACCTCTTATTTCTTCACTTCTTCTATCACCCCTTCTTTCTTCACTTCTTCTACCATAACCTCTTATTTCTTCACTTCTTCTATCACCCCTTCTTTCTCCACTTCTTCTACCATAACCTCTTATTTCTTCACTTCTTCTATCACCCCTTCTTTCTTCACTTCTTCTACCATAACCTCTTATTTCTTCACTTCTTCTATCACCCCTTCTTTCTCCACTTCTTCTACCATAACCTCTTATTTCTTCACTTCTTCTATCACCCCTTCTTTCTTCACTTCTTCCACCATAACCTCTTATTTCTTCACTTCTTCTATCACCCCTTCTTTCTCCACTTCTTCTATCATAACCTCTTATTTCTTCACTTCTTCTATCACCACTTCTTTCTTCACTTCTTCTACCATAACCTCTTATTTCTTCACTTCTTCTATCACCCCTTCTTTCTTCACTTCTTCTACCATAACCTCTTATTTCTTCACTTCTTCTATCACCCCTTCTTTCTTCACTTCTTCCACCATAACCTCTTATTTCTTCACTTCTTCTATCACCCCTTCTTTCTTCACTTCTTCTACAATAACCTCTTATTTCTTCACTTCTTCTATCACCCCTTCTTTCTTCACTTCTTCTACCATAACCTCTTATTTCTTCACTTCTTCTATCACCCCTTCTTTCTCCACTTCTTCTACCATAACCTCTTATTTCTTCACTTCTTCTATCACCCCTTCTTTCTTCACTTCTTCCACCATAACCTCTTATTTCTTCACTTCTTCTATCACCCCTTCTTTCTTCACTTCTTCTACCATAACCTCTTATTTCTTCACTTCTTCTATCACCCCTTCTTTCTTCACTTCTTCTACCATAACCTCTTATTTCTTCACTTCTTCTATCACCCCTTCTTTCTTCACTTCTTCTACCATAACCTCTTATTTCTTCACTTCTTCTATCACCCCTTCTTTCTTCACTTCTTCTACCATAACCTCTTATTTCTTCACTTCTTCTATCACCCCTTCTTTCTTCACTTCTTCTACCATAACCTCTTATTTCTTCACTTCTTCTATCACCCCTTCTTTCTCCACTTCTTCTACCATAACCTCTTATTTCTTCACTTCTTCTATCACCCCTTCTTTCTTCACTTCTTCCACCATAACCTCTTATTTCTTCACTTCTTCTATCACCACTTCTTTCTTCACTTCTTCTACCATAACCTCTTATTTCTTCACTTCTATCACCACTTCTTTCTTCACTTCTTCCACCATAACCTCTTATTTCTTCACTTCTTCTATCACCCCTTCTTTCTTCACTTCTTCTACCATAACCTCTTATTTCTTCACTTCTTCTATCACCCCTTCTTTCTTCACTTCTTCTACCATAACCTCTTATTTCTTCACTTCTTCTATCACCCCTTCTTTCTTCACTTCTTCTACCATAACCTCTTATTTCTTCACTTCTTCTATCACCCCTTCTTTCTTCACTTCTTCTACCATAACCTCTTATTTCTTCACTTCTTCTATCACCCCTTCTTTCTTCACTTCTTCTACCATAACCTCTTATTTCTTCACTTCTTATATCACCACTTCTTTCTTCACTTCTTCCACCATAACCTCTTATTTCTTCACTTCTTCTATCACCCCTTCTTTCTTCACTTCTTCTACCATAACCTCTTATTTCTTCACTTCTTCTATCACCCCTTCTTTCTTCACTTCTTCTACCATAACCTCTTATTTCTTCACTTCTTCTATCACCCCTTCTTTCTTCACTTCTTCCACCATAACCTCTTATTTCTTCACTTCTTCTATCACCACTTCTTTCTTCACTTCTTCCACCATAACCTCTTATTTCTTCACTTCTTCTATCACCCCTTCTTTCTTCACTTCTTCTACCATAACCTCTTATTTCTTCACTTCTTCTATCACCCCTTCTTTCTCCACTTCTTCCACCATAACCTCTTATTTCTTCACTTCTTCTATCACCTCTTCTTTCTTCACTTCTTCTACCATAACCTCTTATTTCTTTACTTCTTCTATCACCCCTTCTTTCTCCACTTCTTCTACCATAACCTCTTATTTCTTCACTTCTTCTATCACCCCTTCTTTCTTCACTTCTTCTACCATAACCTCTTATTTCTTCACTTCTTCTATCACCCCTTCTTTCTTCACTTCTTCCACCATAACCTCTTATTTCTTCACTTATTCTATCACCACTTCTTTCTTCACTTCTTCCACCATAACCTCTTATTTCTTCACTTCTTCTATCACCCCTTCTTTCTTCACTTCTTCTACCATAACCTCTTATTTCTTCACTTCTTCTATCACCCCTTCTTTCTCCACTTCTTCCACCATAACCTCTTATTTCTTCACTTCTTCTATCACCTCTTCTTTCTTCACTTCTTCCACCATAACCTCTTATTTCTTCACTTCTTCTATCACCCCTTCTTTCTTCACTTCTTCTACCATAACCTCTTATTTCTTCACTTCTTCTATCACCTCTTCTTTCTTCACTTCTTCTACCATAACCTCTTATTTCTTCACTTCTTCTATCACCCCTTCTTTCTCCACTTCTTCTACCATAACCTCTTATTGCTTCACTTTATCTGCTATCACCACTTATTTTTTCACTTCTACCATCGAGTTATTTCTTCGTTTTCTTCTGCTACCATCTTTATTTCTTCACTTCTTCTAACATCACTACTTATATCATCACTTCTACCAGCACCCTCTTTTCTTCACTTCTTCTGGCATAACCTCTTATTCCTTCACTTCTTCGACCATCATTTCTTATTTATTCCTTTCTTCTGCCATCATCTCTTATTTGTTCACTTCATCTGCTATCACCATTTATTTCTTCCCTTTTTCTACCATCACCTTGCACCCTCACTTCTTCAATTCTTCCACCATAACCCCTCATTTCTTCAGTTCTTCTATCATCACCTTTAATTTCTTCACTTCTTCTGATATCATCTCTTCATTTCTTCACTTCTAGCATAAACAGTTATTTCTTCACTTCTTCTATCATCACGTCTTATTTTTCCAGTCCTTCTGCTATCACTCCTTATTTCTTCACTTCTTCTACCATTGACTATAATTTCTTCACTTCTTCTGCTATCATCTCTTATTTCTTCATTTTTTCTGTCAGTATCTCCGACTTCTTCACTACTGCTGATATCTCCTTTATTTCTTCACTTCTTCTACCATCACCGCGTATTTCTTCACTTCTTCCACTACCATCCTTCTTTCTTCACTTCTTCTGCTATCACCCTTCTTTCTTCACTTATTCTACTGTCACCTTTTATTTCTTCACTTCTTCTCTCACCACCTCATGTTTCTTCACTTCTACCATCACCGTCAGCTTCTTAGCTTCTTCTACCAGCGCCCTTATCTATTCATTTCTACCATCAACCTTATTTCTTCACTTCTTCTACCATCACCTCTTATTTATTTACTCCTATCACCTTTTACTTCTTCATTCCAGAACAGAACATATTGTTGCATCTAGTAAACAATCAATTAGTAAGATCTAATTGCCAATCCAGTATTACACATGAATTCTTAGATTTGAGATGCCAAGAAGGAAATCTTAGCAGATCAATTGCCATTAGAATATTTGCAGAATAGACTGAGGAAGCCACGTTTGGCGTTGGATTTGTCTTGGTTTGTTTTACGGTATATCAACCTCAATGTTTTATTTACTGCCGGCCAAATTTGTATTTCTGGTAATATTTTTTTTTTAAATGTGTTGCTGGTAATGTTTCTTTTCATTCAAAATTCTATTTCTGGTAATTTTTTTCTTCAAAAGTCCATTCCAGGTAATTTCTTTTTTCAAAATCTATTGCATGTAATATTTGTCATAAAAATGTATTTCCAAAGAAATGTATTGCTGGGCAATTTTTTTTCCAAAAATGTGTTGCTGCTAATATTTCGTTTGTAATAATTTTTCCTCCCAAAATGTATTCATGGCTGTAAGTTTTCCTTCAAATGTATTTTTGGTAATAATTCTTCCTTGCATCAGCAATACATCTTTGAAGAAATAAACTAAATTCTGCACCAAACATCTGATCGGAAGAATGAATATTTTGAGGAGCATGGAAGCACCTCTTAATTGGTATTGTTCCCAGGTCCTGATCCGGCGTGGCAACACCTGTTGGGGTCCCATATATGGGCAAATAGTGAACTTTCAAACAAAAACAACACATTATGAAAGTATAAATTACATTTTTATGGTAAGAATATCAGCAATACTTTTTTTATTTAAAAAAAATGATCAACAATATATTTTATAGCAAAATGGCCAAAAATACACTTCATCTGTAATTGAAGGTATACAATTACATTTAAAACATTTTTAGTTGAAGCAATAAAATTGTATTCAAAATATTTATATTAAATAACACATAGAGGCGTTAATATGCCGCTAAACATCAAACATGAAAGAACTCTTTCACGACATTAAACAATATAATATCCTACAGATACCAAAACTGTATTCCAAAATATGACTTCAACCAAACTATAATTATAAAATACACATATCACTGCCTTTAGTATTTGTCCACTCAAATATGTATATACACAAAGACTGAGTATCATCTACCATGTATTCAATTGCGAAAGCAGAATAACATATATCGTATTTTTATTACTTCAAAGCTCCCAAGAAAATTAAATTTCCATATTAAATAACCCATAAGAAGTTGATATGATGTTAAAAAACAAATCAAACATAAGTGAGTGTTGAGTCAACGATCATGTTGTTTTTCTTCTGTCAATCACGAAAACTGACAAATATTTTTCGATGGCCTAAAAAATGGAGTTAAGCTCATCGTTCTTAGCAAGGGATTATACCGCTGTGTTTTTACACGAATTCCGAAATATATTTATACATGGTTATTCGAGTTCTTTTGAGAAGAGAAGAACTCATAGAACTCTTTTGCGACTTCTTGCTTCCCAGTCAACTTTGATCTTCAAAAAATTAAATGCAATGTCAATCGTTATCTTCTGTTTCTTAATTCCTGTACTTTTCTTGTTCTCATCTACTTAATAATGTTTTTCTTTTTCTCGCATTTCCTAACACTCAGTAACATCTTGCGTCTTAGTCGCTTTATTGCCTTGCTTGGTGTGAAATGATTAAAAGAGAGAGACGGCACTTATTTTCTTCGCCTCTCTAACATGGTCATCGCCATTTTATTTTTCTTCGTGTTCCTTTTCATTTTTCTGTTCCTGCTTTTTTTTTTCTTTTTGTTCCTTTACATCTCATTGTCTTTATTTACTTTCTTTTCCATTTAGGTCTTTCTTTCTTTTTTATCAAATTCTTTTTCCTTTTTTTTCGTTTTTATCCGCCTGCCCACACTCACATGTTGAATGTCCAAAATAAAATTTTTACTCCCTTGTCGTAAATGGAAAATTCAACTTTTACAGAAGAGCCAATCCAAAAAGCTACTCGACTGTGACAATCCGTGTAGAGTCCATTTATAACTTGTGTTATAAAAAATTCCACAGTTGTGTATAAAATTAGAACAAAAGAACATCGGTCACAATGCAAAATAAAAATTCCAGTCGTTGCTCTAATACGGAGAAATGTAATTCCAGGTCGGACAAGCGTGGCCAGATACAAATAAGAGCTGCGGGTACTTCCGCTTCCTGTTTGAATCCCAAAATACATTAGTAAATTTATTATCTGTATAGTTCAGGAGCGACAACCAATCATATTACAGCATACCTCCCACTTAATTTCATATTTAAATACTTATTTTTATGTCATGAATTTGCCGGTGGCGCTGACTCAGCGTGGGTAAGACAAGGCATATTGATGCAATTTTTTGCCTAATTGACTAAACAACAACAAATCCCGCTGATCGAGTTGAAACTTGGCAAAAACAAACCCCAAGATGTTAAACATCTTTTGAATGCACTTTGAAAGGAATAGAATGCATAGAACGCACTTTGGTTTAGATTCTCTAACGCCATATCAACCCTTTGACTCATTTAATGCCAACATTTAATATTTGCTTCTAAATGAAGACACGTATTTAAACAGGGGAGACACGAGGGAGTCATGAATAACGGCTTGGGTTGAAGAGAGCAGAGTCTGAATTTTCGTCGGTTCCATTACATTCACTTACGTGCTAATACCCTTGGGAAAAGATATCAATCCTTTTCTACTCACCCCAGATATGGGTATATAGCCGGACAGACGGGCTTCTGCATCCTTGGATGGCAACTGGTCTACCGCAAAAAGAAATGGAAACCTACTACGGGAAAAAAATCTTGCCTCGTCTGTCATGTATCGAAAGATACATGATCGCCTAAACGTGTATCACTCATGGCACATAACTGACTCTGACTTTCCAGTTGAATCCATTACATCCACTTACTTGTTAATACTTTAAGGAAAGGCATGAAACCTCTTCTCCTCCTCTCCAGCTATGTGTAAATAACAGGACAGACCGAGTTCTATAGTCTTGGATGGTAACTGGTCTACGGCGGAAAAAATGGCAACCTACTGCCGAAAAAAATAAATCTACCTCGTCAGTCCTGTATCGAAAGATACATGATCGCCTTAGCGTGTATCACGCATGGCACGTAACTGACTGACTTTCCAGTCGACTCCATTACATTCACTTACGTGCTAATACCCTTGGGAAAGGTATGAATCCTATTCTTCTCCCCTCGGCTATAGATAAACAGCAGGACATACTTGGTTCTATAGTCTTGGATGATAACTGGTCTACCGCAGAAAGAAATGGGAACCTACTGCGGGAAAAAATCTGCCTCGTCAGTCCTGTATCGAAAGATACATGATCGCCTAAGCGTGTATCACGCATGGCACATAACTCACTAACTGACTTTCCAGTTGAATCCATTACATTCACTTACGTGCTAATACTCTTAGGAAAGGCATGAAACCTCTTCTCCTCCTCTCCAGCTATGTGTAAATAACAGGACAGACCGGGTTCTATAGTCTTGGATGGTAACTGGTCTACGGCAGAAAAAATGGCAACCTACTGCCGGAAAAAATAAATCTACCTCGTCAGTCCTGTATCGAAAGATACATGATCGCCTTAGCGTGTATCACGCATGGCACGTAACTGACTGACTGACTTTCCAGTCGACTCCATTACATTCACTTACGTGCTAATACCCTTGGGAAAGGTATGAATCCTATTCTTCTCCCCTCGGCTATAGATAAACAGCAGGACATACTTGGTTCTATAGTCTTGGATGATAACTGGTCTACCGCAGAAAGAAATGGGAACCTACTGCGGGAAAAAAATCTGCCTCGTCAGTCATGTATCGAAAGATACATGATCGCCTAAGCGTGTATCACGCATGGCACATAACTCACTAACTGACTTTCCAGTTGAATCCATTACATTCACTTCCGTGCTAATACTCTTAGGAAAGGCATGAAACCTCTTCTCCTCCTCTCCAGCTATGTGTAAATAACAGGACAGACCGGGTTCTATAGTCTTGGATGGTAACTGGTCTACGGCAGAAAAAATGGCAACCTACTGCCGGAAAAAAATAAATCTACCTCGTCAGTCCTGTATCGAAAGATACATGATCGCCTTAGCGTGTATCACGCATGGCACGTAACTGACTGACTGACTTTCCAGTCGACTCCATTACATTCACTTACGTGCTAATACCCTTGGGAAAGGTATGAATCCTATTCTTCTCCCCTCGGCTATAGATAAACAGCAGGACATACTTGGTTCTATAGTCTTGGATGATAACTGGTCTACCGCAGAAAGAAATGGGAACCTACTGCGGGAAAAAAATCTGCCTCGTCAGTCATGTATCGAAAGATACATGATCGCCTAAGCGTGTATCACGCATGGCACATAACTCACTAACTGACTTTCCAGTTGAATCCATTACATTCACTTACGTGCTAATACTCTTAGGAAAGGCATGAAACCTCTTCTCCTCCTCTCCAGCTATGTGTAAATAACAGGACAGACCGGGTTCTATAGTCTTGGATGGTAACTGGACTACGGCAGAAAAAATGGCAACCTACTGCCGGATAAAATAAATCTACCTCGTCAGTCCTGTATCGAAAGATACATGATCGCCTTAGCGTGTATCACGCATGGCACGTAACTGACTGACTGACTTTCCAGTCGACTCCATTACATTCACTTACGTGCTAATACCCTTGGGAAAGGTATGAATCCTATTCTTCTCCCCTCGGCTATAGATAAACAGCAGGACATACTTGGTTCTATAGTCTTGGATGATAACTGGTCTACCGCAGAAAGAAATGGGAACCTACTGCGGGAAAAAAATCTGCCTCGTCAGTCATGTATCGAAAGATACATGATCGCCTAAGCGTGTATCACGCATGGCACATAACTCACTAACTGACTTTCCAGTTGAATCCATTACATTCACTTACGTGCTAACACCCTGGGGAAAGGTATGAATCCTCTTCTTCTCCTCTCCAGCTATGTGTAAATAACAGGACAGACTGCCTTAGATGGCAACCTGTCTAGGAGAAGGAAAAACTCTGAACGTTCTGGATAGGGTTGGCCTCCGTCAGGCTATCTTGCCCAAGAAACACCACTTCTACTGTGGCTACAGTACACATGGTGTCCCAAAGACCCTAAAAGTCACGGGATAAAAATTTAAGCAATCAAAAAATCTTATTTTAAATAAGACTGCTATTAATAATGCTTAATTATTTCCCCTTTTAATTACACTTTTGAAATCAGTTTAATTCCTCCTATAAACTGGAATATGTAAAGTGAATTGGGATATCGGATAAGTTCTTTTAAGTTTACTCTCTGGTATTATTTTAAACGGATTGTATTAAAATTACTACAATTTATCAGTATGTGTTTTATGTTTAATGGCTTTTGACATGCCACACATACCAGAGGTTCTTCCCTTTTTTTCTCATATATGAATGGGTTATGGTAGTAAATTCAATATGGAGCCTGGACATAATCACATATCCATTTAGATACTTTAGTACTTGCGCGCCCACGCGCGCGTGTGTGTAAATGAATGTGTCCCAGTGAACGTTCTCAACTATGGGTTGCTACATCTTCGAGCAAGAAGAAGAAAGAGGAAGTGGAAAGTAATGTTTGTGTTTTTATAGACTTAAACAGAACCGCCTAATTGGTGTTTGGTGAAACCAAGTTGGGTAACCCACACTTCAAAATTTTTTATTTTTTTTTATTGCAACAATTTCTTTTCTAGTTACATGCTACCCAACTGTTGTTTCTGTTGGAACATTTAAACGATGTCTGTTTTGTTATAACATTATCTTAAAAAGCCTCGTAATTTTAATCTCCGTTTAAATTTGGTTTGGTCTGTTTTATGGCATATCAACCCACTGACTCATTTAATGGCAAACATTTAACATTTTTCTAAGTAAAGACTCGTATTTAAACAGTCAAAAAAAGGAACATTTTTTTATATAAGGCTGCTTTTAATCAGGGTTATATATTTTTTAAAATTATATTTTTGAAATCAGTTTAATTTCCTTTAAAAACTGGAATATGTAAACATGAATCACTATTTTGAAAAAGTTCTTTTAAGTTTACTGCCTGGTATTATTTTAAACGGACTGACTTAAAATTGCTGCAGTTTATCAGTATGCGGATTTATGGTGAATGGCTTTTGGCATGACACACATACTGGACATTCTTCCCTTTCTTTCCAATATATGAATGCCTTATGGTAGTATGTTCAATATGGGGCCTGGACATAACCACATATCCATTTAGATGCTTTACTACTTGTGTGTGTGTGTGTGTGTGTGTGTGTGTGTGTGTATGTGTGTGTGTGTGTGTGTGTGTGTGTGTGTGTGTGTGTGTGTGTGTGTGTGTGTGTGTATTTTCATCTAATGTCTCCCAACTGTTGTCAAGGGGGAGGGGGCTAATAAATACCCAATTAAGCTTCACATTTTTTATTTTACTTTTAAAGCATTGCTTAAATATACATAAAATTTGTGAAAACTTTATTTTAAATATGTGAACATACCAGAGATTCTTCACATTTTCGGATATAAGTATGGGTTATGGTATGACATAATCATATCTCTTCTAATTTGGTGTTTTTGATAGCATTCTTTTATATTTGGTTTAATTTTGTACAGTTTATTGTTTGGGTAGGGCTTCCATAGATTCTACCACACCACCCTAATATATTTATTGATTGTTGTTTTCACATCTGTATATGGGATTTTGGTATTTGAGGTGTCTGATGTGTTTCTTTTTTTTATATAGTATAAGCATTTCTTGCTGCAGAACCGACTCTATCATTGCTTGTGATACCGATATGGCTGGGAATCCAGAAGATAATATCTCTTTTGAAACTATTGATCCTGTTGCGTAGTTTAATGACGAGAGAAGTTGGCATTGTTATTTTGTTTTTAGCGCTGGTGTCACTGACATGAAATCGGTGTATATAATAAATATTTTATACTAACTTGAATTTATAATACCGAGGGCCAAGTCGATAGCTGTCACTTTGGTACTAATTATGGAAGCTTTTGCCTGGAATTGGTTTCATTAATTTTAATGAGTGGCGTAACACATGTAACTTTATCATCATGTTTAGATCCGTCCTTATAGATGGAAATATGATCAACGTAGGCTTCTCTGATAGAAAGAAACTCTTCATAGAATGTATTAGTATTGGTTTTGGATTTTCGAACTTACTGAGATTTAATACGACGTTTGGTCGTTTTATCATTCACAGTTTTTTTTTAGAGTTGATGGACTCCTGGATTTGGACTCTATTTATTTGTTTTCTCAATGGCATTTTTTCATACGGATTCTAAATTATTGTAATTTTATTATATAATTTCTATAGATGTAATAAGTTGACTAGCCAACTTTTGTTGTTCCTGACTGAAGGAGACGGTTGTAAAGGCTCTTTGAACACAACCTACTAAACACTGTTTGCCACAGCGGACAAGTCTGCAGAATGCAGTCAGGATATGAAGACAATTTGGAAGATCGCTATGCAATAAAGTTTTGTGTTAAACTAGGCCAAAATGCTACAGAAACATATGAAATGACCCAGACTGCAAATTGATTAACTTGTATGAGCCGAGCATCTGTTTTCCGCTGGCAAAAGCGATTCAAGGACGTTGGAGATGATGTGAAATAGGATGAAAGATGTGGGAGGGGGCAATGTGGACGTGAACGTTATAATATCGGAACTGGTTGTGGAAATTCACAATTGTCTGGATGAAGTTAATCATGTGTCTCGAAAGACAATAAAGTTTTGTGTTAATGTTTTGTGTTCTTGGCCAAAATGATACAGAAACATAGGAAATGCTCCAGACTACTTATGGATTAAATTGTATGAGCCGAGCATTTGTTTTCCTCTGGTAAGAGAGGCTCAAAGACGATGGAGAGGACGTGAAGGACGACGAGAGATGTGGAAGAGAGAGAATGTGGACGTGGACGTTATAATATCGGAACTGGTTGTGGAAATTCACAATTGTCTGGATGAAGTTAGTCATGTGTCTCATGTTTGGAGGTTGTATTACAATTGTACACATAATTATTCATGAAGATCTGAGCATGCGTAAAATGGGTGAAAATTTTGTTCCCGGAGTGTACAGTGATTAACAGAAGGAAAGTAGCGCTGGTGATAACAGTGGGAAAGTTGATGGTCATTAAATTGTCACTCGCCCTCCACATTGTGACTTTTGGAGGTTCCACAAACCGAAGAAGAACCTCAGTGGCAGTCATTTTGAAGACTTGAGAAGATTCGTCATTGCTCAAATGTTCATATTTCTGTAGAACCAAATTTTTCAGTATCTGTCTATATTTCTGTGATGAGGTATTATGTACACTATTTACATTATTTGGACTATAGTCTTCATCTTTGTTGCCATATTTATTACAACGTTTCGGCCCTTCAGTATCTGTCTATATTTCTGAGATGAGGTATTATGTACACTATTTACATTATTGGGATTATTGTCCTCATCTTTGTCGCCATATTTATTACAACGCTTCGGCCCTTCAGTATCTGTCTATATTTCTGAGATGAGGTATTATGTACACTATTTACATTATTCGGACTATGGTCCTCATCTTTGTTGCCATATTTATTACAACGTTTCGGCCCTTCAGTATCTGTCTATATTTCTGAGATTAGGTATTATGTACACTATTTACATTATTCGGACTATTGTCCTCATCTTTGTCGCCATATTTATTACAACGTTTCGGCCTTTCAGTATCTGTCTATATTTCTGTGATGAGGTATTATGTACACTATTTACATTATTCGGACTATTGTCCTCATCTTTGTTGCCATATTTATTACAACGTTTCGGCCTTTCGGTATCTGTCTATATCTCTGAGATGAGGTATTATGTACACTATTTATATTATTAGGACTATTGTCCTCATCTTTGTCGCCATATTTATTTCAACGTTTCAGCCTTTCAGTATCTGTCTATATTTTTGAGATGAGGTATTATGTACACTATTTACATTATTCGGACTATTGTCCTCATCTTTGTTGCCATATTTATTACAACGTTTCGGCCCTTCGGTATATGTCTATATTTCTGAGATTAGGTATTATGTACACTATTTATATTATTAGGACTATTGTCCTCATCTTTGTCGCCATATTTATTTCAACGTTTCAGCCTTTCAGTATCTGTCTATATTTCTGAGATTAGGTATTATGTACACTATTTACATTATTCGGACTATTGTCCTCATCTTTGTTGCCATATTTATTACAACTTTTCGGCCCTTCGGTATATGTCTATATTTCTGAGATTAGGTATTATGTACACTATTTACATTATTCGGACTATTGTCCTCATCTTTGTTGCCATATTTATTACAACGTTTCGGCCCTTCCGTATCTGTCTATATTTCTGAGATTAGGTATTATGTACACTATTTACATTATTCGGACTATTGTCCTCATCTTTGTCGCCATATTTATTACAACGTTTCGGCCTTTCAGTATCTGTCTATATTTCTGTGATGAGGTATTATGTACACTATTTACATTATTCGGACTATTGTCCTCATCTTTGTCGCCATATTTATTACAACGTTTCGGCCCTTCCGTATCTGTCTATATTTCTGAGATTAGGTATTATGTACACTATTTACATTATTCGGACTATTGTCCTCATCTTTGTCGCCATATTTATTACAACGTTTCGGCCTTTCAGTATCTGTCTATATTTCTGAGATTAGGTATTATGTACACTATTTACATTATTCGGACTATTGTCCTCATCTTTGTCGCCATATTTATTACAACGTTTCGGCCTTTCAGTATCTGTCTATATTTCTGTGATGAGGTATTATGTACACTATTTACATTATTCGGACTATTGTCCTCATCTTTGTCGCCATATTTATTACAACGTTTCGGCCTTTCAGTATCTGTCTATATTTCTGAGATGAGGTATTATGTACACTATTTACATTATTCGGAAATATGTAAATAGTGAACCACATTTTCGTTGCTTCAAGTCTCCTCTTCGTGTGTAAAGAGATTGTCTACCATTCACTGCCCTATAGGAGTGCGCATATTACATAACAATAAAACGAATTTCCTTGTTTCTAACGAACATTTTCTGTTTCTTAATCATTTGCTTAGCTTTTCGAATCCATCTTTCACCTTTCTAATGCTACTTCGGATTTCAGTGTCACATTTCTTCTTCAAGTTAGGTCCTTTCTTTTCCCTTTCCTTTACTATAGAAATTTCAATAGTATCCTTTCTGTGTCAGCTAAAAAGACTGCTATCTGCATATCTTACGTTTTAAAGACTGTAATTGTCAATAATGAATCCAGGTAGGACTTATAATTCTCTCAGAATCGCCTTATTTATCTGTAAACATAAGAATCCAAATTATGCAGGAAATTTATATTAACTTACCAAGACTTACAGTGTGGATAAAAAGCACATTCAGCTAAGCAAAATGAACTGCTTAATCGACAAATTCTGCTTCATGACAGGCTGCATGTTACCGGAATAGACAATGCAGAGCTCACCGACTTGTGGCCGCCAATAATGAATTCTGTTAAGCCCGGCGAGATGATATATCATTGTCTTACACACCTTTCTATTTTTGTACCAATCATAACTGTACCGATAGCTTATCTTGCCTTTTTAATATGTTTTAATCATAGGAGATAGATTATCAGGTAACACCTGTCTAATGTATTTACGTATTTGTATTTTTTAACCGGAATCACCCTATGTTTTAAAGACGAATCAGCAATATTATTGGTCTTGATCTGGCGACTCGGTTTCAGTCATTTTCCCAAGTTGCCTCCCTTTGCCTTTTCTATAATTATTTCCATGGATATTGTTCGGATTAGCTATCCAATATGGTGCCTAGACTCTTTGAATTTAAGCCCAATACTGGCGTCGGTATCTCAGCAATTGAGTTGCTTAAATGTAACTATAAGTTCTATGACAACAGTTTCTTTTCTCACACTTCTCACTTGTGGAACTCCCTTCTGACTTCATGCTTTCAGCCAACTTTAATCTGAAAAAAACAAAAAACAATTAAATACAATGTCAACCACTATCTACTGTCCTCCTGATTAATCGTTCCTCTTCCAGCTAATGATTAAAATTCCTCGGTATCGGATAACTGTATTTCTTGGTTGATTTTGTTGAGCAGCCTATCACCCTCTACGTGTATAACCTTAGCACCGTAACCTAAATCTTTTTTTACCTAATTTTATGCTTACAAGTACAGAAATTTTAACATAAATGATATTTGCAGGACAAAGGTATGTTTTTAGATATATATTTTGTAGATGATAAAATGTATTGTTGGTAATTTTACTGTAAAATTCAAAATGCATTTTTATATTTTTTAGATTTACACTGAATGTCATTTTGCTATAAAATGTATTGTTGGCCATTTTATCATAAAAATGTGCTGTTGATTTTTCTTTGGGGGTTTCCTAGTTGCCCATAACTGGGACTCTAACAGGTGCTACCACACCGGGTCAGGGTGTACATAGGAACAGCAGCAATTAAGAGGTGGTTCCATGCTCCTCAAAACCTCTGTTATGGGAACTTACCTATAACGATAATGGACTCTTCCTGACTCTATGAATACTGCGAGAGAGGAGGTACGAGTCGAGACGCAGTCTCCGACTGTTCGCGACTCCTGCCGAACTCTCTGCTTTGGCAGAGAGGAACCCGGACGAGGCTTTGCCGAAGGACAAAGTTTCGTCCGGGGTGGTAAACAAGCCCTGAACCCGTTTATACGGGTTCTTAAGGGAGTATTTTTTGCCGAGCTTACGAGATCAGACAAACCCACGTTAAACTCGGCTTTGTGCCACATACTTTCCTCGTTGGGGGACTGTTAAATATCACAACGAGTTGAGACCTAACGAGTCAAGATATATTAGTTCACTCTAAACCAGACTGACAGTTAATACTAACACCTTCAACTTCTTGTATTATATTTCTGTTGTAATATATCTTTGTTCTTTTCTACTCTTGTATTCGTGTTGTTCTTCCTTGGTCCTAATCTTGGACCATAACCGTGGTGCGAGGATATTGGACCATAACAGTGGCGACGAAAACTGAAGAAACAAACTCTACGCAGAGAAACCAAAGAAGTATACTCAAGAAATAAGTTCTACGTGGAGAATCTACAAAAAAACTTTTACTATCGTTCGTCCATAACAGAGGCGACGTTGGTAGTGAGAGAGAGAGAGAGAGAGAGAGAGAGAAAGTGAAAATTTTCTTTTTGGACACCAACTTTACAGTTGTAACAAAGACCTGAAGTCTAAACTAAAAGAATTGTTCTTTTCTACTCTTGTGTTCGTGTTGTTCTTCCTTGGTCCTAACCTTGGACCATAACCGTGGTGCAAGGATACTGGACAATAACAACCTCCCAATCAGAGACCTTGCTGCAGGATGTAGTTTAACGACATACGCAAAACGGACAGCTGTGGGATATTGTCCTTCACCGGTAAGAGACTCAGCCTGTCAGCATTTGGAACTTCTTAGTGTGAACACGAGTTGATAGTGATAACGGAACAATGACAGTACCCGGTATTAGATGCTAGCAGTTACAGTAGGTGAGGCAACAGTATCCTCTTTCAATAGACCAGGCAACTGTCTGTAATTAGTGATGAACGTAAACCCGCGAACGGCGATGTAATTATGGAATTAGTTAACACCAAAAATCACTGCTTGTCCTTTAGGCTGACTTTGTATAGAATTCCATTCTACCTTAGATAATATTCTCGAGGGAGATTTGATTGGTTCCTCACTTCCATCCGCCATAATTAGCGATAACATGGCGGCAGTGCCAAATGGAGAATAATCAATTCATATGTTCTTATTTAGGATTACAATGCGTTAAAATTTTGGCTTGTTTGATACTTCAAACGCAACATATTCAGCCTTTTAGCATCAACAGGAAACTTCTGTTTATAAAGAAAAAACATGTACAAAGAAAGAACTGAAGCCGTTTAACTATGAAGATTATAAATAAATAAGCAGTCCACATATTTGTTGAGGCAGGCATCGTTTGTACGAGGGTCCTTCAAAAAGTTCTTATCCTCACCCCGAAAGAAGTTATTTTTATTGTGAAAACACAAAAACACTTCTTATATAACTAGAAAAACTAACTGTCTATATTTCTGAGATGAGGTGTTATGTACACTATTTACATTATTCGTACTATTGTCCTCATCTTTGTCGCCATATTTATTACAACGTTTTGGCCCTTCAGTATCTGTCTATATTTCTGAAATGAGGTATTATGTACACTATTTACATTATTCTTACTATTGTCCTCATCTTTTTTGCCATATTTATTACAAAGTTTTGGCCTTTCGCTATCTGTCTATATTTCTGAGATGAGGTATTATGTACACTATTTACATTATTCGTACTATTGTCCTCATCTTTGTCGCCATATTTATTACAAAGTTTCGGCCTTTCAGTATCTGTCTATATTTCTGAGATGACGTATTATTTACACTATTTACATTATTCGGACTATTGTTCTCATCTTTGTCGCCATATTTATTACAACGTTTCGGCCGTTCAGTATCTGTCTATATTTCTGAGATGAGGTATTATATACATTATTTACATTATTCGGACTATTGTCCTCATCTTTGTCGCCATATTTATTACAAAGTTTCGGCCGTTGTATCCTCCAGCTTCCTTGAGGTGGTTGGAATGTCGAACTGAACCCTTTATTTCGCTCACTGTGGTAGACTGTTCTAGTTCCACATGCCATGTTTTAATGGAAGTCCTCAATGACACATGGCACAGCGGATAAAGGCGTTAGTTAGATCCAGTGACAGGACCGAAAGAGTGTGAGTTCAATACCCGGCTAAGGCAGTGGAGAACTTTCACAGGGGAATTAACAGGAGATAACTGGCATCCATTATTATTAATTATTTTCGCTGTTTTCATTTACTTTTTTTTTTGTTTCTGTTCATCCCTTATATTTCTTCCTTACTTCGTCACCTTTTCCTCGGTACTCTTCTCCCTTATATTTCTTTTCATATCTTTCTTTTCTTTCATTCTTCTTCTTCTTCTTCTTCTTCACATTCTCCCCGTGCTCGTCTCACTTATTCTTCTCTTCTTATCTTTCTTTTCTTCCTTTCTTCTTTGTTTTCTTCACCTGTTCCTGGTACGCTTCTCACTTATATTCCTCTTCTTATCTTTCCTTTCATTTTTTTCTTTTTCTCCTTTTCCTACTACTCTTCTCCTTTATATTTCTCCTATTATCTTTATTTTCTTCCTTTCTTCTTCTTTACTTTTTCCTAGTTCTCTTCTCTTTTTCTTCTTATCTTTCTTTCCTTTCTTCTTCTTCTTCTTCTTCACCTTTTCCTCCTACTCTTCTCAATTATTTTTCTCTTCTTATCTTTCTTTTCTTCCTTTATTCTTCTTTACCTTTTCCTCGTTCTCTTCTCTTTTTCTTCTTATCTTTCTTTCATTCCTTTCTTCTTCTTCTTCAGCTTTTCCTCCTACTCTTCTCAATTATTTTTCTCTTCTTATCTTTCTTTTCTTCCTTTTTGATTTTCTCCTTTTCCTGGTTCTCTTCTCTCTCATCTTTCTTTTCTTCCTTTCTTTTTTTTTTTCACCTCTTTCTCGTACTCTTCTACCTTATATGTCTCTTCTCATCTTTCGTTACTTCCTTTATTCTTCTTTACCTTTTCCTCGTTCTCTTCTCCCTTATTTTTCTCTTCTTATCGTTCTTCTTCTTTTTCAAGTTCTTTGTTTGCGTTTTTTTTTTTCAATTTATAACCCAATTACCTCTTGTCTTCATTCAGTCTTCATACTTCTTTGTTCTCTCTCTCTCTCTTTTTTGCCTCCTTTTTTTACCTTTATCTTTTCCTTCTTCTCTTCCTTCTCCTCTCTCTCGCCCCCTCCTCTTCCATAATATCTTTCACCATCTATTTTCACTTCTTACTCTCTCTGTCTCTTTCTGTCTCTCTCTGTCTCTCTCTGTCTCTGTCTCTCTCTGTCTCTCTCTCTCTCTCTCACCTCCAAACCGATTAAAACGCCAATGTCAAATACAAACGAACAATTTATTGACTGATTTCTCCGTCGACGTAAATTCATAACGATTTCTATATGAAATCACTTTATGATGACTGGAAAATCTGCCGGTCGAAGCCCCGTGAACTATGACCAAATTATCATTCTACCGTTCAATATTAAAATCGACTCGGTTACCAATTTCCTCCCTTCTAAACGAACAGCCGTTATTTTACAGGGAAACGTTTACATTTCTCCTGTTACACCGACTTTATTTTAGCTATCCGCCATGATTACATTGTTTCACTTCCGGTTCAATATGTTGTCTCACTTCCGGTACTAGTCTGGGAGTGTTTGACTTTTTGCTTTGGCCTTTGTTTGGTCGCATCTTACTGCAGCAGAAATATTTATTCTCCACCAATGATAAGAGTCAATATTCGATCGCATGTATAATGGGGGCATTCAAAAGGCTGATTTTTATGACAGTCGGGTTCTACCTACAGCGTGGTCTAAAGTCTTGACACCCCTAAATAATATAATTTTCTATTGCAGCGCCCTGTCGGGTATTATCAAGGAGAGAGTTACGTGAACGATACCTATCAGTTGGAGAACGGCGTTCGGAGAGCCTTTGCAACAATCAACAAAACACAGCTTCGTACAATTATCACACAGGACATGGCGCTGCATTTTTTTCTGCCACGTAAACGGTGTTCATACAAACCTTCTCCATGTGTGACATCATTAATGAAAGGGAAAATACTGAATCCAGTACATGTTATTTGTATTCCTGTATGACTTGTTCTTCTATTTTCCTCATTACTTTTTTAAAGGGGGCGACAAGAATTTGGGACCACCCTGTACATTGAAAATTAGCGTTAAACGACCTTCTTACATTCATATCACAGTAGCAGAGATTTTCGCAGAATTTAACCAAGTTTACTATGAAGGCGTCACGAACTTTAAAATAATTCACTGAATACTACTATTGTGTGAAGATTGTGTAGCTTCAATCTTTTTCTGGTAATAGTATAAACCTGACTAAATTTGTTACACGGAGCCTTGTCGGTTACTATAAATTTTCTTTTTTATTATTCCATCTTACTTCTCTGGCTTTTACACCGTTTAGTAATTGTCTTAACCTGTCTGAATTTCTGACATAAAAAGATAGTTATTTTATTTCTTGCCTCGTATATACTTCATTTTATTTTATTTTATTTTTTACTTTTTCACCCAAAGTCTAAATTTAAGAGGTGAAGAATTTTTAATACTATTCATCCTCTTTAATCCGGCACTCGATGGTTCGGGAATTCATCATGATCCGGCGTTTTTTTATTTAATCAGCCACCGTTAGTCCGATGACTGGCTACGAGGGAAGCAGATTGTTTTGATGAGACTGCTTGCTCATTTCCTATAAGAGGGACAAAGATAAATATTATCCACACGCTTGTCTAAAGAAACGTTATAGTAAAAGGCAGATAATTTTTGACTTAACCTCGTGTATATAGACGCATATTCACATATTCAGGATAGTAAGTATATATTATATTTTGGTTTAAGGTATTTCTGATGTGGATTCCTGGTTGAATCTGATATCAATGAATAAGAAATGCCAGGAATGGATAAGGAAAATTAATGTATTAACGTAATAATACAAACTGGTAATACGGGTTAGTAGATCCAGTAATGCGGGTTAGTAGAAAAATATATTTACAGTCTTGGTATTAAAGTATCGCGGATGACTCCTTACTGAGTCTACGTGCTCGCTACTGTGACTCTTGTGCTACCCTCCTCTATTACAGACTGTTCGGGTATTCACAGGTAGTAGTATATGTATACCTTCGGGTGAGTCCATTTGTGTAAAAAGGGGATACCCCCTCAATAATTTGTATTACATGAAAGAATAAAAAAACTTACCTGGAAGCATTAATGATCGTTTTATTTCCTGTTTTAAGCGCAATTCTAACTTTAGATAGATAGATAGAAAGATAGATATAACCATCTTGAGATAGACAGATAAGATCTGATTGACATAGATAGATAGATAGATAGATAGATAGATAGATAGATAGATAGATAGATAGATACAAACAAACTTAGATAGACATATAGATAGATAGATGTGACCAGCTTGAGATAGAGAGATGAGAACGGACTGATATAGATAGATAGTTATAACCATCTTGAGATAGACAGATAAGATCTGATTGACATAGATAGATAGATAGATAGATAGATAGATAGATAGATAGATAGATAGATAGATAGATAGATATAACAAGCTTGAGATAGACAGATAAGATCTGATTGACATAGATAGATAGATAGATAGATAGATAGATAGATAGATAGATAGATAGATAGATAGATAGATACGAACAAACTTAGATAGACATATAGATAGATACATGTGACCAGCTTGAGATAGAGAGATAAGAACGGACTGAGATAGATCGATCGATCGATCGATCGATAGATAGATAGATAGATAGATAGATAGATAGATAGATAATAACAGACTGAGTTAGATAGATAGATAGATAAGAACAGATTGAGATAGATCAAACGATCGATAGATATTTAGATATGAACAGACTGAGATTGATAGATAAGAAAATACTGAAATAGATAGATAGATAGATAGATAGATAGATAGATGTGAACAGTCTAAGATAGATAGATATCACCAGCCTGAGATAGACAGATAAGAACAGAGCTAGCTAGCTAACTCGATAAATACACAGATATGACCAGCCAGAGATATATAAATAAGAATAGAAATATATATATATATATATATATATATATATATATATATATATATATATATATATAGATAGATAGATAGATAGATAGATAGATAGATAGATATCAGTTATGTCAATGACTTAAATAAATAAGTATATCATTGGGGCATAAATCAGAAAGAAACTTTAATTGATTAACCAACCTTCCAGTAAGACTTGCATGAAGTGCATTTTTATGTAAATGCTCTGTGCACTCATCTGACTTCTAGTTGCTTGCACAGCGAAAAGGTCAGTGACATGTCCTGTTTTGCCGAAAGCGGATATTGTCTCGTCAAGGGACATAAGCCATACATTAATATGCAGCCGTCTTGAAAAGGGATCCGACAATGACGTGCGGCGAATTGTTTGGGCAGCTTGAGGCAGCGACGATTTAAGAGCAGAAACGGTCTGAATCCATTGACAATTGCAAACAAAACCGTGTTTAATCGATTGATTCTCCATGAAAAGTTTTCATTTGTGAAGCATTTTCAAAAGAGATGCGGCTCTGAATATTGATTGTCGTTACAGCGTCGTTGTCAAAATCCAAAATTATAGGAAGCAGGTTAGTGAGTAGTGATAAAAACTCAGAATGAAACTAAGATGAGAAAAAAATACTAGCCGAAAAAAATATGCTAAAAATCCTTGTCTAAAATGTTCAGGCAAAATAAATATATTTCTGCGTCGTGGAAAAGCAAGAGAAATAAGATGAAAGAAATACTAGTCAAAAATGAATAATAATTGACAAGGCTTCATCTAAGAAATTCAGACAACTTAAGACTATTACTATTTGGTTGAAAAGCAAGAGAAATAAGATGAAAGAAATACTAGTGAAAAATGAATAATAATTGACAAGGCTTCATCAAAGCAATTCAGACAACTTAAGACTATTACTACGTGGTGGAAAAGCAAGAGAAATAAGATGAAAGAAATACTAGTGAAAAATGAATAATAATTGCCAAGGCTTCATCTAAGAAATTCAGACAACTTAAGACTATTACTACTTGGTGGAAAAGCAAGAGAAATAAGATGAAAGAAATACTAGTCAAAAATGAATAATAATTGACAAAGCTTCATCTAAGAAATTCAGACAACTTAAGACTATTACTACTTGGTGGAAAAGCAAGAGAAATAAGATGAAAGAAATACTAGTGAAAAATAAATAATAATTGACAAGGCTTCATCTAAGAAATTCAGACAACTTAAGACTATTACTACTTGGTGGAAAAGCAAGAGAAATAAGATGAAAGAAATACTAGTGAAAAATAAATAATAATTGACAAGGCTTCATCTAAGAAATTCAGACAACTTAAGACTATTACTACTTGGTGGAAAAGCAAGAGAAATAAGATGAAAGAAATACTAGTGAAAAATAAATAATAATTGACAAGGCTTCATCTAAGAAATTCAGACAACTTAAGACTATTACTACTTGGTGGAAAAGCAAGAGAAATAAGATGAAAGAAATACTAGTGAAAAATGAATAATAATTGACAAGGCTTCATCTAAGAAATTCAGACAACTTAAGACTATTACTACTTGGTGGAAAAGCAAGAGAAATAAGATGAAAGAAATACTAGTGAAAAATAAATAATAATTGACAAGGCTTCATCTAAGAAATTCAGACAACTTAAGACTATTACTACTTGGTGGAAAAGCAAGAGAAATAAGATGAAAGAAATACTAGTGAAAAATGAATAATAATTGACAAGGCTTCATCTAAGAAATTCAGACAACTTAAGACTATTACTACTTGGTGGAAAAGCAAGAGAAATAAGATGAAAGAAATACTAGTGAAAAATGAATAATAATTGCCAAGGCTTCATCTAAGAAATTCAGACAACTTAAGACTATTACTACTTGGTGGAAAAGCAAGAGAAATAAGATGAAAGAAATACTAGTGAAAAATGAATAATAATTGCCAAGGCTTCATCTAAGTAATTCAGGCAACTTAAGACCATTACTACTTGCTGGAAAAGCAAGGGAAATAAGTGTTACATTTTTTGGGTAGCCTATATACTAGTGAGCCCACCAAAATGAGCTGACTCATTTTATAGTCCACCAATAGAAGATTAACCAATCAGAGGACATAAAATATTCAATCCGACGTGTATAAAGACGGCCATTTTGTTTTCTCCGAATGTCCACTGCCGACCTCTGATATCGATGACCAGAAGTACTACTGAACTACGCTCTGCTACATTGGATACGATCCCAGGTTACTACTGTATTTTGACGGGAACGAGTCGCGTTATGAATTGTGGGAAAATAAATTCTTCGGCTACCTTAGAATACGAAAACTTCATGACATCATTCTTTGCCAAGATAACCGGAAAGAAGACGATGGTTTTATGGTAGAAATGCGACCGTGTTCGCCGAATTAATACAATGCCTGCATGTCAGGAGTTTGTCTTTAATAATATGATAAGCTAAGGATGACGGACGTCGAGCCCTACGAATATTGCGTGAACATTACTTGTCAAAAGGTAAGCCTAAAATTATTGCTTTATATACTGAACTAACCGCATTAAGGAGACGAGAAAATGAATCCGTAACAGATTATATTATACGAGCTGAGAATGTCACGAATGCCTTAAAAATGGCTGGTGAGACTATCTCAGATGGACTGCTAATAGCCATGGTTTTAAAGGGATTACCACCGACATTTAAACTATTCACGACAGTCATAACTCAAAAAGATAAAAAACTAACTTTCACTGAATTTAAAATTGCGTTACGTAGTTATGAAGAAACTGAAAATATAAATGCAACCCCCAAATCAAGGAAAAAACTTAATGCAACTAAGGACATCATTTAAAAACATTCCGAAAAGTAGTCCCTCCAACCTACCAGACCAGGTATTATGATATTAAAAATAAGGGGCCTAAAAACAAAAACAACAACAACAACAGCAGGAATAATAATAATAAAAAAATCAAATATCATCTGCTTTCGTTGTGGTAAAGTCGGGCATATACGTGCGAAATGTCAATTTTATAAATGGAGTGATTTTTGTAAAAATGTAAAAGCTTTTTCGAATAATCGAACATATGGCTTTCCGTTTGGGTTGGATACTATACCCGATAATAATAATTCTTACTTAGTCGATACTGATGCGACAAATCATGTAATTATAGATAAAACAAAATTTATTAATTCGGATCCCTATTTCGTGGCTGATACACATTTTATCGAGTTGACTGACGGAACTAGGGCTAATAATTTAGTTTTAAAAAGTGGCGATGCCTGTATTTATTTACGAGATACTAAAGGAAATGTTTGTAAATGTTTATTAAAACGTGCTTTATATATCCCTAAATTTAAACAAAATATTTTCCTGGTTCAGTCTGCTGTTAAAACTGGTGTTAAAGTTAATTTTCACCGACACAATTCAAAGTTAATATACCCAGACGGAACTGAATTTAATATACAACAAAATGGACGTTTATATTATTTGAAAAGTATTAAATCTGTGTAAACAGCCACCCACAACTTAACGACTTGGCATAAAATATTAGGCCACTGTAATAATTCGGATGTTAAAAAATTACAAGAACACGTTACTGGAATGAAAATTGCATCTTAAAAGGGCTTATAACATTGTGACACATGTATTAAAGGAAAAATGACAAAGTATAGAAATAGGGATTGAATCCCAAAATCAACAGATATCTTGTTCAGAGTTTATTGCGACTTAGCGGGTCCAATTTCACCAATGGGTATAGGTACTTATGCATATGTATTAAACTTTGTATACGAATACTCAGGACTTATTATGATATATTTTCTGATAGACAAATCTGTTTCCTTACAAGCTACAAGAATGTATTTATCTGATATTTCACCTTATGAAAAAGTGAAAATAATTAGAACAGATAATGGTGGAGAATTTTCTCCTGATGATTACGAAAACCTCCTAGTAAATGAAGGCATTAAACATGAGAGGACCAGCCCCTATTCGCCGCACCAGAACGGAATCGCTGGACGTAGTTGGCGGGCGCTTTTCGAAATGGCTAGATGTTTGCTAATAGAATCTAAGTTACCCAAAAATCTGTGGGTCTATGCATTAAATACCGCCGTATATATAAGAAACCGTTGCTATAATAGTAACATTAAAAAGACAACCTACGAGGCTTATACGAATTACAAACCCAACATAAGTTGTATGCATATTTTTGGTACAATTTGCTACACATATGTCGACCACAGAGCAAAACTGTATCCAAAAATGAACGAGGCATATTTATTGGATATGACAAAGCAAGTCCGGCCTATATGATTTATTTCCCAGAAAGTAAAATAATAAGGAAAATAGAATGCGTCAGATATACAGAGTCCTTTGAGCAAGTGGAGGATCCCGAAGAAAAAACATTGATTGTGGGGAGCTGGTCCCGCACGAACCAGTATGGCCTAATTATGAGATAAGGCCTATAAATAGAAAACCCGTTCAAGATCCACAATTAGAGGAAGGTGTTATACCAGACGATACAGACGAGGAAAAATCAGACGCAAACCTTGAGTTAAAAGAAAATACAACCGATGACGGGGGACAAATTCCGCGTTATCCGATCAGAAATAGAAGAAAGCCAGACTATTTTGGAATGGGTCAATGTAATATCTGTAACATTGACTGTTGCTATTCGGTGCAATGTATCCCGAAGAACTATCAAGAAGCCATAAATTCTGAGAATTCCAAATGCTGGATAGCCGCCATGCAAAAAGAAATGGAATCCCTAGTATCAAATGATACTTTTGAATTGAAAAAGGCCCCGGGTGATAAAAATATTATCGGCAGCCGTTGGGTTTATACAGTAAAGCGAACTGTGGATGGCTCGCCAGTGTATAAGGCTCGTTTTGTAGCTAAAGGATTCTCGCAGATATACGGGGAAGATTAAGTAGAAACATTCAGTCTAACAACAAACATGACAAGAATAAGAATTTTAATGCAAATAGCTGCGCATTATGGCATGGATATACACCATGTGGATGTCAAAGCAGCATATTTGAATGCACTGATTGACTATGAAATATACAGAGAACCGCCAGAAGGTTTTAAAAAACGTGACAATTATGTATGGAAACTATATAAAGTCACTATATGGGCTCAAACAAAGCGGAAGAACGTGGAATAAATTATTACATTCCTATTTAATTGAATAACTTTTTGAACCCTCCCAAGTAGACACACAGAAGTTTGTATAACCTAACAAAAAGGAGGGCTTCACAGGAAACCACCCCGATGTGACCTAGGTTGACCTAAAAGAGAAAATCAAGGCTAGCCCCGTTCAAACGAACCAAGCTCGCCTCTATTACCCATCTTTCGCTGAAGACTGTCGAATGCAATCGTTTTCTATCAGTTCTAATCTTCATCTTGAGATGATGCTCAAAGAACCGGATTAGATCCTGATGAGAAAGACGGTTGCCTCGCAAGACTTCCTCCTTTCGCGTCGTCCAAATCACCATTCGGGCCGTGGCTAGCAGCGTCAGAAACACCATTCGTTTCACCCTGGAATACGGGGATGACACATTGTCACACGCGTATGCGCGATCAATGGACACAAGTTCTTCGGGAGCGAGACAAGCCGTCAGCTCCCGACATGGTCCCATAAGGGGCGGACCCGGGAGCAATGGTAGAAGACGTGCAAAGCCGTTTCTTCTCGACCAAGGCCACACCGTTCTCAGTCTGGCAAATCCGCTAAGCTCCATCTGAAAGCCCTGTCATTGAGAGGCATCCGATTCCGAGCCAATCGCCAGGTAAGCGAAAACTCAGCGTTAGTGAGTTAATCCGCCGCTGGCGCCCAAGACTAGTAGGAGCGAAACTACTCTTCCGACAAGCCGAGCGTATCACGTAGGGGATCCTTCGCGGGCCCCTCCACTATCTCCCGATAGAAGACCTTCATGGGCTGTGAAATGTCACTGGACCGCGGAACAGCCAGCAAGGCCGACCGACACTCGCAAAGGAAATCCGATGGATCCCGGCGGTTTACGACGGCACTGAACCCGCGACATGGGGGGATGATAGTAAGGAAAGGGAACGCGTCCCTAACAATCCCCGCCAGAATCGGATCTACTCCTGTCAACGCGCGGCGTAGGAAAGCCAATCTAGAGGCACGAATGTGGCTCTTCAGGTGTGGCATTCCCAGTCCATGACACGGACGTTTAGTGCAGACTCGTCTGTCGATCTGCCTCACGCGTCCCCTCCATAAAGTAGATGATAGCGATCGCTCGTACGCCTTCCTGTGGTCGTCACAGAGAGGAAGTACGGACAATCAATAACGAACGAGAGGGAAAATGTATGTAGCACACACCTCTGCCCTGCCCTTCACGGACAACCTCCGTCGAATCCAAATTTGACCGGCAGAATCGACCTTTGCTCGTACTTCAGACCAAGTTTTCTCCAGCTGGAGGTCGGGTCCAAACCACACTCCAAAAATGCAGACAGGACCGTCCGTCCAATCGAAGCGGCCTGGAAGATCGACCCCACTTACAGGCACCTAATCGCAAGCCGGACGACTTGTCGCGGTTTTACTTGGTCCCTGTCACCTTCTCGTACCGATCAAGCGCCTTCTGTACCGCCTCAATGTCGCTGCGGGACGACACGAAAGCAGATATGTCATCAGCGTACGCGGAAACCCTGGCTCGAGACCCTCCAGGAACGGCGATCCCGCGTATGGCCGGACTGCACGTCTCAGCCGGCGAAAGAGAGGCTCCAACGCCAAAGCATAAAGGAGAGGCGACAGCGGACAACCATGACGAACCGACCTAGACAGCACAAAAGCGCCCGACAACTTTCCGTTCACCTGTACCACAACACTGGGGGAGCGATACAGGAGGCTAATCCAGCGGCAGAAGTCGGGTGCGAATCCAGCGGCCTGCAGGACAGTAAGGGATGGTCAACCCACCAAATGCCTTGGACTGATCCAAATTGATCAGCGCGGCCTCTTCGTCGTTTTTTACACCCTCTATGATCAGGCGGATCAGATGCAGGTTGCTCTGAATTGTTCGGCCCCTTACAGAACAAGTCTGCTCAATACCCAACAGAAACTCAGCAACTGACTGCAAACGCTCCTGCAGGATCTTGGCCAAAATCTTAAACTCTGTGTTTAGCAGAGTTATGGACATATAATCAT
Organism: Acanthosepion esculentum; assembly: GCA_964036315.1. Lineage (NCBI taxonomy): Eukaryota > Metazoa > Mollusca > Cephalopoda > Sepiida > Sepiidae > Acanthosepion > Acanthosepion esculentum. The sequence continues at coordinate 67,647,003 of OZ038509.1, read as the reverse complement.
CTAGTTTGCCCCAGCACCCTTGCCCTTTTTCAACAGAGTGATTACACCCGTGGAAATCCGGTTGGGGATAGACCCTGACCAAAACTAGTTGTTGAACACTACAGTCGAAATCGGGACAAAGATGTACGACAGCCTCAAGTACAATTCATAGGGCAAACCATCCAGACCGGGCGACTTTCCTCTGCCGACCTTCTTCAATGCCACGTAGACTTCGTCCTCCGTGATCTCTCCCTCCTAGCTATCCGCTTCAGTCGGCGAAAGCCGAGGAAAGTCAGCCAAATAGTTGCGAAAGACCAGGCTCCTTGGTAAAGCAGCTCTCAAAATGCCACCGAAAAGCCTCGCACATGTCGTCAGTGGCCCGAAGAGTACGTCATTCGGGGTATCGACTTGACGAATGTAACGATCACCACCTCGACGGACTTCTTCCCTGCGCAGATCTGCGCCCATGTTCACCGCTTCGGAAGACATCTTGCTTAGCCTATGTCTAATTACCTGGCCCATGTACTGCTGGATATTCGAACGTTCCAGGGCCTCCCTAGCTAAGGCTATCTCTAGGGGATCCCCGCAGCCACCGTCCGGGAAAAATTAGCCTTAAGTATTTTCACCTTTTCAGCTCTATCTAGAGCGAGTCGTTTGCTGAAATCAGTGATGAAGGACCTAATCCTATCCTTAAGTCTCTCCCACCACTTGTTCCCGATAACCGCCCCTACTAGCTCCCTCTGCACTAAGCTAGTTAGCTGCTCCTGGAAGTCCCGCCTGTCCAGTAAAGACAGATTGAACTTCCAGTAACCAGCCATTCTAGGCCTATGATCTAACGCCACCCGGGCACAAACGAGTTTGTGATCCGAATAGCCTACCCAGAAGAACGTGGAACAATCTAACAGGTCGATGTCGGCTGTTCTAACTAACATTCTGTCAATGTAGCTAACTACCTTGTCAAAAGGCCAATTAAGAGCCCACGTCCACATTTTCCCCCCGGGGTGATCGACGAGATCATAATCGTCAATCACATCAACCAGGCTACGATTGCCCCTTCTCCCGCTAGCACCCTACCGCCGATCTAACTTGGGCTCCAGGATGGCATTCCAGTCCCCCATTAGAACTAGGCGCGTTGAATCCACTAGGAACGCCTCCAACCGCCAAAAAAACGAAACCCGCTCCTCTCGGTTGTTGGGTGCATAAACCGCAAGGACCCGAAACGAACCACTTTTCACGTAAATATCGGCTACGATTAACCGGCTCACCTTCGCATCAAGTGTACGTCTAACCAGCAAAGAAACTCCTCTGGAAAGCCGATCCCCATATGCTGAATAAACGACAAAGTCGTCCTCCAGCACACACGCATCGACGCTGCAAGCAAAGTGAGTCTCTTGGATCGCGGCGACATCCACACCGAAGGACAAGAGATCCCGGGGTAGGTGGGCAGCCTTACTCCGATCCCTCAAGACCCTCGCATTCAGACTGGCTATCTTAATTGACATCTTCTAAGCCTGCAAATATAAAAGGAGATTAAAGGAAAAAAACCTATTCACATACGGGACGGAAATGGGAGTCAGTTAGGATGCTGACGGATTGCCCTAGGCTCCCTACACCTATCTCTGACGTCATTCGCCCTTCTAGGGCAATACCACCGACATCCGTAGGATAGGTTAATTTTACACACCTATATAGGGAGGAGTGGAGTATAACAGGGACCCCACCCCCCAGCACAGTACTGGGGCAATTTCTTCGCATAAGGAGAGTCTATTTCTGCAACTCTCATGTTGGGAAAAGCCTCCTTCACTTCTAATACCTGTCTCCAGACCTTCAAATCGGACCCAGTCTCCCTTATACAGATAATGACTCGCGGGGCCTTTGGGAAATTTCTGGGATCTTCCACTGATTTCCCATCTACAATTTTCATTTTGTACAAGACACCCAGTTGGGCTCTTTTTTTTTCGCTGGGCAGGTCCTTCTTATAATCATCCCTTTCCACCCTGAAAATTGCTTCTGGTCCAGAGAAAAGTTTCTTTTTTTTTCTTGGTAGCTTTGACGTGTTGGGGAGGGGAAGCGGTTGACGACTGAGGGGGTGTGGATAGGGAACTACGGGAAGAGTTTGAGGGAGTGGGGGATGGCGCCAGATGGAGCAATACAGGACTTGCCTACTAGAGCCTTCACCTCTTCCACTTTTCCAAATTTAGCGAAGAAGGCTCAATAATTCAAACAAATAATACGGGAAAAGAAAACGAAAATAATGCAAACAAAAACAACGAGGGGGGTTAAAATGCAAGAAAGGCAATAAACAAAAAAGGAAAAGAACAAAATGTACAAATACAGATAAAATGAAAAATGAAAAGTTAAAAGAACGAAAGGTTTTAGAAAATAAAATCAAAAACTGAACAGTTCGCAGGAGATTTCACAAACGCTTGTCAAACACGCTCAATAACAATAATTCAACAAACGATGGGTACCTGCTATATACTAGTGAGAGTAGCATATATACTAATGAGCCAACCAAAATGAGCTGACTCATTTTATAGTCCACCAATAGAAGTTAAACCAATAAGAAGACAAAAAATATTCAATCCGACATATACAAAGACGGTCATTTTGTTTTCTCCGAATATCCACTGCCGACTTCTGATATCGATTACAAGAAGAATTACTGAACTACGCTCTGCTACTTTCTCCGAATATTCACTGCCAACCTCTGATATGGAAGACCATAAGAATTATTGAACAGCTGCTACTGGATATTGGTGTTGTTTCATTGAACAAATTGCTTACGTTGGATATCTGCATTCAGACTACGGTGAACATGTATAACTATAAGATGAAAGAAATAGTAGTGAAAATGAATAATAATTGACAAGGCTTCATCTAAGAAATTCAGACAACTTAAGACTATTACTACTTGGTGGAAAAGCAAGAGAAATAAGATGAAAGAAATACTAGTGAAAAATAAATAATAATTGCCAAGGCTTCATCTAAGAAATTCAGACAACTTAAGACTATTACTACTTGGTGGAAAAGCAAGAGAAATAAGATGAAAGAAATACTAGTCAAAAATGAATAATAATTGCCAAGGCTTCATCTAAGAAATTCAGACAACTTAAGACTATTACTACTTGGTGGAAATAGCATGAGAATTAATATGAAAGAAATACTAGTCAAAAATTAATAATTGTCCAACTTCATGTATGAAATTCGGATAACTTCGGACTATTATTACAAGTTGTGAAACAGGTGAAATAAGATGAAAGCAATACTAATCAAAAATTTATAATAATCAACAATATTTCATCTAAGGAATTCAGACCACTTAAGATTCTTCATAGAATGCGTAAAAGGAAAAGAAATAAAATGAAAGCCGAAAATTAATAAGGATTTTGAATACTGGCCAGACTTATTCCATTGTCAGTGCCATATTTGTGATTCTTCTTGTAGAAATCTTTATTCTGATGCACCTGTACAACTATCGACATACCAATGGTGTCAAAAAGAATATCTACGTAATTCATTGGCTCAAATCAAATAGTCTTTTTCTAGTACAAGTGAAACTTTGCCTTCGAAATGGCGACGAATCTCGAAGGGTAGAACTTGATCCTTATTGGAAAACAAAATATATCTTTGGTAGGAATATATATATATATATATATATATATATATATATATATATGACTACGAACCTAAAGAGCCAGGCTTTGCTCTACTTAGTGTATCGAGCACTTTGGTTAGTTAATTTTGCTTTACTCGTGTTGGAAGTTTTTCTTTTCTTTGGATTCTGAGCTTGGATTCTGGACGATTGTTTTCACTTCAATTATATGTTCTTAGTTCTTTCTTTTTTTATCTCATATTTTCCCTTGGGTATTGGTTTGTTCATTTACAAGCCAAAACACCTGAAGTTTTTCCAGACGAGTATAATTACTTACATTTATAAGATTACATATATATATATTGAAATGGACAAAATCAGATAGTTTAAAGACATTTTTTTATCTTTATACGTTCTTTTTATCGATATAAATATTTAAGTAAATGCTCTGTTTATAATAGACAATATTAACGACATTTACCGGCCTGAATGACCGAGAAATTGTCATAGAAAATATTCGTCCTCCGACAGAAATCGAACCTGTATCCTATACGGAACCATCATATAGTCTATATATATATATATATATATATATATATATATATATATATATATATATATATATATATATATATATATATATATATATATATATATATATATATATTCATCACCAAGTAATTAGGGATTCCACACTAGAAAAACCCTCTTAGTCAATATGTAGGTGAATGACACAACTTAAGACTACTTATTACTACTTGGTGGAAATTAAGATAAGTATCAATGCGACTGCAAGATTACTGAACAAAAAAAAATATAATAAAGAATTTTTTTTCCTTAGTTAATTTAAACCACAATTCAAATCACAACATAGACCACAGTTATTTACCTCAAAATTGATTGACTATACGTGATAGAGATAAAACCAGTTGCGTCCCTTTGTTTTTTTTAATACCAAACTTAAGCAACAGAACGCGGTAATCCGCTAAACATTTAAAACTACCAAACACATGAAAAACTATACAACTAAACTGGTAAAATAAAACAATTTGAATATTTTTCTATGTATTGTTTATAAATATATAAAACATCAGATGCATTGTCAAATATTACTTGATTTGAAAATGCACCTGATGTTATATATATATATGACACACACACATATATATATATGTGCGTGTCATTCGCAGACAGTACTGTTCCGCCGTATCATAGCTCCTCAGCGCGACTAGACATCCGAAAGCCTTAGGCCAGAATCGAAACCCAACCGAATTCGTGTTAGAGTTTCTACCACTAAGTCATCGTCATTCGGTACAGACAAATAAAAAAAATCTATCGTATTGTTTTTTTACGAATGTAAACAAACAACAATCCGTCACAATTCATTTTACTGCGCAGGGGGGGGGGTGCTTTATAGAATCAGCTTATCTTTCAACAGTTCTCAATTGAAATTTATTTTCAAGAGCTTAATTGATATCATTCGCAGATAGTACTGTTTCGTTGTATCACAGCTCCTCAGTGCGACTAGACATTGGAATGCCACAAGGCAGCATATATATATATATATATATATATATATATATATATATATATATATATATATATATATATATTAGCTCCTGAAAAATTAATTTCGGTTGAGCCCTCTGGTTTGAGGTGTGTATTTGTAAACAGAAACTATTTAAGCTAATACTGCACGACTCTTCGACAGAATTGAGTCACTCTCAGTCAGTGTGTGTTTATCTGAATCTAAAAATAAACACGCTAAAATTCACCCTTATCTCGTACCGTACGCTGACGGCTTAGTGGAAGAAGTTCGGACTGACGCAAATTATGTCGGGTTTCGATCCTAGCTAGAGGCAACCGGACGTCTAGCCACACTGATGATCAGCGAAACAGTCTGTATGTGGATGACATAATATATATATATATATATATATATATATATATATATATATATATATATATATATATATATATATATATAAACAGACCACTTTAAGATTCCATATAATAAATTATTTCACCACAGCCCTTTTAAAGGACCGCGGATCATCAGATTTTATTTCCAAAGGTTGAAATTAAAAATGAAAAGAAATTTACACATTTATGACGGGCAGTACTAAGCATATGTAAATTAACGAAGTGAGGAAGTGAAGGGGGGAGAGAGACATGATTGAGTTAGATGTAACATTTCTATTCTTTCAAATTTAAATTGTTTGTGGAAATCCAGACATTGACACATTAAATCGGTTAACTTAACGGAAGTTATATATTGATATGGAAGGGGGAAATAAGAAAAAGGCATAAAGAGAAAGAGAGAAAGAAGTTGTGATAAAGTGTCATTAACTTTCTTTGGAATGGATGCCGTTGTTTTGCTTTACTTTGAGAGTTCATAAACATTATAATTTTTTATATAAGTTTGAATGTTTAAACAGTCTAAAGAATTTAATTATATGTTTGTTTTTATCCTCCTTGGGTCTACCCATACGGATTACCTAGTTTTTTTGTAAACTCTCTCTCTCTCTCTCTCTCTCTCTCTCTCTCTCTCTCTCTATATATATATATATATATATATATATATATATATATATATATATATATATATATATATATATATATATATATATTAAGGTGCTCTGTTTATAATAAACAGTATTAACAACATTTGCCGGCCTGAATGTCGAGAAAAAGGAAATATGCGTCTTCCGACAGGAATCGAACCTGTATCTTATACGGAACCGTCATGTAGCCTGTCGGGGGACGCATTTTGTCTATTTTCACGGACATTCAGGCCAGTAAATGTTGTTAATACTGTTTATTATAAACAGAGCATAGACGTATAAACATAAAAAAATCTTAAAAATATTTGGCGGACTTTGACCATTTCAACATATATATATATATATATATATATATATATATATATATATATATATATATATATATATATATATATTACATAATATATATTATGAATACTGCACAAATCTTTTAAAATATTTAAAGTTGATAGCTTAAAATATCTAGGTTTTGACTAATAGTTTTAAATATTTTCTAAAAAATAGATGGACATTTTAATAATTTAATTACCTCCCTTGACGTTACTGCATAACTTAAGTGGATTTTTAAAAAATACGTTTATTCAATATATCTACCTTCAGCAGTAATGTCATCCTTTTGTGAATTCGCATAGGAAGCATTAACAAGCCCGAATCAAATGGTCCTTGTTTATTTCAGGGCATCGTCTTGATGGTGGAAGACTTCAGATTAGCCTTGATACTATGGCTATGTTGAAGAACCTCTCTCTCTCTCTCTCTCAATCCCCCCCGCACTTTGTAATCCAGATGATTAAGATTTAGGGAGTTTAGTGCTACATTATCGTGAACATTATCAGCCAGCTATTTCGATTCCATTGCCGAGTCTTGCTGAATTAAAATAAAATAATGACAAACAAATAGGGGACCTAATGAACAGCAGCGGTTGAGATGGCTCGATATGAAAGTGAGTTTGGGCTAACGGTTTCTTTTCTCGTACATTTCACGTGTGAAAATCACTTCTGGCATTTTGCTTCCCAACTTTGATCTGCAATGTCAATCGTTATCTTCTGTCTTCTTAATTCCAGTTCTTTTATTGTCCTCTCTCATTAATAGTAGTTTTTCTCATATTCTCTAACACTCAGTAACCCCTTGCGTCATAGTGGCTTTATTGCCTTTGATCCTCAAAAATTTAAATGCAATGTCAATCGTTATCTTCTATCTTCTTAATTCCAGTTATTTTATTGTCCTCTCTCATTAATAATAGTTTTTCTCATATTCTCTAACACTCAGTAACCCATTGCATCCTAGTGGCTTTATTGCCTTTGATCTTCCAAAATTTAAATGCAATGTCAATCGTTATCTTCTATCTTCTTAATTCCAGTTATTTTATTGTCCTCTCTCGTTAATAATAGTTTTTCTCATATTCTCTAACACTCAGTAACCCATTGCATCCGAGTGGCTTTATTGCCTTTGATCTTCAAATATTTAAATGCAATGTCAATCATTGTCTTCTGTCTTCTTAATTCCAGTTCTTTTATTGTCCTCTCATCTTTTTAAAAAAGACATGATAAAACAGAAAATAAGTATGTTTTACTCTGAATTGGATTAGGCAGACAAAATAAAGACAAACGCCCGTGAACTTGCTTTGCTTTGGGTGAAACTACAATTAAAACCTTGCTACTCTCTCGCTTTTTTCATGACAGATATCGGTGGAAGGATGGGGAACGATCCTTGGTTCGACCGTTTCAGACCTTTATGGCTAGAACCAGCTGCAAGGAGTCAACACTTTCTCATTCCCTACAAATTCCATTGGTTAAGAGGAAACTCGTTGCCACTTCAGCGTACGAGATCTACATGCTTAATTATACTGAAATGTATGATCGAAGATAAATGATATTAACGCTTTGTACAGTTAGGGATAAATATTTACATATTCTACGTCTTTTTAATCGTCTACTCGACGGCCAATGGTTAAACATGGTTAAATTGATTGGCCTCTCTCTCGATTACACCTATTTTACTTTAAAACGAAATTTTGTACAGACAGACAATGGGACTTCCCATGAGTTCGCCAATTTCCCCTATCCTAACGAATCTTTTTATGGGAGATTTTGAATCTTCAGCTTTGCTTAATTATAACCCGATCAAAATATGGTGGAGGTACGTTGACGACACTTTTGTCTTATTGAAACGTCAACACGTGGAATTCTTCTTAGAATTTCTTAATAATCAAAACGAACATATCAAATTCACAATGGAATTCGAAAAAGATATCAGCCTGCCGTTTTTAGATTGCTTGGTTACGAGAAATGAAAGGGGCGAATTAAAAAACGACTGTTTATAGAAAACCCATATTTACAGATCGATACTTGGATTTCAATTCGTGTCACAGCCTTAGTACAAAGAAAAAGAATTGCAATAGAGTTCTTCAAAAGAGCAGAGAAATCCTTTTATGATCCATTGGATAAAACACTTGAGCAACATAATATAATAGATACCCTTCAAAAGAATGGATTTCCTCAACAATTACTGTACCAACGACTAGACAGAATAAACAACAATGCCACTGATAAAAATATAGATTCTAACGGTGAATATACCGTATGAAGAAAACACATCAGAAGCTCTCAAACGAATTTTAAATCAGACACATATACGAGTTGTATTCTCCTCTTTCAGCACAATAGGAAGGACGTTCATCAGATTAAAAGATGAAAGAGCAGTTACAAGTAATGCCAATCTGATCTACAAAATTAATTGCATGAACTACTCAACAAGTTATGTGGGCATGACGTCAAGATCATTGAAAGAACGACTGGATGAACATCGAAGACTAAGGTAATTTCAAATGATAACGAAAAACAAAAATTGGGAAAACTTTATTTATTGCATTACAGAAGGTCACAAAATTGAATTCGACCATCCGGAAATAAAATTGACGAACCAAAAGCATTTCAATCAAGGAAGAGTTGCTGAACAAATGGTAATAGTAAATCCTAAAAATGTCTGCATTCGGATAGATGCAGCACAAGTTCATCCTGTCTAGCACTCTCTGCTTCTAACGAAAATATTGTATAAAAAAATGGTAATTTGTGGAATGAAAACAAATTCCTTTTTTTTACGCCTCAACTTGCTCTTACATTGCAAACGTTATCAACACCTTTTTTTCCCTTCATTTGAATTCTTAAGCGTTTCTAGTTTCTGTTTATACTCAAATTAAAGAATGCCCAAGACTAGCAACTGCTAGTTGAAATATTTCCATAAAATAAAACATTCGTTTGAATTACAAGTTTTTCTTTCTTTTAATTATGCAACTACCAATGGAGACAATCATCCTAACTTTGATCTCTCCATGTTTTTTTCACTTTAGCTGTAGCCAGGTATTGAATTCACAACTCTTTGAGTCAAGTTACTGGATTCAACGGACACTTTTATCCATTCAAATCTCCTGGAGAAGGCCGGAGCGTACACCAGCCGAAACGTCGTGAATATGGCAAAAGTTAGAACAATGTAAATATTGTAAATAATTACAATACCTCTTCTCGGAAATATAAACAAAAGAAGTTAAGTACCTTCTGAGGATACAAGAAACCTATGATCATATTTCGCAACTGATCGTATATATGCGTTCCATTTGGTCTGGGTTGAACTAAAGAAACTTTTCGTCATGCCTGGAGAAAATTAGCGGTCTGCTCTGTGATGGAGGATCGTTACTAGCTTCGTTTTGGAGGTAATGAATCTTACATACAAGTACCCACTATATATATATATATATATATATATATATATATATATATATATATATATATATATATATGTGTGTGTGTGTGTGTGTGTATGTGTATGTGTATGTATATGTCTGTATGTATGCATGTATATATGAATATATAAGTGGGTGTGTAGGTATTCGCATATGTGCGTATGTTTATATGTACATATATATAAGAATATATATGGTTAAATAGGTTATAACTAATCTAATATTACCGTTTCTTCATTATGAATCTACTGTTATTCCTCTCATTTGGTATTATTATTATTCCTCTCATTGGTAGTTTATTATTATTATTATTATTATTATTATTATTATTATTATTATTATTATTACGATATTATAAAATATTTTTACTTTTAAATCTTGTTTCATTTAGAAATGTTTTTCGTTATCTTTTTTTCAATGTTTTTCGATATTATTTTATAATTTTTTCGATACGACTTAAAAAATTTTTAGGTTATTTTATGTTTTAATTTTAAATTATGAATTTAAGATTTAAAGTTTTTACTCCTTAATTGTTATTAATAATATTAGTATTTATTGTTTGTTTATCTTATGTCCACATTATATTTTTTATTTTGTTGATATTGTTTAAATATTTAAATTAATGTCAAATGTTAAGTGCCAAATATATCAATATGTTTTTTTATAAATTAACCGCCATATGTCCATATATGTTAATTTAATCTTCCTTTCCTTCTTTCGACACGTCTTTTCCTCACACACCTGCATCCACATTTGCTTTCTTATATCTTTACTTTTCTTTTTTCTTTTTGTCTCGTTTTCTATGATATGACTTATTAAATAAGTCAATGTCTGGTCCCTACTCCGTCCCTTACTCTTAAGTATCTTAATAAAAGTAGATATAAAATTATCCCTATCTTTCCCTTATCTCTCTAATTTCGACCCTATCTGTCATCCTCCTCCTCCTCCATCTCTCTCTATCACCTTACATCAACTTAAAACTACCCCTCAAATGTGTATAAAAATAATACGTAAATTTAAAACCATTTTTTACCTTTGGAAATATGATCTGAAGAACCAGGAAAAACATAAATATGGGGAAATAAATTATAATCAATAGACACTTAAGGTTGTTTTTTTCTTATTATATATATATATATATATATATATATATATATATATATATATATATATATATATATATATAGAGAGAGAGAGGGAGATGGACAGAGAGAGAGGGAGGGATAGAGAGAGAGGGATAGAGAGAGAGTTAATAAGAGTAAAGTTTTGCATTATTCTGACATCAGTTCCGTAGAGGGACCTGTCAATCCATTCTTCAAGAGGTATCAACAATTGATATATATATATATATATATATATATATATATATATATATATATATATATATATATATATATATATATATATATATATATTACAAAGAGTCAATCATACCTTGAATCAATCAGCAATGTCTATGCGATTATTGGCGAAATCACTTCGCTAGTAGACATAAACATAAGCATTCCACTACTGATAATCCTCCGAATGATGAGATCCTCGTAATTAAATAAAATGGATATGGTGTATTTTTTATTTTTTATTTCTGCTAGTATACTTTCAATGCTTCGCGCAATCCATCATCAGGCTTTATTATCCATCAGAATCAAAACTGGGAGACGATTTAAATGTGTTCATCCAACCGAAAGATGTTTTTAAGTATGAGCTATTTGTTAACGGTTATATGGTGTTGGGGCGTGCAAATCGCAATGCTAAATTTTAAATATTTCAAGTGAGAATTTTTTATGTATTTTGTAATTTGGTAAATCCACGTATTTTCTTTTATAAGTGTTTTTCTGTTAATATGATATGAACTAAGTAGATAGTTCAAGTAACAAGTGATATGACTTACTTTATAGTTGTTTTTTTTTCAGGAATTCTTTACTGCTGGATCAATTTTATGAACATAATAAAATATATATAACTCACCAACTATGGAAGAAATTTATCAGTTATCAAGTCATTTTTATCAGGTAGGTCTGTTGATGTCGCTGTTAATTGTCATTGCTCTGAATCCCTTTATATCAATGCAGGAGTCACCAATGCGCTCTCCTTGGTCCTAAGTACTTTATGCCCTTTATTAACGATTTGCCTGGGAATATTCTCAGATTATTAGTAAATAATGATAAACGGAAGCCTATTACTACCCCTGTCCCTGATAATTATTTCAAATTATATATATATATATATATATATATATATATATATATATATATATATATATATATATATATATATATAGTTATTACCTCTGTCTGTCTGTTCGTTATCGAACCACATTATAATTACTTCTTTATCACATTCTGATTAGGTAAGAATCCATCTCTTCTTCTCCTAGGTATGGGTTAAATAGTAAGACTTCTATCACTAAATCATTATTATCTATAAATGAACTTCGTACAATCTAAAAATATTCTGTGACATTGAATAACCTGCCAAGAGTTGATAAACCGTAAAAAACGAATCAATCAGTCAATGATCCATCTTTATATGTCATTATAACAGGCTGTCGTCTCTTACCTGGCGTAGACGTGTACTTCATCTAGTACATATCTAAAAAGAGTGAACTGTAACGATACTCTTTGTTATCGTTAGAGGCTGAAGAATATTTATTCTCTACACAGTGTCAATTCCTTGTGAATTTCACAGGTTAAAAAAAAACTTCCCCTCGATATCAAATCTACACACGTGTCACTAAATCTTTGAGCAGCTGAGAATTCTAATAACAACTGTTTGCAGTTTAAAGATTCAATAACATATTTCCCATATCAGATTTGAGTACAGAATTTATGAAAATCTTTGTACATTCTAGGCTTTAAATACATCTATATAAGTTCTGTAGACGCAGTCTAAAAACTTCATCCTCTTCTTCATCTTCTTCTTCTCCTTCTCCTCCTCCTCCTCTTTCATCATCATCATCATCATCACCATCATCTTCTTCTTCTTTACTTCCTCGTTCTCCTCTTCTTCTTCTTCTTCTTCTTCTTCATCTTCTTCTTCCTCCTCCTCCTCCTCCTTCTAGACTTCTTCTTATTCTTCCTCGTTGTCATCGTCGTCTTCTTCTTCTCTTCATCCTCCTCCTCCTCGTCTTCTATTTTTTCTTCTCCTTCTCCTCCTTCTTCTTCTTCTTCTTCTTCTTCTTCTTCTTCTTCTTCTTCTTCTTCTTCTTCTTCTTCTTCTTCTTCCACCTCCTCCTAGACTTCTTCTTCCTCGTTGTCGTCGTCGTCTTCTTTTTCTCTTCATCCTCCTCCTCCTCCTCCTCGTCTTCTTCTTCTTCTTCTTCTTCTTCTTCTTCTTCTTCTTCTTCTTCTTCTTCTTCTTCTTCTTCTTCTTCTTCTTCTTCTTCTTCTTCTTCTTCTTCTTCTCCTCCTCCTCCCCCTCCATCGCCTCGTCTTCTTCTTCTTCTTCTTCTTCTTCTTCTTCTTCTTCTTCTTCTTCTTCTTCTTCTTCTTCTTCCACCTCCTCCTAGACTTCTTCTTCCTCGTTGTCGTCGTCGTCGTCTTCTTTTTCTCTTCATCCTCTTCCTCCTCCTCGTCTTCTTCTTCTTCTTCTTCTTCTTCTTCTTCTTCTTCTTCTTCTTCTTCTTCTTCTTCTCCTCCTCCTCTTCCTCCCCCTCCATCTCCTCGTCTTCTTCTTCTTCTTCTTCTTCTCCTCTTCTTCTGCAGGACATAGGCGATCATGTTTTTTCTCTACAACTTGCTATCTCTTGTGAACCCATTTCGACATCCATTCACACAAGCTCACCAGTTGATCCTTGCTGCCTTCCCCTATCCCTCTTAACTTCAAAATACCCCAGTGAATATTAACGTTTCCAAATCCCACTTCCTAATTATATATCCAAGGAATGTTAGCAGTCTTGATTCTGAGTCGAAGTTTTCTTACTGTTGCTCTTTTCTTCTTGTTGCTTATACGTTCCACCCATGGAATTCTCAGAATCCTTCTGTTGCACCGCATTTCTACTGCTTCTAGTTTTGTCTTCATCTTTGGGGAGATTCTTACACTATTCACTACGCCATATAAGAGGATGCTTAGTATCACATAGCGATATAGTCTTCTTTTCTTTGTTTCTAGTGATTTTTTTCCCGTTTCATCCTCACTGGAGTTAAATAACTTCTCTTCTATATTTTGATGGATGCTACATGCTTTCAGCAGGGAGAAGAACTCTGTTGAGTTAATAGCGGTGAAAGATGAAGAATTAAGGAAGCCAAACAGTAACACTAAGCAATATATTTAAAATATCGTTATTGATTGTAAGAATGTATAGCCACAGCGAAACACTTCATTATAACATTGAGGGGTGCCACCGGAAATTACTGCGCGGCCCAGACCCTATTCACAAAATACCAATAAGTTAGCCCAGTTATGAAATCTCTATGGATAGGATAGCCTCCTTGAGAGGCACAGTAAGTCACTAACCTGGAGGTTAGCATCAGTCATACTGATGGAAGTTAAAAAGGGTTCTCTCAGATGGTTGAAAGTTGCTAAAAAAACAAAATATTAACCTGTCAATTCGAGTCGTGTTATTAAATGGCCTCATCAGATCGAGACTTTCATAATGGATGCCATCCATGTCGCCAAAATCTTTCACAGATATCTAAAAATGTCAGCTGGAGCCACCCGCATTCCCAGATCGATGGTTAAAAATCGCTTCCAGTACGTGAAGCCTGTAGGTCTCAGCGAGGACCACCTTTCTTCGAACCTTGTAGACTTGCTCTACAGAATCAATAACCGTACCACATAGCAGAAACAACGTCACTTGTCAAGCAGTTTACACACTGCGTTCCTCTGTTTCATTTATTTTCTGAGAACTGGGAGAAACAAACAATGCAAGATACGCCACAAAGACGTTAGAATTTGGCGCTGGAGCCATATTAGTGTGGGGTTGCATCAGAAACTGATGGCAGAAGAAATGTGCTAAAAGTTGATGGAAACTTAAACCAGGGAAACTATCTTAATTTCGTGCGGTCTTATCTTCTGCCAAATTTCGAAGACAGAATTTTTTCAGCGAGGCGATGTTCCGTGTCACAAATTACAAGCAACAAGGTTTTTTTTTTCTTTGTGGATGAAAATATTCAAATTTGGGAGAATGGCCAGCACAATGATCTCATTTCAAAATAATTGTAGGATTATGGTGGGAAGTGAAGAATCAAGTGTTCCAACAAAAAATAATTACGCAATCTTCAAGAAAGCATAGTAATTTTTGCCAAGAAGAATGGAAAAATGTCGGCCTCGTTCCTTTTAGGCCAATATTCAAATGTCGGCCTTGTTCCATTTAGGCCATTATTCGAACCAAATGTCACCTTAATTATCAGGTTTACTCAAGTGTTTTACTGATAACATTTATCAATTGATTTGAATTTTGCCGATAAATTGAAAGACTTCGGTACTTCTATTTTAAAATATTTGACTCAAAAATAGTTTGTTTCAGGTGGCTGATATAAATTACACTGGTCAACAACAACAGGGAAACAACAAAAACAAAAAACTTTTGAAATGGTGTCAATACACCAAATATTTTTAATTAGAAAATTTGAGGGCGCTGAATCTGAAAACGACCTTACTTTTTCTTGGTTAGCTACCAGATTTACTATGTATGTATGTTGCGGCATTCACCCTGGATCGGTTAAGCCGGCTCCTTCCAAGGACTTCACCGCGTCCGGAACGAAGGCCGACCAAGTACGGCGATCCGTCGCCAATGCTGAAACGAGCGATTCCAACGGCGGTGAACTCCTGAAACGGAGTAACAAGGGAGTTTGAACTTCACACGCGGTCCCCACACCTCGCGTGTTATCCCAGTTGAGGGAGGAATATGCTCTTACTTGCCGCAGAATTTCCACAGACGCAGAGGCAGGAGTAACCAAGAGGCCGCTGGTGTAGACGTAGATTCAGAGTTGACCTTCTCCTTGACCAGTTGCCCTCCAAGGCTATAGAACCCAGTCTGTCCTGCTATTTACCCATAGCTGGAGGGAGAAGAAGAGGATTCACAAGAGTGTTAGCACGTAAGTGAATGTAACGGATTCGACTGGAATTCGAACTCGGCTCTACGATTCCTCAATCCGAGCCGTTATCCATTACTCCACCGTGCCTCCTTACCAGATTTACTTTAATGTCTCATTTTTTGAAAAAAAATTGTTTCATTTGTTTCCTGTATATATGATATTGACCAATGGCAATAATTCTCAAAATAAAATCATAGAAATATCTCAATTGTATTTAAACCAACAAATATTGGTATGCCTATTGAGAAATACTATATTTGGAACACAAATCAGACCCTAAGTCTTTAAAAATAACCCGAATGAATATACGAAGACCAACAAGTATTTTCATCAAATCATTTAACCATCTAACAGGAGAAATAAAACCTTAATCATCTAACAGCAGAAATAAAACCTTCGTGAACATAAGAACTATGGTAAATAATTTCTCTTTCTTGATTGTCTGTCATGTTCAACGTTATTTAAGTACTTTTGATACTCCAGCAGTATCATGTACAATGGAATAGGTGCATTCAATTGCCCTTTGAAAAGGTCTTTCGTTGCAGTTTCTTTGCAACAGTGGAAACAAAATGCTCTCAATGTGCTTGGTTTCCTTCCATAGGGATGGAATATATTTATGAATATCAAACAGAAGATTTTAGGGTTTCTTTTTTTGATGTCACATTAATTATCAGGTTTACTCAAGTGTGTTACTGATAACATTTATCAATTGATTTGAATTTTGCCGATAAATTGAAAGACTTCGCTACTTCTATTTTAAAATATTTGACTCAAAAATAGTTTGTTTCAGGTGGCTGATATAAATTGCTCGGCCTACCAGAAAATTGATGGGTTTCTACGACATTTATTAACTAAATTTTGCGATCAGCCAAGATCGTAAATTGATCTTTTTTCCTAAAATGAGCAATTTCAGTACAGCAAAAATGGTAGCTAACCATGGAAAACCGAGGTCATTTTCGGAATCAGCACCATCAAATTAGTTAAAACATGTCTTCTGTTTCTTGGCCCTAAAAATCGTGTTGACCAATGTTATTAATTCCATACTTTGTAGTTTTGTACTTGTGATAACATTTTGCAAAAATAAAAGCCTTTTTAATTTAAGAAAAGAGGTGAACGGTGAATCTTTTTTACAAGTGGCCCAGTATTTTTCAGAATTTCTACGCTTAAAATGATCTACCATGCCACACGCGGCGTTAACAAAAATGCAGCTACATGTTTTCTGCCACTCAAAGTTCATAAATTCTACCCAGAAAAACATTGGAGTAAAACTTACAAAAATAATTATTTTATAAAAATTAATCAAAATTTTGGCACGTCAGTGTATATGGTATATAGAATGGTGTATTGTATAGAGAATGATATATGGTATATAAAATGCAATATGGTATATAGTATGGTGTCTTGTATAGAGAATGGTATATGGTATATAAATTCTATATGGTATAGAGTATGTTGCATTGCATAGAGAATGGTATACGGTATATAAAATGCAATATGGCATATAGAATGATGTATTGTATAGAGAATGGTCTATGGTATATAAAATGCAATATGGTATAAAGAATGGTGTATTGTATAGAGAATGGTATATGGTATATATAATGCAATATGGTATATAGAATGGTGTATTGTATAGAGAATGGTATATGGTATATAAAGTGCAATATGGTATTTAGAATGGTGAATTTTATAGAGAATGGTATATGGTATATAAAATTCAATGGTGTATTTTATAGACAAAGGTATATTGTATAGTGAATGGTATATGGTATATAAATTAAAATATGGTATATTGTCTGGTGTCTTGTATAGAGAATGGTATATGGTATATAAAATGCAATATTGTATATAGAATGGTGTATTGTATAGAGAATGGTATATGGTATATGAAATGCAATATGGTATAGAGAATGGCGTATTATATAAAGAATGGTATATGGTATATAAAATGCAATATTTTATATAGAATGATGTATTGTATAGAGAATGGTATATGCTATATAAAATGCAATATGGTATATAGAATGGTGTATTGTAAAGAGAATGGTATATGGTATATGAAATGCAATATGATATAGACAATGGTGTATTGTATAGGGAATGGTATATGGTATATGAAATGCAATATGGTATATAGTATGATATATTATATAAAGAATGGTATATGGTATATAAAATGCAATATTGTATATAGAATGATGTATTGTATAGATAATGGTACATTGTATATAAAATGCAATATGGTATATAGAATGGTGTATTGTATAGAGAATGGTATATGGTATATAAAGTGCAATGTGGTATAGAGAATGGTTTATGGTATAGCGAATGCTATATGCTACATAGAATTGTATGTATTAGATAGAATAGTATAAGCTATAGAGAATAATCTGTGGTATATATAATACAATATGTTATATAAAATGGAATTTGCTATATAGAATGTTATATGTATAGAGAATGGCATATGGCATAGAGAATGCTATATAGAATGGTCCATGTTATATAGAATGCTATATGGCATAGATAATGCTATAAGGTATATAGAATACAATATCGTAAATAGAATGCTATATCTTATATAGATTACTATATGGCATATATAAGGGTGTATGTTATAGAGAATGCTATAAAATATTGAGAATGCTATATAGTAGATAGATTATAATATAGTATATAGAATGGCATATAGAATGCTATATAGCATATAGAATAATATATGGTATATAGAAAAGCAGTTATTGATTATATTGGGTCATTGCAAAATTTCATGCCCGATTCTCATTGTTTTAATTTTCTAATTTTCTAATCGTGCACGAACTTTGGCAATGACCTAATAAAAACCCAGCTCCTCATATATGTGAGTGTTTGGGTGTGGGTATGTGTCAGGTGGGTAAGTGGTGGTGTGGGCAGGAGTGCTGATTCTTTCTTGAAACGTTGACGTGCGAGTGATGTAAATGAGAGTCAACTTTGGAATTCGTTACCTTCACTTATGCGCAAAATCCCTGGAGAAATCTATGAATCCACCTCTTCCCCTCCCATCTATGGGTTAATTAGTAAGGCCTCATCACTAAATCATTATTACCTCCCACATCCCACCCAAATTACAAACTAAAACTATTTTCTGGCTTTAAATAACCTGCAATAAAATTGGTTCGCCGTAAAAAAAACAACTGAATCAATAGTTTCTTAAAATATCAACATTGTTAAACAAGTATTCTAAAACGCAGACACTATGATCTGGGATTTGAAGTAAACCCCAGTGGTGATACCTACTGAGAACGTATCATAAAAATCAGTAAACACTAAACAATCCGGTGTATGGATGCGTTATAACGTATTTAGAAGATAAGGAAATTTAATATAGAATAAGCTGCGCTAGGGATAGTCTCACCCAACACCGCAAGGTGCTGCAAAACAAAAAAATTAATTTAATAATTTGAGCCATGTTCATAAATCGTCTTCTTCGTAGCTATGACCCTTCAGAATGTTGGCAATCATGGCTCTCCACAATTTCCTGTATTTTGTAGCTCATAATAAATTTTGTCTTTTTGTTATTTCTCTTAAACCCTGTTCCACCATCCATTTATTCAAGCTCATTCTTCTATATGCTATGTCCCATCAGGATATAGGTTATCATGGCTCTCCACAACTTCCTATCCTTTGAGGCTCTTAATAAATGTTATCTTTTTGCTATTTCTCTTAAACCATGTTCCACCATTCATTTATTCAAGCTCATTCTTTTATATGCCGTGTCCCATCAGGATGTTGGCGATCATGGCTCTCCACAATTTCCTGTCCTTTGTAGCTCTTAATAAATTTTGTATTTTTACCATCTCTCCGAAACCCTGTTCTGCCATTTATTCGCACAAGCTGGCCAGATTGTGCGTTGCTTTACTCTGGACCTGTTCCCCCCTTAGCTCTGGGTTAAATAGTGGGACTTTTATCTTAAAAAAATCATTGTCATTAAAAAAAATTAAAGCAATATTCATTCACAAAAAATAATTATTCTTACAATTAAAAAATAGTTTCGGTTTTAAATAACATACATAGGGTTGATAACCCGTAAAAAACATAATAAAGTTTTATATGCGTTTGTTTGGGTATGTATGATCAGATGGGTTTGGTAGTTTTGCTGTTGTATATGTGTATGTTTACTGGAAACGATCTCCTGTTTGTAAAAGAAACACAATTGATTTTTCCCTTAAATGTCCTCCCCCTCTCCGTCCATCTAACGCAGTTTTAAGAATGTCCATTTCTGACTGATTCTCTCAAGCACTGCAGACTTTCTCGGGTGCCAACGATTGGCACAAAATGATGAATGATAGATTCTCATAACAGAAAATTGATGCTGTAAATTTTAGTAGCAAGACGATAGATCGAATTAATTCATTTACAAAGAAGAGCTTAACCGTCGGCAGTTTGAGGAAATCGAGTCTGAAAGGGTAAATATTTATCGTCTTCACATGACAAGAACGTCTGCAAAATTTGAAAACTGGCCGCCAACCACAAGGTTTATTTCTTCTCCCTCTCACTACCTCTCCTTTTTCGTTATCGCTTCTGTGCTCTCTCTCTCCTCCCCCCCCTCTCTCTCTCTCTCCTCCCCCATCTCTCTCACCCCCACTCTCTCAATGTTCATTTATTCCCTTTCTTGCCAACACACTTTACTTTTCTCTTTTCTAACTCTGGCTTCTTTCGTTTTTTCTCCATTGTACACATTATTCATTCCTTTTTTTTTTCTCTCTTAATTCAATTCTCTTCTTTATCCCTGGTTTACTATCTCTAAAATTTTTTTTCTAAAAAAACTGTTTTCTTTTACTTCCTTGAATTATTCTCTTGCGTAGACAAACTAACATTCTTGGATCTTGGTTATTTGATGTTTTCGAACTGGAAATTCTGTATTATCTGACATTGTACTGAAAGAATATTTTCTTGTTATAACACTTAGGAGAATCGTATATATATATATTTTTAAATTTAAGCCATCAAATACACAATCCAATTTGAACTTGGTGCCGTATTATTTATGATTTTCATTCATTGACAAGATAATACAAATTTAGTCTAAACAGGGTGAACAGTAATAAAACAGTACAAGGCGAGTTATCCTCCCTAGACATGAACAGCGGAAGGAGAACAATCTACTCTAGTGCATGGAATAAATGTTCAATTCAAAACTACCTGACGTTACCCAGATTGACAGGCAGTCGGTTTTCCCTTGATTCTTCAAAGTAATTTTCTATATACAACGTGTGAAAGGCGCCAACCAGAGGAGGAAATACAGTTTCAGTGGCTAAGGCAGCACTGTCACCATTGGCGCCACCAGCAGCTTTTACTAACGGACACTGTATTGTTTTTGTATACACGTCAATCTCTTGCGATTTCTTTTTACAACTGCAACTAAAATGGCCAACGTTGTGTTAAAATACACAACGCGCTCGTAGCGAGTCATTAATGGCGTAGAAGGAAAGGTAAGCAGATGTGTTTCAATCGACTCGCCATCAATTCTTCTGTCATGCATGTGTCAGTACTTTCGCTCCGTCCACGGGAATTGCAGGAGGACTCTTTAACGACGATATATTTTGAATCTTTGGAGATCTTGCTAATCAAAAATATGGTATTCTCTTTGTTTGGAATCTTCCTGGATATCTTTCTGTAAAAATAATTGTGACCCAGCTTAGGAATTAACAAAATTTAAAATCCTTCTTCTTAGAATAATTTGTAAGAATACAAATGTTTTGCACAGACAATATAATGCGAACAAAATCCAAGCTTGGGACTTAAAAAAATAAACAGATGTCTCTTTCTTTGTACGAGGGTCATTCAATAAATAAGGTGAATTTTTCGGTATAAGGACTTCTAATACAGATAGAAGCTTACTCTTTTTTATTTTTTTTTGTTTTACTTCTTTTTCACATGGATTTAATTTCTTTTGCAGATTAAAAAAAAACTTTTTAGAGTTTTGGCGATTGCACCCTGTCCTTCCAGTGGATCTAAAACTAATCGTCTGCTGAAAGAAAGGAAACTAGAGCGGTTGATTCAATTAATTTTACAAGGGTATATGAACATATACGAGGGTCATTCAATAAATAAGTTGGATTTTTCGGTATAAGGACTTCTAATAGAGATAGAAGCTTACCCTTTTATTTGTTTTACTTCTTTTTCACATTGATTTAATTTCTTTTGCAGATTAAAAAAAAAACTTTGAGAGTTCTGGCGATTAACAAAGATGGCCGACCAAGAAGCATGCTCCAGGATTGAACAGCGGTCAGTTATCAAGTTCTTGGTTGCTGAAGGGTGAATACCAGTTGAAATTTATAGGAGAATGTCAACTGTGTATGGTGCCACATGTTTCAGCCAACAAAATGTCTACAAGAGGGATAAATTGTTTAAAGAAGGACGGAGCAGTGTTGAGGATGAAGGCAGGCTTAGGAGGCCTACAGAAGTGAGGTCTCCTGAGGTGATCGAATCAGTCAATGACATCATTCAGTCTGACAGAAGGGTGACAGTGGATGACATTGCAAGGACTTTGAGCTTATCTGTTGGGACAAATGCAGGGGTCATCAGTCAGAAGGAGTCATCTTGCACCATGACAACGCAAGGCCTCACACAGCAGCCCAAACGGTGCA
Organism: Acanthosepion esculentum; assembly: GCA_964036315.1. NCBI lineage: Eukaryota > Metazoa > Mollusca > Cephalopoda > Sepiida > Sepiidae > Acanthosepion > Acanthosepion esculentum. Next base: position 67,624,462 of record OZ038509.1, on the reverse strand, counting down.
GACCATCAACGAGCTGGGTTGGTAACTGCTCCCTCATCCCCCTTACAGTACAGACCTTGCCCCTTCAGACTTTCACCTGTTTGATTCCTTTAAAGCGTTCACGAGAGGCACGAAGTTTAAAAGTAACTATGAAGTCAAAAGTGTTGTGAGCGACTGGCTGAGACATCAGTCCAAAGAGTTTTACGCTGAGGGAATACGGAAGCTTGTGCACAGATGGAAAAACTCTGTGACAGTGCTGGGAGACTACGTTGGAAAAAAAGTAAGCTTCTATCTGCATTAGAAGTCCTTATACCGAAAAATTCACCTTATTTATTGAATGACCCTCGTATATATATAATGAAGATATGCTGCCTAAATATATGACAAAATATATATTCAGGTAGGGAGAAAAATGAAAAAGGAGTTGGATTGATACTAGATCAAGACATCAAGAAATCTGTTCTGAAAGAGTTTTTGTGTTTAAACTTAATGTAAAGCCATATTATAATCGTGTATTCACCGACAGCACAAATTACGGAAGAAGAAATCGAATATTTCTACCACATGCTAGTCAAGGCTCAGTGTAAATCCCAAGAAATTATAATTATCATGAGAGATCTGAATGACAAAGTAGGAAAAGAGAGGGATGATGAAATAGCTGGCAAAAGTTGTTTTTTTAATCTGATATAGATACACGCATACACACAAACATATATATATATATATATATATATATATATATAGAGAGAGAGAGATAATAAACATAGATACATAGATTCGAACAGAGCGATATAGATTGATAGATATATAGATAATGAACAGACTCAAATAGATAGATAGATACATATAGATTCGAACGCACTAACACACACACACATACATATATATATGTATATATATATATATACATATATATATATACATATAATGAACAGACTGATATAAATAGAGACAGACTGAGATAGATCGAATCGAACAGACTGATATATATATTCGAACAGAAGCATATATATATATATATATATATATATATATATATATATATATATATATATATATATATATATAATGAATAGACTGAAATCGATAGATTCGACCAGAGCGATAAAGATAGATAGATAGATAGATAGATAGATAGATAGATAGATAGATAGATAGATAGATAGATTCGGACATACGCATATAGATAGTTAGACATATAGATCATGAACAGACTGAAATAGATAGATGGATAGATACAGACTGATATAGATACGTACACACACATTTAAATACACACACATACATACACACACACACACACACATATATATATATATATATATATATATATATATATATATATACATACATAGATAGATTGATATAATGAACAGACTGAAATAGATAGATACAGACTGATAGATAGATTCGAACAGATCAATATATATATATATATATATATATATATATATATATATATATATATATATATATATAAAGAATAAACTGAAATAGATAGATAGATTCGAACACAGCGATATAGATAGATAGATAGATAGATAATGAGCAGACTGAAATAGATATATAGATCGATAGATACATACTGATATAGATACGAACACACACATACAAACACACACTCACACACATATATATAATATTATATGTATATATATATATATAATGAACAGACTGAGATAGATAGATACAGGCTGAGATAGATTGTATCGAACAAACTGAAATATAGATTCGAACAGATGCATATATATATATATATATATATAATGAGCAGACTGAAATCTATAGATAGATTTGAACATACGGATATAGATAGATAGATATATACATAATGAAAAACTGAAATAGATAGATAGACAGATAGATTCGAACACACACACACACACACACAACAACTATATATATATATATATATATATATATATATATATATATATATATATATATATGTGTGTGTGTGTGTGTGTGTGTGTGTGTGTGTGTGTGTCTGTGTGTGTGTAGATATCTTGAACAGACTGAGATAAATAGATACAGACTGAGAGAGATAGAATCAAACAGACTGATATATAGATACGAACAGATGCATATATATATATATATATATATATATATATATATATATATATATATATATGTATATGTATATATATATATATATATATATATATATATATATATATATATATATATATATGATGAACAGACTGAAATGGATAGATTCGATCAGACCGATATAGATAGATAGATAGATAGATAGACAGATAGATAGATTCGAACATATGGATATAGATAGATAGATAGCTATATAGATAATGGACAGACTGAAATAGCTAGATAGATAGATAGATAGACAGACAGACAGATTCTAAACTCGGCATCATAAGCAACTGGCCACATTTTCTCATCTCCTTTCAGACATATATTTATATATTTTATTGGCCTTTGAATTTTTCATCATCTTTTCTTTAATATTATTATTGTTGTCTGCCCCCCCCCCCTTCCGTCTTCGGCTTTCTACCCGTTCCTTCTCCTCGTTTTCTGATTTCTACACTTCTTCGCTTCCCCACCGAACATCATTCGATCTGCCGAATATATCGATTAATGCTTACTTTATAGCTACAGACGCATTCATTTCAGACATGCCTCGGGTATTATTCGATCCCAGTTGTCCATGTTAATCGAAAACCAATCAGGCGAATAAAATCATCGCATGTTTTTATGTCAAACACATAATTGGGAAATCTGGCATTGATCCGCCGATGTCCTGTAAGTCGAAGATAAATGATAACCAATCATCATTTATCATTTATTCCTACAGCAGTGTACATTTAAACGAAACAAGTTTCCCAAAATATATTCTGTGCTTCCATTCATTCATTCAAATCAATTGATATAAAATTCTGTTGTTATGTAAATGTTTTTATCTCTGGTGATGTTTTTTTACCAGGTCAATGCTGCTTCATGGACAGATTTCAACATAATGACACATCCATATTTAAATCGTATCCTAATTGTTGTCCTCGAAATTTTCTTGTATTAAATTATATTTTCAAAACTGACTTATATACGAATATATATAATTCTCATATATGCTCGATTTTATTTTATTTTTTTATTTTTTTAATTCTTTTTCGTTTTTCCTTCAGTAGCCATTTTCTGGGTTCATAACGACTCTTACAATACAAATAACCTTAATGCACCAAGTGACTCTTTATATGTTAAAGACAATTAAGATGGAAACTGGTGTTTATAATTTGCCGATGAAAAAAGAAGAAAAAAGATCCTTTAAAGTTATTAAAAATGTCTTCTTATTTGAAAAATATTAACTCGAAAGATGAAAAGAAAGACATGAAAATAAAACGATTTGTTTCCATCATAGGAAGTTATATTTACACACCAACTGACAATGGAGGATAATTGTTTTCTGTAACAATAAATGACCATTAGATAATTAATCAAAGATAATTTTCTTTTCCTTTTTCATGAAAATTCATGATTCAGAATTGGAGACATTATTAAATGGACTAAATATACAAATTTCCCCTTTAACCTTTTGTTTTCTAAACTGAAATGATGTTTGATTTTCTCACCTTTTATCTTCACCAAAATATTGTTCTTTTCACTTTTTCGATTCTCTGTATTGTTTCAGTTTCAGTTGCAATTACACAAAACGATTTTTTTCTTCTCTTTCTATTTATTTATGAATCTTTTCCTCTTTTGCTTTCCTTCACAATATAGTTTTATTCTCTTCCTCTCTATTTTTCTCTTCCTCTATTTCTCCTTCACAATATAGTTTAATTCTCTTTCGCTCTATTTTTCTCTTCCTCTTTTTCTCCTTCACAATATAGTTTTATTCTCTTCCTCTCTATTTTTCTCTTCCTCTATTTCTCCTTCACAATATAGTTTTATTCTCTTTCACTCTATTTTTCTCTTCCTCTTTTTCTCCTTCACAATATAGTTTTATTCTCTTCCTCTCTATTTTTCTCTTCCTCTTTTTCTCCTTCACAATATAGTTTTATTCTCTTCCTCTCTATTTTTCTCTTCCGCTTTTTCTCCTTCACAATATTGTTTTATTCTCTTTCTCTCTATTTTCCTCCCCTTTTTTCTCCCTCACAATATAGTTTTATTCTCTTTCTCTCTATTTTCCTCCCCTTTTTTCTCCTTCACAATATAGTTTTATTCTCTTTCTCTCTATTTTACTCCCCTTTTTTCTCCTTCACAATAAAGTTTTATTCTCTTTCTCTCTATTTTCCTCCGCTTTTTTCTCCTTCACAATATAGTTTTATTCTCTTTCTCTCTATTTTCCTCCCCTTTTTTCTCCTTCACAATATAGTTTTATTCTATTTCTCTCCATTTTCCTCCCCTTTTTTCTCCTTCACAATATAGTTTTATTCTCTTTCTCTCTATTTTCCTCCCCTTTTTTCTCCTTCACAATATAGTTTTATTCTCTTTCTCTCTATTTTCCTCCCCTTTTTTCTCCTTCACAATATAGTTTTATTCTCTTCCTCTCTATTTTTCCTCCCCTTTTTTCTCCTTCACAGTATAGTTTTATTCTCTTCCTCTCTATTTTCCTCCCCTTTTTTCTCCTTCACAATATAGTTTTATTCTCTTCCTCTCTATTTTTCTCTTCTTTTTTTCTCCTTCACAATATAGGTTTTATTCTCTTCTTCTCTATTTTTCTTTTCCTCTTTTTCTCCTTCACAATATTGTTTTATTCTCTTTCTCTCTATTTTCCTCCCCTTTTTTCTCCTTCACAATATAGTTTTATTCTCTTTCTCTCTATTTTCCTCCCCTTTTTTCTCCTTCACAATATAGTTTTATTCTCTTCCTCTCTATTTTTCTCTTCCTCTTTTTTTTACTTCACAATATAGTTTTATTCTCTTCCTCTCTATTTTTCTCTTCCGCTTTTTCTCCTTCACAATATTGTTTTATTCTCTTTCTCTCTATTTTCCTCCCGTTTTTTCTCCTTCACAATATAGTTTTATTCTCTTCCTCTCTATTTTCCTCCCCTTTTTTCACCTTCACAATATAGTTTTATTCTCTTTCTCTCTATTTTCCTCCCCGTTTTACTACTTCACAATATAGTTTTATTCTCTTTCTCTCAATTTTCCTCCCCTTTTTTCTCCTTCACAATAAAGTTTTATTCTCTTTCTCTCTATTTTCCTCCCCTTTTTTCTCCTTCACAATATAGTTTTATTCTCTTCCTCTCTATTTTTCTCTTCTTTTTTTCTCCTTCACAATATAGGTTTTATTCTCTTCCTCTCTATTTTTCTCTTCCGCTTTTTCTCCTTCACAATATTGTTTTATTCTCTTTCTCTCTATTTTCCTCCCCTTTTTTCTCCTTCACAATATAGTTTTATTCTCTTCCTCTCTATTTTCCTCCCCTTTTTTCTCCTTCACAATATAGTTTTATTCTCTTTCTCTCTATTTTCCTCCCCGTTTTTCTCCTTCACAATATAGTTTTATTCTCTTTCTCTCTATTTTCCTCCCCTTTTTTCTCCTTCACAATATAGTTTTATTCTCTTTCTCTCTATTTTCCTCCCCTTTTTTCTCCTTCACAATATAGTTTTATTCTCTTTCTCTATTTTTTCCTCTCCTTTTTTCTCCTTCACAGTATAGTTTTATTCTCTTCCTCTCTATTTTCCTCCCCTTTTTTCTCCTTCACAATATAGTTTTATTCTCTTCCTCTCTATTTTTTCCTCCCCTTTTTTCTCCTTCACAGTATAGTTTTATTCTCTTCCTCTCTATTTTCCTCCCCTTTTTTCTCCTTCACAATATAGTTTTATTCTCTTCCTCTCTATTTTTTCCTCCCCTTTTTTCTCCTTCACAGTATAGTTTTATTCTCTTCCTCTCTATTTTCCTCCCCTTTTTTCTCCTTCAGAATATAGTTTTATTCTCTTCCTCTCTATTTTTCTCTTCTTTTTTTCTCCTTCACAATATAGGTTTTATTCTCTTCCTCTCTATTTTTCTTTTCCTCTTTTTCTCCTTCACAATATAGTTTTATTCTCTTCCACTCTATTTTTCTCTTCCTCTTTTTTTCCTTCACAATATAGTTTTATTCTCTTCCTCTCTATTTTTCTCTTCCGCTTTTTCTCCTTCACAATATAGTTTTATTGTCTTTCACTCTATTTTCCTCCCCTTTTTTCTCCTTCACAATATAGTTTTATTCTCTTCCTCTCTATTTTCCTCCCCTTTTTTCTCCTTCACAATATAGTTTTATTCTCTTTCTCTCTATTTTCCTCCCCGTTTTTCTCCTTCACAATATAGTTTTATTCTCTTTCTCTCTATTTTCCTCCCCTTTTTTCTCCTTCACAATATAGTTTTATTCTCTTTCTCTCTATTTTCCTCCCCTTTTTTCTCCTTCGCAATATAGTTTTATTCTCTTTCTCTATTTTTTCCTCTCCTTTTTTCTCCTTCACAGTATAGTTTTATTCTCTTCCTCTCTATTTTCCTCCCCTTTTTTCTCCTTCACAATATAGTTTTATTCTCTTCCTCTCTATTTTTTCTTCCCCTTTTTTCTCCTTCACAGTATAGTTTTATTCTCTTCCTCTCTATTTTCCTCCCCTTTTTTCTCCTTCACAATATAGTTTTATTCTCTTCCTCTCTATTTTTTCCTCCCCTTTTTTCTCCTTCAAGGTATAGTTTTATTCTCTTCCTCTTTATTTTCCTCCCCTTTTTTCTCCTTCACAATATAGTTTTATTCTCTTCCTCTCTATTTTCCTCCCCTTTTTTCTCCTCCACAATATAGTTTTATTCTCTTTCTCTATTTTTTCCTCTCCTTTTTTCTCCTTCACAGTATAGTTTTATTCTCTTCCTCTCTATATTCCTCCCCTTTTTTCTCCTTCACAATATAGTTTTATTCTCTTCCTCTCTATTTTTTCCTCCCCCTTTTTCTCCTTCACAGTATAGTTTTATTCTCTTCCTCTCTATTTTCCTCCCCTTTATTCTCTTTCACAATATAGTTTTATTCTCTTCCTCTCTATTTTTTCCTCCCCTTTTTTCTCCTTCACAGTATAGTTTTATTCTCTTCCTCTCTATTTTCCTCCCCTTTTTTCTCCTTCACAATATAGTTTTATTCTTTTCCTCTCTATTTTTTCCTCCCATTTTTTCTCCTTCAAGGTATAGTTTTATTCTCTTCCTCTCTATTTTCCTCCCCTTTTTTCTCCTTCACAATATAGTTTTATTCTCTTCCTCTCTATTTTTTCCTCCCGTTTTTTCTCCTTCACAGTATAGTTTTATTCTCTTCCTCTCTATTTTCCTCCCCTTTTTTCTCCTTCACAATATAGTTTTATCCTCTTCCTCTCTATTTTACTCCCCTTTTTTCTCCTTCACAGTATAGTTTTATTCTCTTTCTCTCTATTTTCCTCCCCTTTTTTCTCCTTCACAGTATAGTTTTATTCTCTTCCTCTCTATTTTTTCCTCCCCTTTTTTCTCCTTCACAATATAGTTTTATTCTCTTCCTCTCTATTTTACTCTTCTTCTTTTTCTCCTTCACAATATAGGTTTTATTCTCTTCCTCTCTATTTTTCTTTTCCTCTTTTTCTCCTTCACAATATAGTTTTATTCTCTTCCTCTCTATTTTTCTCTTCCTCTTTTTTTCCTTCACAATATAGTTTTATTCTCTTCCTCTCTATTTTTCTATTCCGCTTTTTCTCCGTCACAATATTGTTTTATTCTCTTTCGCTCTATTTTTCTCTTCCTCTTTTTCTCCTTCACAACATAGTTTTATTCTCTTTCTCTCTATTTTCCTCCCCTTTTTTCTCCTTCACAATATAGTTTTATTCTCTTTCTCTCTGTTTTCCTCCCCTTTTTTCTCCTTCACAATGTAGTTTTATTCTCTTTCTCTCTATTTTCTTCCCCTTTTTTCTCCTTCACAATATAGTTTTATTCTCCTTCTCTCTATTTTCCTCCCCTTTTTTCTCCTTCACAGTATAGTTTTATTCTCTTTCTCTCTATTTTCCTCCCCTTTTTTCTCCTTCACAATATAGTTTTATTCTCTTCCTCTCTATTTTTCTCTTCTTCTTTTTCTCCTTCACAATATAGTTTTATTCTCTTCCTCTCTATTTTTCTTTTCCTCTTTTTCTCCTTCACAATATAGTTTTATTCTCTTCCTCTCTATTTTCTTCCCCTTTTTTCTCCTTCACAATATAGTTTTATTCTCTTTCGCTCTATTTTTCTCTTCCTCTTTTTCTCCTTCACATTATAGTTTTATTCTCATTCTCTCTATTTTCCTCCCCTTTTTTCTCCTTCACAATATAGTTTTATTCTCTTCCTCTCTAAATTTCTCCCCTTTTTCTCCTTCACAATATAGTTTTATTCTCTTTCTCTCTATTTTCCTCCCCTTTTTTCTCCTTCACAATATAGTTTTATTCTCTTTCTCTCTATTTTCCTCCCCTTTTTTCTCCTTCACAATATAGTTTTATTCTCTTCCTCTCTATTTTTCTCTTCTTCTTTTTCTCCTTCACAATATAGTTTTATTCTCTTCCTCTCTATTTTTCTTTTCCTCTTTTTCTCCTTCACAGTATAGTTTTATTCTCTTCCTCTCTATTTTCTTCCCCTTTTTTCTCCTTCACAATATAGTTTTATTCTCTTTCTCTCTATTTTCCTCCCCTTTTTTCTCCTTCACAATATAGTTTTATTCTCTTCCTCTCTATTTTTCTCTTCTTCTTTTTCTCCTTCACAATATAGTTTTATTCTCTTCCTCTCTATTTTTCTTTTCCTCTTTTTCTCCTTCACAATATAGTTTTATTCTCTTCCTCTCTATTTTCTTCCCCTTTTTTCTCCTTCACAATATAGTTTTATTCTCTTTCGCTCTATTTTTCTCTTCCTCTTTTTCTCCTTCACAATATAGTTTTATTCTCATTCTCTCTATTTTCCTCCCCTTTTTTCTCCTTCACAATATAGTTTTATTCTCTTCCTCTCTAAATTTCTCCCCTTTTTCTCCTTCACAATATAGTTTTATTCTCATTCTCTCTATTTTCATCCCCTTTTTTCTTATTCTTCTTTATTTTATTTGTAAACGGCAACAGGTATCACATTATCTAAACGTATAATATAATCAACATCATTTCAAATTCAATCCGTACAGTTTAAGAGAAAGTGAAAATGAAAGTATGAAATGAAAGAACCTTTAAACTTTTAAAAACAAAACGGAATATATTTTGACGCAGCAGTCCACTGAGAATCTTTTTTCTGTTAAGGTTTCTAGTCACGAGGCCCAGAGTGTTAGCACCTTCTCGAACAACATCTTGCTCTTGTCAAGGACCAAAAATAACTTAGGAAAAAAAAACTTTCTCTATTGGCTGAAAAACTGGGAGGCAACATAAAACCATTGACGTTAAGAAAATTAATATTCAACACCACTGAGAATTATCTATAAATATAAACTTCTGTTTTGCATATACATACATACATATATATATATATATATATATATATATATATATATATATATATATATATATATATATATATATATATATAAAATGAAGAGGTTATAATGGTTCCAAGGTGAGAAAAGTGTGTATATTAAAAAGACGAGAGGTACCGCAAACTTTTTTGGTTGTAATGTGGGTTTTTAAAAAAATATTATTCTTTATTTTTCATAGTTTTACATAGTTTTACAACACGTGTTTCTGGTCTCACGACCGTCTTCAGGTGAAGGGTAGAGATTGCCACATAATATTAAAAATAATTATTAAAAATAATTAATTTTTTTCCTTTATGTCTTTCAATGTTAAATCTTCTCTATATGAGACATTCTCTGTTTTTGTGTTGGTCATTCCAATGTCTTTCTTTAAATGAGAATAAAAAAGCATTTAAAGAGAGACATTGGAATGACCAACACAAAAGGAAGGAATTTGAACTTATCTGTTGGGACAGCACACAAGGTCAGCTGCCGGTGGATGCCAAAGATGCTTACTGCAGAGCAAACAGCACAGCAGCCCAAACAGTGCAGACCATCAACGAGCTGGGCTGGGAACTGCTCCCTTACCCCCCTTACAGCCCAGACCTTGCCCCTTCAGACTTTCACCTGTTTGGTCCCTTGGAAGCGTTCACGAGAGGAACGAATTCTAAAAGTGACGATGAAGTCAAAAGTGTTGTGAGCGACTGGCTGAGACATCAGTCCAAAGATTTTTACGCTGAGGGAATACGGAAGCTTCTGCACAGATGGGAAAAGTATGTGACAGTGCTGGGAGACTACGTTGAAAAATAAAAAAATAAGTAAGCTTCTATCTGTATTAGAAATCCTTATACCAAAAAATTCACTTTATTTCTTGAATGACCCTCATATATATATATATATATATATATATATATATATATATATATATATATATATATATATATATATATATACGTGTATGTGTGTGTTGTGTGCACGCGTGTGTGTGAATGTGTGGGTGTGTGTGGGTGTATTTAATGCTATTTGTGTGTGTATAGAGTGGTTTATCATTAGGTTTTCTATGTGGTTGATATGTAACTTTTCTTTTATTCGACAACGAAGACGTGTGGATAAAAACAGAAGGTACATTTGATATTACAATGGGAATCTTTGACGGTGCTAGTGTAAGCTTATAGGCATACATTTGCCAAACTAAGTAAAAAAGATCGATAAAAATGATCTAGGCATCTACAGCGAAGAGTCCCATAAACTTAAGAAACTGCAACAGAGAAAACCAGGAAAACAACCGTAATAAAATTTAAAGAATTTCGACATGAAACTAAGCTAAATGAAGTAGGTTTCCTAGACCTCATCTTAAAATTCAGGGCAGATTGTAACCAAGAACTGCTGAATTCGTACTACAGCAGAAAGCGGTCTTAAGATATTAGACAATTTATGTTCAAATTCTCTCTTGAAAGAAGAAAAATGGAGAGAACGGCAAAAAATGAATTAAAATATCGTAAAGGAACATATACATAGAAACACTCGCACACACACACACACCTACTAACACACAAGCACACATTCACATACACATACCCCCCCCCACATATATATATATATTGTGTGTGTGTATGTGTGTTTGCGTGCGAATGTATATATAGGATTAATATGAGTAAAATTTGTAATGTAGCTGAGTGATGTTGGCTTCAGCCTCCCGACTCCAGAGTTTCGTAGCGGATCTGTCTGTTCATTGTTAAGGGGAGGTCAATTTAATGATTATATATTTCGATTTCTTTCTCCTTTTTTATATTGGTGCTATTTGTAACGGGACGTTGCAATCTCTACACATGACACAAATTTTAATTTTGGAGCGCTCTAGTTTATTTTATTTTTGTTGATTATTTTTTCTTAGCTAGGAAAGATATATGTTGTTTTTTTTTGCATAAATGATTGGTATTACAGCTTAAATTACAAATATATATATATAAATATATGATAACATGAATTGCAAACGTTATGCTTATTTTTAGCATAATCCTTTCATATTCACGGATATTTCTCCGTGTATTACTATCAAATTATGTAGGATATGCACTATAACAGTGTATTTCTTAGACAGTGTGTATTATATATATATATATATATATATATATATATATATATATATATATATATATAAATATATATAGGCACCTCGAGGTGCTGTAATGATCAGCAACCTTGCCTCACTAGAACAATTACGACTGAGTAGTGAACTGGATCCTCACTGGAGGCCGCCCATCTGTCGACCTTGTGCCACATCTAAGGTACGCTTTGAAAGTCTCTCTGTCTCTCTATCTCTCTCTCTCTATATATATATATAACACTAAGAATATTAATGCTTAAATCGTAAATATTTATATATGCGTAACTCTAATATTACATTCAAATATCACTCCATATTAACTTAAAAACTAAACTTTAAGAGAAATTACCAAGCTAAAAATAGTCGCAAATTAAATTCATGAATAAAATTCAAACTGATAGAGATAACACCTTAATAAACAATTACAGCTAGAAGTAAACTTAGATTATTAAAATAATTTTTTTGTATTTTAATGTAAATTCTATGAATATTTTTCTAATCGACTATTTCATATTAAAACCCCAACATTTTTGTAATAAAGTTTAAAGAAATACTCAAATCGCTATCAAAAATCAAATTAAATTCCTTATAGACTGTTTAAACATTCAAATTTATATCAAACATTATAATATTTATGAACTCTCAAAGTAAAGCGAAACAACAGCATCTATTTAGGGCCTTTCATTCCAAAGAAAGTTAGTGACACTTTATCTCATGACTTCTTTCTCTCTTTTTCCCTTTACGTCTTTTTTGTCTTCTATCCCTTCTATATCAATATAACTTCCGTTAAGTTAACCGTTTTAATGTGTCAATGTCTGGATTTCCTCAAACAATATTAAAATTGAATGAATAGAAGTTTTACATCTAGCTCAATCACGTCTCTCTCCCCCCTCACTTCCTCACTTCGTTAATTTACATATGCTTAGTACTGCCCGTCAAAATGTGTAAATTTCTTTTCATTTTTCGTTTCAACCTTTGGAAGTAAAGTCTGATGATCCGCGGTCCTTAAAAAGGGCTGAGGTGAAATAATTTATTACATGGAACCTTAAAGTGGTCTGTTTTTATTTTTATTTAAATTATTAGCACTGATTTACATTGAGCTCTCTGGATTTTATCTTCCTTGGGTCTACCCTTATGGATTACCTAGTTTGTTCGTAAACTAACTAACTATATATATATATATATATATATATATATATATATATATATATATATATATATAACACTAATAATATTAATGCTAAAATCTTAAGTACTTATATATATATATTAAGTAAATTATATATATATATATATATATATATATATATATGTATGTAATTGACTTAATATATTTGTATAATCTATTAAGGACATAGAAAAATGTAATCTAGAATACTCTCTGAAAAACATACTGATCCCACCAGCATACATCTGCAAATTACAATTAATACAAAAATAGAAAACTTCATAAAAAGAATAAGATGAAAGAGACATTTCCTTTAAAGCAAGACCTTAAAACAAATATAACCAGCAAGGAAAATGGTATTTAAAAAATGTTACCCGGAGCACAAGGTACGAGACAAATTAGAAAGACCTTCCAATTGACTTGGTAAGAATCATAAAATTTCAAATTAGATGCTCTCCAGAAAAGGCTAAAGGAAATATAAGTAAAAAAAAATCAAAACAATTCACTTAACGTAGTAATGGCAGTGGACAATACTAGGAATTGATATGAAATAAGTTCCTCAAAAGAGAACTATTTAACGTCAATAAAACTTATATCCTACAGAAAATCACCAAAATATACAGATTACGATATTAATGTGGAACCTCAATGAAATCGTCCAAACATTAGATCAAAACAGTCAAATAAATCACGCCGTTAAATGTTGAATAGCATGACTACTACATGTTGCTCTTCCCTACTACTATGAAAATCGATTTCTCCTACTTATAAATATGGCAAGTAGCCTAATTAGAGTAGGATTTGAGGATAATTTGATTTACTCAAGTAGTTCTGTATGTATGAGTATTTAATGAACCTCTTCTTCTTTGTTTTCCCCACTTAGTTTTCTGTTCCTGCGACACCCTCTCTAACTACGGCCTTCTTAATACTCGTCTATTTTGAACTAAGACAACATTGCAACAACAACAGAATTAGGAGTCTTCTAAATGGAATACAAACCCGCTACACAAATAATATTTGGTGAAAGATTTCAAGAGTTTTTCCTTCTCTATATGAATATTTAATAAATCTCATGTTCACTTGCTAGTCTTATGTTCCTTCGATACTCTCTCTAAGACCTTCTTAATTCTTGGCCATTTTGAAGTCCTCTGTATGAGTATTTAATAAACCTCTTCTTTGTTTTACCTAATTCTCTACTACTTTAGCAAAATACAACATTACGACACTAAATAACAAGCATTTATCACACTAAAATACTACACAGAAATATGCAGATTCTTAAAGGTAAAATAAGTAAAATAATATTAGAAATGATTAACTCGAAACTAAGTATGAATTTAGCAGTAAACGAATGGAAAAAACGCAGAAACAACTATAGAATGGTTTCGAAACATAAATAAGAAAATAATTGCTAATTTATACAGTTACGCGTAGAAAAATAAAGAATCTTTGACATTACAACGGGCAGCTTTGATGGTGTTTTTGTTAGTTTATATGTATATATTTACTACAGGAACTATGTAAAATACTCGATAAAAATTATATAGGCTCATACAGGGGCGATGGTATTAAATTCATAAAAAACTGAAAAAGACAAAAAAGACAAAAGCAGAAAATTATTCATGAGTTTTTCAAACACATACGATTCGACAAGTGGATGAAAACAAACCTAAAAGTTGATTTCCTAGATATCACACTCAACCTAATAATAGCTACATATCGGCCATAAAGGCAATTCAATGGCAGATCACATTGCATACACACATCTTCCAATCAACCATTAACAATAATCAAGCAGATGTCACAACCTTTGGACTGCAGCTTATCTAATAATTCTTCCAATGAAATCAGCTTCAACAATACCAACAAATTATGAAACAACCCAAACATAGAGTGGATTTTCGGTAACACTCACATACCCTCAATGAAGCAAAAAAAGCTAACAGGGATTTTTTTTTAAGCTTATCACCCCAAGCAAGGCTAGAAACCACTAGCACGCAAGGGGTTACAGAAGGTTTGGAGGAAGAGCAGATAGGAGTGGTAGAGGAAAGGATGTCGAGAAAGATAGTGGATCGATCAAGGCAAGGGGGTTACAGAAGATTTGGAGCGAGAACAGATAGGAATGAAAGGTGAAAGGATGTGGAGAAGGGAAGTGGATAGATCAAGGCAACAGGAGATGTCGATTGACGTTACACTTAAATAGTTGGAGATTATATTTGTCAGGGAAACAGGAATAAGGAAGGGAGTTCCACAGGCGAGATGTTCGAGACATAAAACTATTGGAGTAGAAGAGACGTCTACATCTAACAGTTTCCACTTTGGTCATCCCTCTACATTTCCCTTTTTCTTTCCTTTTTCTTTTCCAGCTGCACCCCCCCCCAACGCCCACTAATCTCCATCATAAAGCTTTATGTTATAAAATCACTACAAAAATAGCCATTTTGTTTCAACACTTCTGGTGTCTTATAAAATGATGATGTTGAATGACATATTTAATTTATAATATTTAAATAAATAATTATATATATATTATATATATATATATATATATATATATATGTATATAAATAAAAAGAAAGAAGAGTAAGATATAAAATCCCGTGTTCTTATAGATATTTTTATTTATATATATATATATATATATATATATATATATATATATATATGTATATATGTCATTCACAGACAGACTGTTTCGCTGTTTCACAGCTCATCAGTTTGCCTAGACGTCCGGTTGCCTCTAGCTAGGATCGAAACCTGACTGAATTCGCGTCAGTCGGAACTTCTACCACTAAGCCGTCGGTTCACGGCAGGGACAAAGGTGAACTTTTAGCGTGTTTATTTTTAGATTTAGATAAACACACAGTGGCTGACAGTGACTCAATTGTGCCGAAGAGTCATGCAATATTATCTTAAATAGTCACTGTTTACAAATAGATAGATAGATAGATAGATAGATAGATAGATATTTTGAAAAGGCCCCTGAGAGATAGGCGCATTCCTACACAGACTTGTATACTCGTGTGCCTGATTGGTTTTTGAATTAATGGATTAACATTTCACTTTATTTTAAACCTCCTTATTGATCGATTATCAATTCTGAGTTCACACGATCCAATTACAGTAATTTTCTTCTTTTTTAACATCCCTCCGCCACCCATCACTCACCCCTTACCTTCTACATGTACGGGGGCGCGGCGAGCGTGATGTGTATGCGCCCCAGTGTATTTGTTGCGTGATCTTCTTTCGTCTTTCTATTAGTCTTTGTTTTCTCGTTCTCTCTTGCTGATCTCGTAAAATCTCGTGACACTTCATTCGTTTTCCTAAGCAAAATCATTGAAAAGCACTTCACTTCGAACTTTTTTTTTTTCTTTTTTCTTTTTTTTTTTTCGGGCAACTGAAATTTGTAATGCTAATGACTCTTCTCAAAGTTATGGATAATACTTCCGGTTCAGTTTTTTCGAGAACGCATGCGTCATTTCGTGCCTCAAAGAGCAATTCTAACAACACCATTTTCGCTTTTGTGTGAACAAAGAAAAATATCTGACTTTTTTTTAAAACCTTTTTAGGAAAAACAGCGAAGAATTCATGACTAATAGATTTCTTTCTTTGACTTTTGTTTGCAAATATCAGAACATGTTTTTTTTCTATGTTGTCTTATATTATTAAAAGGAAAACTGGAGACAAATTGCAAACCTCAACAAATTTGCAAATCGGCTGCGTCGTACGGACAAAGATACAGTTTTGTACTTGAATGTTTCTGATCGGAAGAAATCCTCAACCCATGTCCCTAATCGTAAATATGTAAATACAAATTATTAGTATTTTATTTCCTTTGATTTCTTTTGTATACTCATTTTTTTCCAGACCGCAAACAGAAACCTAAAATCAGGGATTGTATCACGACATTTTCCACTGAGCATTTCTGAGGAAAAAAAAAACATTTAAGATCACACATATTTTACATAGATAAAACCCTTCGTAAGGTGTGGGCTGTACTTGTGAATACAATTTTTTTTGTATTTCTTTAAGGCTTAGTCTACCAGCAATTCCTTCATTGAGTCAATCGGAACCTTTTCCAATCAATCAGAGGGCACCAACTACAACAGAGATTGTTGATGTTCCCATGTGCTACATTTTTGAGATTTCGATTTCAAAATCCTTTTATTTTGATAGATTTTAAGGTGTTTTTTAAAGTTACTATTATTTTTATTATTATTATTATTATTATTATTATTATTATTATTATAATCTATATAATAATTGTGCTTGTTCCACTATTCGTTAGTTCACACGACCGTTACGCCCTGCCAGTATCTCATAAATAATGAACTATTCCGTTTTGATCGCGTTGAAACAGGGGAAAAAGATACTACTTGTTTCCAGTGAGAAAATGAAAGGAAAAAAGAAAGAAAGAACCGTTTAACGTCTCCTGCCAACACCTTATTATTGATGGACTGTTCTATTTTGATCGTGTGGAAAACAGGGAAAAACTGAAAGAGAGAAAGAAAGAAAGAAATAGAGAGAGACAAATAAATAAATAAAAAAAGAAAGAAAGAAAGAAAGGTGAAAAAATGAAAAGAAAGAAAAGAAGGAAAAAAGATAAAAAAGGCATAAAGGGAGGTTAAAAAAATAAACAAGTAAATAAATAAGTAAATAAACAAAAGAAAGAAAGAAAGAAAGAAAGAGAGAAAGAAAGAAAGAAAGAAAAGTGAAAAAATGAAAAGAAAGAAAAGAAGGAAAAAAGTTAAAATGGCAAAAAGGGAGGTTAAAAAAATAAATAAGTAAATAAATAAATAAAGAAATAAAGAAAGAAAGAAAGAAAGAAAGAGAGAAAGAAAGAAAGAAAGGTGAAAAATGAAAAGAAAGAAAAGAAGCAAAAAAGATAAAAAAGGCAGAAAGGGAGGTTAAAAAAATAAATAAGTAAATAAATAAAGAAAGAAAGAGAGAAAGCAAGAAAGAAAAGTGAAAAAATGAAAAGAAAGAAAAGAAGGAAAAAAGTTAAAATTGCAAAAATGGAGGTTAAAAAATAAATGAGTAAATAAATAAAGAAATAAAGAAAGAAAGAGAGAAAGAAAGAAAAGTGAAAAAATGAAAAGAAAGAAAAGAAGGAAAAAAGTTAAAATGGCAGAAAGGGAGGTTAAAAAATAAATAAGTAAATAAATAAATAAAGAAAGAAAGAAAGAAAGAAAGAAAGAGAGAAAGAAAGAAAGAAAGGTGAAAAAATGAAAAGAAAGAAAAGAAGCAAAAAAGATAGAAATGGCAGAAAGGGAGGTTAAAAAATAAATAAGTAAATAAATAAATAAAGAAAGAAAGAAAGAAAGAAAGAGAGAAAGAAAGAAAGAAAGGTGAAAAAATGAAAAGAAAAAAAAGAAGCAAAAAAGATAGAAATGGCAGAAAGGGAGGTTAAAAAAATAAATAAGTAAATAAATAAAGAAATAAACAAAAGAAAGAAAGAAAGAAAGAGAGAAAGAAAGAAAGAAAAGTGAAAAAATGAAAAGAAAGAAAAGAAGGAAAAAAGATAGAAATGGCAGAAAGGGAGGTTAAAAAAATAAATAAGTAAATAAATAAAGAAATAAACAAAAGAAAGAAAGAAAGAAAGAGAGAAAGAAAGAAAGAAAAGTCAAAAAATGAAAAGAAAGAAAAGAAGGAAAAAAGATAGAAATGGCAGAAAGGGAGGTTAAAAAAATAAGTAAGTAAATAAATAAAGAAATAAACAAAAGAAAGAAAGAAAGAAAGAGAGAAAGAAAGAAAGAAAAGTCAAAAAATGAAAAGAAAGAAAAGAAGGAAAAAAGATAGAAATGGCAGAAAGGGAGGTTAAAAAAATAAATAAGTAAATAAATAAAGAAATAAACAAAAGAAAGAAAGAAAGAAAGAGAGAAAGAAAGAAAGAGAGAAAGAAAGAAAGAGAGAAAGAAGGAAAGAAAAGTGAAAAATGGAAAGAAAGAAAAGAAGGAAAAAGATAAAAATGGCAGAAAGGGTGGTTAAAAAATAAACAAGTAAATAAATAAAGAAAGAAAGAAAGAAAGAAAGAGAGAAAGAAAGAAAGAAGTGTGAAAAAAGGAAAAGAAAGAAAAGAAGGAAAAAAGATAAAAATGGCAGAAAGGGAGGTTAAAAACATAAATAAGTAAATAAAGAAAGAAAAAAGAGAGAAAGAAAGAAAGAAGCGAATATAGAAGTGTTCAATGGCTGTTTGAGTGAAATGAAAGAAGTTGTTAAGTTAAAAAATATTTTCATTTGTACCCACTTCTTAAAATGAGGACCCGCATTCGTACCTATGATTGTAATTTTAATATTTTGTCAAATATTTAACGATGCGACAAGGGAATTTATACGACTAATTTAATGTCACAGAACTCGCCATTAGCGTATTCAATCATTAACTGAAGAATTAAGATTCATCAGAAAATTTAAATAGGAAAACTGTGAAATTTTCATGTGTCTTTCTAATTATTATTATTATTATTATTATTATTATTATTATTATTAATATTATTATTATTATTATTATTATCATTATTAGTATTATTATCTTTGATATCTGGTGTTTACACATTTCTTTCCGGGTCCCGCCCAGGGACCTAAGCTTAGAAATGGTATCATGACACTTTCCACTGAAAAAAAAAAAAAATAATTACATCGATAAAGCCCTTCGTAAAGTGTGGGCTGTACTGAGAATAATTTTTTGTATCTCTTTGAGGCATGGACTTCCAGGGATCCCTTCAATTAGACTACTGGACTCTTTTCCAACCAATCCAAAGTCTCCAACTACAACAGGGATTGTTGATGTTCCCATGTGCCACATTTTTGAGATTTCTATTTCAAGGTCCTTGTATTTTGACAACTTTTCGAATATCTTCAAAGATACATTGCAGTCTGCAGGGACTGTCATATCAATAAGGTAGCATTTTTTGTTTGTTTGTAGTCTTTAATAACAATGTCTGGGCGGTTGGCTTTGATTGTTCTGTCTGTGTTTATTATTATTTATTGATCTTTTTTCGTTACACAGTTTTAACAACTTTCGCGGAATATTTGCAGTGCCAAGCACCAAAGACTTCTGTAGCTATGGGATACAAGACTTCATTGGGATTTACGCAATGTTGAATTTTAAGTTCAACAGAGTATGGAGCACAACGCCCCGGTAATAATTGAGACATTATTAATCTGATCATTCAATATTTTAGCAATTTCAATCAGGAGGTTGGTGTAATTCCTAAGCTTAACAATTTATTTGAGATTAATATAATAGTCACCAGGAACAGACGCCTCGAAGCGAAATAATTTTCTTGTTTTGTTTGTTTGTTTTTCTTTTTTTTTCGTGTTTTATTTTTCGACGTTAATTATGTCTGGTTTGGGAATGCTAAATGATGCGGCCTCTTTTGATGTTAAAATCCCACAAAGTCTGGACTTGGTCTTGTGTCGGTATTATGTCTCGTTGTCTTCATGTCTAGCCAATAATGCAGATGAAAGACCCGCTTCATCATGGTGGAGCCTGTATTATTTCAGCACAAATCATCCCACAAGCGGTAATGATGTATATGTCATTTTCCACTTCTATGCCACACAGTTTGCACTTGTTCGAATCCATTTGTTGAGAGATGTTATTCCGAACAGAATTAGTATTCAGGGCTTCGTCTTAGGCGGTTCCCTATAGACTTTCACGTTGGCGTTTCTGTTCACCTTTCTTTTGGTGTCCGTCTGAAACTGTCTTTGAAGCGATATTGCTTCTCGTGATTTTAATTTCTCTTTCAGTACGCGTTTTCTGTAGACTTCTTTGTCCTCAATACTTTCTTGTACAAGGTCTTTCAATTTACCACGTAATTTGCAGTGTCACATCCACTGTTTACCAAGTACAAGTCCAACGAACTACGTTCAGTCGCTACACATTCTTCAATGACGATAAGTCCTCTACTCTTCTTTTCATGATATGGTCAGTTTTATCACATTCCATTTTTGATGCAGAAAGCTATTCTCAATAACGCAGTTCAGTTCTTTCTGTCCAGCGTTTGTATCTCCTCACTTTTTTCACTCAACCCGCCTCTGCAAAACTTTACTACAAATAGAGACCTGGCATTAACAACATTTATAAGATTACGGGCATTCAATTTGCACCTCAGGCATCATCATCATCATCATCATCATCATCATTATTATTATTATTATTATTATTGTTATTGTTGTTGTTGTTGTTGTTGTCATCGTGGTCGTCGTCGTCATCATCATCATCATCTTCTTCTTCTTTTCGTTTTTAACTGGAGACATTTCATTTTGGGTGTTCTCCATCAAATATTACGACCTCAAATCTGATAATACGTTTCGGAGAGTATTTGCAAATCCGAGCAACGGGGACTTCTGAAGCGAAGGCATATTAAGCTTTATTCTGATTTTCTTAATATCGGTCTTTATTTTCGGTGGTCTAGACTCCAAAGCTCTGATGATAGCTAGGGCAATAGTGGCCTAAACGTCCCACACTCTCACACCTCCTGAACGGATCTCGGTATAGTACTTATGCTTGTCAAGTCAATTTATTTGAACTTGATATTATCGTCACCTGGAACAACCATATCGAAGAGGAGGGATTTTCTCGTTTTTTTTTTCTTTGAATGACGCTCATGTCTGTGTTGTCAGACTCAATGATGCGGTCCGTTTGGATGTTAAAAGTGCATAAAATCTTGATTGGCTCGTTTTCACTCCTTTTCTGTGGTTTGTGACGGTATCTTTCCTCCAGTATGGGCAGCAATGCAGATGGAAGGCCCCTTCATCATCGCGTCGCTTGAATTCATTCTGAGCAAAGCTTTCCACACGCGATAATTATGTAGGTGACATTTTCCACTTTCACCTGGTCACACAATCTGCACTTTCTGGTATCCTTTTGTTGACAGATGTTCTTACGGACAGAATTAAACTTCAGGGCTTGGTCTTGGGCGGCGCCCCATAGTCTTTCAGAATGGCGTTTCTGTTCACCTTTCGTCAACCGATCACAGAAATCTTTTCTCTAAACTGCTTTGCTGTCTGTCTCAAACTATCTTTGTAGCGACATTGCCTCTCGTACTTTTAAGTTCTCTTTCAGTAGCTGTTTACAGTAGTCTTCCTGGTCCTCAATGCTTTCTTTTAAAGGTTTTCCGATTTCCCCCCGTAATTTTGTAGCGTCACATTCACTGTTTACCAAGTCCAAGTCCAACGAAATAAATTCAGTCACCACACACTCTTCAATACAGATAAGTCCTCTACCACCTTGTTTTTATGGACAGTATAATCTTATCACATTTGTCTTTTGGTGAGCAGCTTTTCTTTTTATGTGCTATGTCATTTCAGGACGTAGGCGATCATGGCTCTCCACCTCCCTCTATCCCTTGCAGCTCTCAACAAGTTTCTTCCCTCTTCTTCCTCCCCCAGACCACTTTCTCTCATCCACTTACTTAAGCCCGCTAGGTATGTCTTGCGTTGTTTTCCCTTGTCTCGCTTTCCCTCTATTCGGCCACGTGAGTATCAGATTCTCCAAGCCTTTCTTTCTTTTTATGTGCCATGTCTTTTCAGGGCGTAGGCGATCACTGCTCTCCACCTCCCTTTATCCCTTGCAGCTTTCAACAAGTTCCTTCCCTCTGCTTCCTCCCCCGGTCCACGTTCCACTTTCTTAAGTCTGCCAGTTATGTCACGCCTTGTTTTCCCTTGTCTTTCTTTCGCTGTATTTGACCCGTGAGTGTCAGATTTTCCAGGCCCTCCTTTCTCATTATGTGTCCCAGAAACTTCAGCTGCCTTTTCTTGATGTTAAGTAGAAACCTTCTCCTTGTTTGTAATCTCTCCACGAACTCATAGTTGCTCACACGCTCGATCTATGATATCCTCAAAATCCTTCTGTAGAACATCTCAGTTGCCTCGAGTCTCTTCTTCATCTTTGAGGGAATCGTCCAATATTCGCTGTCGTAATAAAATATATAGATGTCTCGTAACAGCTCAGTATTCTTTTCTTTGTTATCGAAGAAATCCTTCTTTCTCGCAATAATCTGCCCAGATTTTGGAATGCGTCCGTGGCATTCCCAATACGTCTTCCAATTCCGGCTTCAGAAGAACTCGTAACCTTTTCATGTAAGTCTTTGTAGTGAGTTGGATTGCGGCCGTATCACGTTAAAACATCGGTTCTCGTACGATCACCGAAATTAAACAACGCCAAACCTGGTCAATACCTAGATGGGTAAACACTTCGGAATACCAGGTGCGGTAAGTTTGGTTATGCGGGTGGTATAAAGGGCTTGCGACCACATCACGTTGAAATGCCGCTCCGTGTACGATCACCGAAGTTAAGCAACGTCGAACCTGGTCAAGACTTAAATGGGTAACCGCTTGGGAATACCTGGTGCTGTTAGCATTAATATGCAGATGGATCGTCATTGGAATTCGGCAGAGGTGAGTTCCAATTCTAGATGGGTTTGTTATATTTCTGTTATATTTCTGTACGTGCAATTAGCTATGGGAAAGATAGGAATCTCCCTTTTCTCCCTCTAACTATGGGTTAACTAGTAATACTTGTATCAGTAAACCGTTATTATCTCAAAAATAAATTTTTATAGTTTTAAAAATATAGGTTCTGACCTTTATAACCTGCAAAAGGTTGATAAGCCGTAAAAAAGAAATCAATCAATTTTAATCAGTTTTTCATCCAACTCGCGAATACTAACGTATTTGTATCCAGTTGTTATATGAACGATTCGAGCCACAATGTTGTTGATATCGGCGAGAATAATGTGAAGAATACTGAAGAATTGAGGTGACTTGTTATCACTTGTTTTTATTGGATCGTGGATCAGCAATAATAAATTGACGCTCTCAGAATAGAAAAATTTGAAATAGAAGAAGAAGAAGAAGAAGAAATAGAAGAAGAAGAAGAAGAAGAAGAAGAAGTAGAAGAAGAAGTAGAAGAAGAAGAAGAAGAAATAGAAGAAGAAGAAGAAGTAGAAGAAGAAGAAGAAGTAGAAGAAGAAGTAGAAGAAGGAGAAGAAATAGAAGAAGAAGAAGAAGTAGACATATTAGAAGAAGAAGAAGAAGTAGAAGAAGAAGTAGAAGAAGAAGAAGTAGAAGAAGAAGAAGAAGAAGTAGAAGAAGAAGTAGAAGAAGAAGAAGTAGAAGAAGAAGAAGAAGTAGAAGAAGAAGAAGTAGAAGAAGAAGAAGAAATAGAAGAAGAAGAAGTAGAAGAAGAAGAAATAGAAGAAGAAGAAGAAGGAGAAATAGAAGAAGAAGAAGTAGAAGAAAAAGAAATAGAAGAAGAAGAAGAAGAAGAAGAAGAAGAAATAGAAGAAGAAGTAGAAGAAGAAGAAGTAGAAGAAAAAGAAGAAGAAGTAGAAGAAGAAGAAGTAGAAGAAGAAGAAGAAATAGAAGAAGTAGAAGAAGATGAAGTAGAAGAAGAAGAAGAAATAGAAGAAGAAGAAGTAGAAGAAGAAGAAGAAATAGAAGAAGAAGAAGAAGAAGAAGAAGAAGAAGAAGAAGTAGAAGAAGAAGAAGAAGAAATAGAAGAAGAAGAAGAAGAAGAAGAAGAAGAAGAAGAAGAAGAAGAAATAGAAGAAGAAGAAGAAGAAGAAGAAGAAGAAGAAGAAGAAGAAGAAATCATGACACTGAACGCCGTAAGTGATCTTCAGAAGGCGAGGCGACTAAGCAATCGACTCACAGGAATCAAACATTTAAAACCAAATGAATCCTGCGTACAATCGCACTTAAGCCGTTGTTGACATCAACAAGCAATTTTAGAGAAATGTACAGCAAACCTTTGGAAAGAAATCCATCTGTGGAAAATTGGATATATGCCTTTCCCAAGGTCATTAGTAACAAGACAATATGCGAACATAAAAGGATGGTAAAATTACACACTTCACTTGTGTACCGCCGAAAACTTCATGAACACAATTTCCACCTTGAAAAGACCGTTTTAATTTTTACTTAGGTTCGGTTTGCTTTAATTTCTTTTACGACATATCCATCTCAATACATTATTTAATGCTGACAAGATTGATTTATAAATGGAATATGAATTCTTTGTAAGAAATCACTTGGTAGATCAGGTTTCATTGACGTATTTCTGTAAAGCGGGTTTTTGTCGAGAGTCAAATCTACTGCTAGTATTTTTTTTCTAAAATAAATTGCTGGTAAGATTTTTTCAGTATCTTATTGCTGGTATTTTTACTATTAAAAAAATCTATTTTTATAATTTCATAGTGTTTTGGCCCGATTTTGTGGGTTAAGTATTTGACCACAGCTAGGACCCTAATATGTGCTACCACCCCGAGTTATGGTAGACTTGGGAACAACAGATTAAGAGGTGGTTCCACGCTCCACAAAAGCTCCCGATCAAAGGCCTTGCTGCCGGATGTAGTTATATCGTCATACCCAGGACTCGTTTTAATTTTTTAAACAAAAAAAAAACTGTATAATTTATTCAGACAAAAAAAGTACCATGTATAGGGCTAACTGTTATCTTCCCCCCATAAAATCAAACACTCTACCCCAAATGTATATGGGCCTTGTACAGTTTGAAGCGTACTATATATTGCTTTACAATTTTGGCGGAATATACAAGTTTTATTATTTAACCCATAGGCGGGGAAAGGCGAAAATAGATTCATGCATTCCCCAATGGGATTTGCGCGGGACGGAATGTAAATAAATCAACTACAATTCGAACTCATCACTCCTTCGGAGCCGCTATTCATTACAACAGCCTTACATCCACGAGAGAGAGAGAGAGAGAGAGAGAGAGAGAGAGAGAGAGATTGTCTTGTAAGTACATAGGTGTACTTAGAGCGTTATTATGACGTCTGACTTTCTAGCTTGGCCAACGCCAATTTGTAAGAAAATCACTTTTATGACAGGATTTTTTCCGACAGTCTTCAGTATAAGATTAATGGCAAAAGAAATGAAGAAAGAAGAAAGATATGTAGGAAATAAAATAAACGCGTAATCTATGAAAGAAAATGTTAAGAATAATTCAATTGGGAGTACCAAATCCGTAATCAAAACCAGAATCCATTTCAAAGAATTGCTCCCCTTCTCAACCCCCAAATAATCATTTTATTTTTTCTACTTCCTGCGTAAATAGCATTTCCTGAAAACAGATCACCTTAATAAATTGGCACATTTCTCTCTGTTTTACGAAAACGAACTTGGTTGGGAATCTGATGCGTTTACAACCGCTTTGTGTTTTCATTTCTCGTCATAACAAGATTGAGTTCCGTTTCGTTTTTTTTTACATCGTCCAACAACGAATCGTCTTTTTGCAATAGTGGCGTTCAATTGTTTGTCTTTTCATCACTTTTACCGGAACGAACAGAATTAATAAAACGGTTCCTATTTTTATATTGGGCGTCTTTTATTTTCGTTTTTTTTTTTTGTTTGTTTTTTTTCCACTATTTTGCTTTGCCTGAAATTTGCTGTCTTTTATCCAAGCTGGCGATAACCGTTTCTCCCGTCAATACACGCATTGTGGTTGACTTTTTTTTTATAGCTGCTTCTAATTGAATCATTGCAATCAATGCGTCTCGATATGGATTTCAATGACAATTCTGAACGCTGATCAATAGTTAGCTACCTACTATTGGGAGAGCGGGCTTATTTGGGGAAAACTGTTACATACACAAAACACGCGCGCGTGTATATATATATATATATATATATATATATATATATATATACATATATACATATATATAATATTTTATTATAAGATATTATAATAAAAACATGTTTTTAAAACTAAATGCTAAGAACAGTGGATTTTTACTCCATCTGTTCTTTACTCATTTGTATATATATATATATATATATATATATATATATATATATATATATATATAAATGACGCTATATTATTTAAAAATGAATAAATAAGCGCACAACGTGAGATGTTGTAGAAAGAAAGGGGAGAAGAGAAAGAAGGAGAAGGAGGAAATCAAGTGCATTTGAAATATCTCGGTGGGGGATTAAATGAAATATACATACTTTCTTTTCATCCTGGTTCATATGAACACAAAAGGGATATTTTAGTGTGTATACAACCGGTCATAATTTCCAATCTCTCATTCAAAAGGGTTTTTTTTAGGGGGGGGATCTGGAAATTTTATTATAGCTACCTTTTCTTGTTGACAAAGTTTGAAGATATTACTATGATTGTTGTAAGGTTTGTTTTGTTGTATTTTTTTTTAAATTTCCAGTCTTTTTGTATCGTCGGCGTGAATGATACACAGAGAAGAGTCTTTTAATTTAACCCTGATGATGATCTTGGAAAAGTTCCAAAGTACTTGGATTAATAAAAACTACGGCAGCACCCTCAATGTTCTCTCACAATTAATAACCATTTATGATTTAGTGGCTTTATCGCCTTGCTTGGGCTGACATGATAAAAAATATGATCTTTTACTTCAATTCCTTGAGGTCTCTCCTATTTACTCCTTGTGACAAAATTGTTTATTACATAAAAAATATATATCGTTTTCGCATGTCAACTACATAAAACAAATTTAATATATAATTGTTGTATCGTCGAGGTGAATGATACACAGAATATATACATTCAGCATCAGTGTCCACTGCTAACGGATATATACAAAAAAAAACGAACACAGGACAATAAGTTACAAAATAATTAACAAGACGACTTACAAGAAATAGAGGAGGGTTAAATAGTGTATAGCCCAACAAAGTAAGATCAGTACGAATATTAATCAGCTTAAAATCAACTTATTAATCAAATGTTGAAGTCCTTAATGGCAGATTATTTAAGGCTATGAGGCAAGGCCGACTGGTAGCTGAGTGCTGAATGAGTGAAATCTACTCTACAACAAGTGTAGAATCGTCACATTTTTTTAAATTTTAATTTTCACACATGGTTGGCTATTCTAGTAGAATTCCAAGGACTTTCTGGGTTCAAAGATAGATTCAGTCTGTCTGTTATGTGCAATGCGTGGCACACATTTAGGCGATCATGTATCTTTCGATACATGACTGACGAGGCCGATTATTACCGCAGTAAGTTTCCATTTCTTTCTGTGGTAGACCAGTTGACATCCAAGGCTATAGAACCCGGTCTGTTTTGCAATTTACCCATATCTGGGGGTAGAAGCAGTGTAATCATACCTTTCCCAAGAGTATTAGCACGTAAGTGAATGTAATGGATTCGACTGGAATTCGAACTCAGAATTCGAGATAACTTACCAAACCTTATATATAGCAGAAAATGGCATATAAATATATGTCATATATATATATATATATATATATATATATATATATATATATATATATATATATATATATATATATATATATATATATATATATATATATATATATATATATATATATATATATATATATATATATATATATATATATATATATATATATATATAAAGGAAAGAACAGTAAGATATAAAATCCGGTGTTCTTATAGATATTTTTATTTTTACACAGTGGTGCTCTATGTATGTATGTATGTATGTATAACTATGTATTTATGTATATGTATATATATATATATATATATATATATATATATATATATATATATATATATATATATATGTGTGTGTGTGTGTATGTATGTATATATATGTATGTATATATATATTGAATATATATATGTATATTAATATATGAATATATATGCATATATATATTGAATATATATATGAATTTATATATACATATATAGTGAATATATATATATATATATATGAATATATATATATATATATATATGAATATATATATATACAAAGAAACAATCACGCATAGCATCATCAGCAATTTTAATGCGATTATTGCCGATATCACATCGCTAGTAGAATATAATGTAAGCATTAAAATACTGTTTAATCCATAGAATGATGTGATCCTCATCCATAAAACTGTTGTCAGTTGTTTCCAGTTTATATTTTCTAAATGCGAGTACTTTCGAATAATCCTTTATTCATCATCGGGCATAGTTTTTCCATTAAAATTAAGACTTAGAGACGAATTAATTTTTTGTAGACCGAAAGATGTTTTTCTTATGAATATGCTATTATTGACGGTTGTATACAATACCGGAACGTGCAAAGTCGCAACGCTAAATTTTTCAAATTTTAAGTGAGAATTTTTATTTGAATTTATGTGTGATGTGGTAAATGCACGTATTCTATTTTACAAGTGTTTACAGTTAATATATCATGAATATATTCTACAAGCGATGTGATATCGCAAATAATCGCATTAATATAGCCACCTATCTTTATCCAACCCCTCTTTCCCTCACCTTCATCCCCACTACCAATCTAAAGTGTCCTTCCGGTGTAGTTTCTGCATTCGCGGAGCAGGTTTTCGTTCTGATGAGATGAACATTTCGGTATTTACGAAATATAAATTATAAACGAAATGGAAAATTATGTATCCGTCTTTTTATTATCACATATATATATATATATATATATATATATATATATATATATATATATATATATATATATATATATTAAAAACTATAACTAAAACCGAAGGGCATTTATATAAGAACCGCTGTGTAATATCGACTACAGGTTAAAAATCTAATATAAACATTAAAATAACGATTATCTAATCCAGCAAGGACCTGTATTTCTATGTTCAAAAACA
The DNA here is from genome assembly GCA_964036315.1 of Acanthosepion esculentum. Classification (NCBI taxonomy): domain Eukaryota; kingdom Metazoa; phylum Mollusca; class Cephalopoda; order Sepiida; family Sepiidae; genus Acanthosepion; species Acanthosepion esculentum. The sequence goes on along the minus strand of OZ038509.1, from coordinate 67,595,170 downwards.
TATACGTATACATACATACATACATACATGCACAACAACATATTTATATTTTCATGTACATACATACATATAGGAGAGTACACACACACCCATAGATATACATACATATATGCATATATATATACATATATATACATACATATATATATATATATATATATATATATATATATACATGTACATATACATATATACACATACACATATACAGATAAATACATCACACATCCATCCATACACATCCACTCCTAAACATACATACATCTACACACATATATACATACGGACATGCACATACGTGCACATGAACAATAAATACATATAACCTTACACATCTACATACAAATACATACACACAACCATCTAAACAAATAAACAATGTATATATACATATACACCCATATACAGATATATATGTATACATACATACCTAAACATGCACACACCCCTATATAAATACATCTACATACACATCTACCTACATATACATACATCCATATACGCATATATATACATATATGCACACACACATATATATATATATATCTATACATACATATATATATATATATATATTCATATATACAAATATACTCACAGACATACACATACATGAACGCACATATACATATCTATATATAAAAATCAAAATGTAAAAGCTAAAATATATTTTTCTCAAAATCAAAAAATTAATTAAAAAAAAAAAATTGGGGTGACCATATCCATCCATATATACATTTAACATATAAAAATATACGGGTGGAATTAAATTAATTTATACCTCAAGAACAATGAGGAAGACAACGTTAAGAATACTAAAAAGCGACTGAGTGATAAACGCGTATCTATCTCTTAACGTTGTCTTAATTAAAACCCGGACAAGTACGACATAAGGCAAACGGCATACCAACTGTACGAACGGGCCTCGATGACGAGTGGTAAGGAATTATACTCAATATAGCTCCTCCATTTGCGACTTCAATTCGTATATTAATTAAAAAAAAATTAATCTCATATATATATATATATATATATATATATATATGAGATTAAAAAAGATTATATATACATATATATATATATACATATGAGATTAAAAAGATTATATATACATATATATACATATATATATGTATGAGATTAAAAAATATTATATATATATATATATATATATGAGATAAAAATAATTTTTTTATTACTATACGAAATGGAAGTGCTTTTCTCATTCTTTTCTGATTAGGTCCGTCTTGATGATGAGGTCAGGAGCTCGGATCAGTCGATTTTCAATCGGATAAATTGTACTTGCTTTGTAAATAGTACTTGAATCTTTTGAACAGACGAACGACTCTGATAAATACTGCAAACGATCAACAGCAAACGATCGCTACAAATGGATTGATTCGGTGAATGAAATCCGAAAGGCTTTTCTCATTCGCCGCTCATCAGCTGCTTATCTTTCAGTCTATCTCAAAAGAGAAAATGTTGAGAAAACGTAAAAGTTTATTGATTGTTTATCGCATATCAGGCAATGAAAGGTAGCAAAGTCACTAAGAATGGGATACAGAGTCCGTAAAATATGAAAACAGAGAAACATTAGTGACAGAACAATAGAAGAGTAATCAGGAAGACAGTAGATAACGATTAAGATTGCAAATAAATTTTTGATAAATTCCAATAAATGGCTTGTAATATAATCGTACCTGTCCTGCCAACTCTTTGACGTCATGTTGCTTCCTTCTGTTATTGTTTTACTCTTGAACACTCTATAATAACGGACATTTATACTCTGACATTTTACTCACACTTCCCACCTGTGGAACTCAGATCCCATTTATTGCTTCCATGATTGCTTCAACCTTCAAAATTTTTAATGCGACGCCAATCACCATTCCGTCTTCTTAGACCGTGTCCCATTTTTATTCTTTCCTCAATCCTCCTCATTCTCAGTTTTCACCTTCTTTTTGCCCTTCACTCTCTGTAAACCCCCGTGGGTCTCAGTGACATCCTTGTTTGGTTCGGGTCAAAAGATGTTAAAAAAAAATTGATCTGGATTTGAATTAAGCGTCACATTTGATTGTTTAATCACGTCATACATTCTAAAGTATTCTGCTTTTGAAATTAAATTCATCTTCTGTTGGCCAGCAGTTTAACATGGCCCGAGGAAACAGATTTATGGTGTTGAACCCTGATTGTAACTCTATGGCGATTTTTAATATATTTCTGTTTTAATATCCTGAAATAAATAATATTTAACTCAAATCTGTATTGAGTCCTCTTTTACATTAAACGTTACGTACAGTGGAATTATACTCCATTTGTTCTCATTTTCCCTGGATATATACATATATATATATATATATATATATATATATATATATATATATATATATATATATATATATATTATAAAGTAACTGATTTAAAATGATTTCAAATATGGTCTATATATATTTTAAATCACGTAATTTATAATATTTATGCTCTGTAAATTTACATTGAGCACTGTTTTGTAAAAATAAAGATATCAATAAGAACACCGGATTATATATATTACTGTTCTTTCATTATAAATATATATTTATATATATATATATATATATATATATATATATATATATATATATATATATATATATATATATATGTGTGTGTGTGTGTGGTGTGTGTATATATATATATGTGTATATATATATATATCTATATATACACACACATATATATATACACACACATATATATATACATATATATGTATATATATATGTGTGTGTATATATATATATGTGTGTGTATATATAGATATATATATATATATGTGTATATATATGTCTGTGTGTATATATATATATATATGTATATATATGTGTGTATATATATATATATATATATATATATATATATATATATATATATATATATATATAGCTAGATAGATAAACAGAGAGAGAGAAAGAAAGAAACAAACAAACAAAGAAACAAAGAAACAAACAAAAACACAAAGTAGTTTTGATAACTTTGAACATAAAATGATTGTGAACCAGCTAGTGGACCCAAAATTTCTTCCATTATCGACTCTTTAACGAAATCCTTGACCCCCCCCTCGCCAGGCATGAACCAAAAATATACATCAATAATTTCTTTTTATTTAAGAGTTGAAATTGTTTTTCCTTTTGCTCTTTCTTGATAAGTTTCACGTTAAGTTTTATTATTTCTTTTTCACTTTCTATCTCTCTTTCTCTACGTATTGTTCATTCTTCTTCTTTTTTTCCTTGGTGAGTTAAAGACACTATGATTTATTTATCGATTCCTTTTTGTCCCTCAGGGATGTATCGACCCCCTCGATAATAGTATTGGAACCCAGAGGTCAATATCGACCAATTCGGGGGTCTTCTTATCCAGAGGGGGAAAAACAGAACAAAATAATATTTACAAAGGCTTAATAAACGACTGGAATATTGATAGTTAAAAGGAATTCAACTGAAAAGGTTTTTGTTGGTTTTTTGGTCAGCGAATTTTTCATCTACTAGAATAAATGTCTGCCCTTACATCTGACACAAACATTTTCAACGCTTCCCTTGTATCATGTAAAACTATATTTCATATATAATTCTTTTTAAGAGGTTAGGGTTATGAATTTTTGGTGCCAGTTGCCATTATACAGCTTTAATGTTTTCTGCGGGAATAAAATTCTTGCAAAATTATTAATTGTTGATTTACCACTTTGTGCAAATTAATTAAAACAACCGATCTTGAATAAATTCCTTATTTGCCATCGTGCAAGTAATAAGATAGTGGAGTTTTAGGCCTGCTCGCCTCCCCGCATATACCGAGAAACCTCGAAAAACTGTTCAAAAATCCCGTTTTCAAGACATAACTCACTGGTTTTTCATCCTCTGCTTTTCAAATTTGTCATGTAAATTACATATGACATGGATTATCTTGCACGAATGGTGGGTTTAAATTATTTCAGTTAAGTTGACGACATCTGCGGCAAACTAAGTCCAAAATCGGCATTCAATCGTTGGCACTTTGCAGTTAAATCAAGCTCTGACGCTTAATCTCTGTTTTTGCTTGAGTATTAAATTTGTGAACAATGCCATACTATTTGAAAGTTATTATGGCCATAGGAAATTTACTGAATATCTAAAACATTGAAACAATTTAACCCTTTGAAAGTTATTATGGCCATAGGAAATTTACTGAATATCTAAAACATTGAAACAATTTAACCCTAACACAAGAAGGTTTTATCGATGGAATTCCTTTATTAAGAACAATCAAACACTTGCGAAGGACATAACGTAAAAAAGATGAATCGGATAGATTAATATACCAACAAGCGGGGACGCAGACATATATTTCTGAACATGGGGTGCGGGTGTACAGGGGATGATGTCATACAACTGCAGCCTTGTACACCCGGGCATCGCCAGGTAACTCGGTTAGTTTACAATATAATGAACAATTTCAGGCGAGACGTTTCAGCGTCTTTCATCATCGATGTCTGAGACGTATTCTGGGCATCAATTGATCCGGCCGGGTCACCGATGCACTAGTCCTCATCCGTGATCAGTTACCCAGCCTATGCGCAATTCTCCAACAGCGCCGGGTTCGTTGGTTTCGGCATGTATACCGAATAGTGGATGAGAAGCTGCCAAAAGTCTTTCTGTACGGGGAACTGGCCACTTCGCTACAAGCGCATGAAGGCGATGGTCGTGGACATCGAGAGGTGGGAAGACGTCAACAACGATCGGCCACTCTGGAGACCCAATTTACACCGAGAGTTGGGACGAGGAGAGCAGTAACGAAGGCTTGCCTCCGGTGGGAAGCGTACTCGACGGAAAGGAAACAACTCAGCGACATCGGGGGAGATTGTCTTCACATACATTGGTAGCAATCAAGACAGTCATTCCCGTGTAGGACTGTACAGCCATGAGAAATGATGCGCCTCCATCAGCCGCTGAGGCATATCTCTTTGGAAGCCGCTCCGACGTATCTTGAAACCGAAGGATGCCACATACATAATGAACAATGTTTAGGTTGTATAAGGAAATCTTATATCAGCAAACAAACTCCACATATTTCTATCAAAACAAATTTTATACACGGAACATCACAGGGTTTATAAACATGGTTCATATGTTATTGGAGAACACGTAAGAAAAAAACAGCAAACTTCTTACAAACAACTAAATTTATGTCTATATTTCTGAGATGAGGTATTATGTACAGTATTTACATTAGTCGGACTATTGTCCTCATCTTTGTCGCCATTTTTGTCACAACTATAAAAGCGTACCCACATATCGCCTTTATCCACTGTGCCATGTGTCCTTGAGGACACATGGCACAGTGGATAAAGGCGTTGGTTAGATCCAGTGACAGACCTAAAGAGTGTGAGTTCAATACCCAGTTAAGGCAGTGGAGAACTTTCAGAGGGAAAATTACCAGGAGATAACTGATAACTGACATCCATCAAACATGGCACGTGGAACTAGAAAAGTCTACCCCAGTGATCGAAATAAATGGTTCAGTTCGAAATTCCAACCACCTGAAGAAGGCCGGAGCGTACAACGGCCAAAACGTTGTGACAAATATGGCGACAAAGATGAGAACAATAGTCCGACTAATGTAAATACTGAACTAAATTTATTGATACAAAATTTGGTACGCAGATGCAGTAATTGTTAGCATGTCTATTCGATGAAACCGCCGTCGACCGAAATGCTGGCTTCGGACCAAAATCTTTGACATGCAAGCAAATTCGATTTCGCTTTTTATTTGTATCATTGGACCAATGGAATCAGTAAACTCAGCCTTATTTAAGGTAAGTGGATTTCTGACGACTTCGCATTTCCTGAAATCCTTATAAGATGTGACGAGAAAGCATCAATGCCGTTGTTGATCAGTTTTGTTGTTTTTAAATTAGAAGGATAAGGCAGACAATGCAACTTGAGAATCACATCTAGATACTGGGACCCTCTAAATTAGAAGACCGTCGTGGTATTTCTGAGTCCCACTTGCAAGTTTATGCGCTCTTTGTGTCCAAAATTGTGACGCTATCGCCCACTTTTGGATATGACGCATGTGCTTGATATGCCTCTTATGTGACTGGGTGGCATGCTGGATACATTCGGCTTCGTATATCTGTACCCTATCGTCACTTTGTTGGTGCGCGGATCGCACACTCAATAATAAACCAAAAATACTAATTATTATTATTACTATTTTATTATTATCCTATTATAACTTTAGTAAGTGCCTGAATACCATAGTACGGGTTAACACGGAGTGAAATTGGGTAGACGGAAGCCTTGGGAGCAGCCGGTGGTTGTTCTAGCACGAAGTCACAAGTCATCGTGGCCGAGGGTTTCAGCGTGCTAGCCTTATTCAGACGGATGATCACACTAGATAATGCTCTCTCTCTCTCTCTCTCTCTCTCTCTCTCTCTCTCTCTCTCTCTCTCTCTCTTCTCTCAGAAACTGCAACTAAGATTTACTCAGCATAGTTGTAGTATAAACCACAGTTTTAGTTCTGAGGGTGTTGAACAGACACAAATGTACCAGAACAAGTGTCTGCAGTAGGGATTGGCAGGCCGCCCTAATACGAGTGACGATATATATATATATATATATATATATATATATATATATATATATATATATATATATATAACCTTGCCACGAGAGGGGATCTGTGGATGTTGAACAAACACAAATGTGCCTGAGCACGTGTTTGCAATAAGGATTGTCTAGCCGCCCTAGTAGATTGGCATCCTCGGATTTGAGTGGCTGCGCAATTTACATTTATGTTTATCCTGTTATAATTATCCCCCCTTCGTTAGCTCGCCCAACCGTTACGCCCTACCAGTAACTCATGAATAATGAACTTTTTCCGTTTTGATCGCGTTGAAAGAAGTCAAAACCTTTTCACTTCAGTAGTAGGAACCCCTCAGTGAGTGACCATGTCTTCAGAGGTGTAGCCGTATTCATCATTTTGCAGGGTTAGTGAGGCTATTCAATCCAAAATCGGTGTCGACTAGTACCATTTACAGAGTAAATCTTCTTTCTATTAGGTTCTCCTTCTCCTGAACTGGTTGCCAACCAAGGATAAACGACACTGTCTGTACTGTTAATTTACCCATGAATAAGCGAAAGAATGGTATTTTCACGCGAGGGAATGTTATAAAAGCGACTGGAATTCAACCTCTGATTTCCGGTTCCCCAATCAGGGCACTTACTATACTCTACTGTGTCTTCAAACGTATCTATCTATATGTTGAAACTTGACTAATGCATGGAATAATAATGCAAACACAAAATGTACTTAGAATAAAAGGTATTGAAACAAGAAAGTGTACACAATATTTACATATAGTCTTTTGTATATTTCTGGGAAGACCGTTCCTGGAGAATGTGTTGACTAAGTCGCAGTCGAGCAGAGTCTCTAGTTGAATCTCGTGATTCGCCTCCCTGTCTTCCCGGTACCAACCATATTTATATAGTCGGTACTCCACTATGCAAATTAGGTGGATCCTACCGCAACACTATATCTATCCATCTTATTTAAACAATATAGGCAAATTGTTCTCAATACGTACTCACAACAACCTTTTTTAGGTACTCTTTACGTTTGTACTGAATGATAAATAATATAAAAACTCCTTCTATTTCATATTAAAATCTGGTAAAACATATATATTTGTAATAATTTCTAATAAGATAAGATAGTTTTATAGTTTTTAAACATAGTTTTATTATATATATATATATATATATATATATATATATATATATATATATATATATATATATATATATAATAGCTGGACACACGTATTTGAGCATACCCGTCTACTAGGGTGTGTTATCTAGCGTGATTAACAATTGGAACAAAACCAGCACGTTCAAGCCTTTGGCCACGATGGCGTGTGGCTTTGTGCCAGCACAGGAATCAACAGTCCTCAAGAGTTCCGTCTACCCAATTTCACTCAAAAGGCTTGGGTCTATACGTGGTACGGTTTTCTGGAACTTTCCAAAGGTGCCGCACGATGAGATCGGCCTTGATAGATAGATAGATAGATAGATAGATAGATAGATAGATAGATAGATAGATAGATAATGAACAGACTGAGATAGATAGATAGATAGATAGATAGATAGATAGATAGATAGATAGATAGATATGAACAGAATGAAATGAAATGGAAAAAAAGCACGAAACGTGTAATGCTATGATTTTTCGATTTAATTACAACTCCACCACAAATATAGATGTATGTATGTATGTATGTATGTATGATGAAGTTAACCAACGTGGTGGTGGTGGATCCAACCGATGTGTCGGTACGCTTTTATATATGTGTATGCATGTGTGAGGAAATGTGAGCTTATCTGATGGCGCGGACGGGCGATCTGAAAAAAACTTCAAGATCATCCCTTCCCTGTTAAGAGAACATTGCTACATATGTAAACGCTAAAGTCTCGACACCGAAATAGAATGACAATTGCCTATATATATATATATATATATATATATATATATATATATATATATATATATATATGCTCGAACACATGGATGTGTATCTGCGCCTAACCGCAGATTATTTATATGCGTATGTCTGAATGAATAAAAGTGCATACACCCGTATGTGTGCGTTTATGCATTTGAGAGTGTCATTCCAGACAAAAACAGAAGGTAACCCCCCAGAACACACAAATAATCAAGCACAATAAGGATAAATAGATCCATTTAAAAAAAAAACAGTTTGTAAGCTGATCGCAAAGTCATGAAACCCAGGGTTACAAACTCATATCGATAAAACTGAATATGTTAGCTCTATCACTGGTATTGAGCACTTTCCACTCTGTCTGTCTGTCTGTCTGTCTGTCTCTCTCTCTCTATCTATCTATCTATATATATATATATATATATATATATATATATATATATATATATAATCAATGAAACCCAAACAAATTACTTCATTCGAGATTTGTTTGGATGTCTTTAATTGTTATTCATTTATATGCTCTATATTATATTTTGCTCTCATTTGTGGATCAGTTTTAATATTTTATATTAATAGGATCTACTTGGATTACTTACCCACTGATTCTTTTACCTATATATATATATATATATGTGTGTGTGTGTGTGTGTGTGTGTGTGTGTGTGTGTGTGTGTGTGTGTGTGTAAAATAAACCGGGTGCAACTCGATCCGATCTTTTTACCTGTAACGCTGACCTCCTACGACACTCGGGATACGATATAATAACATTTTAAAGCCCTTACTCTCATGGTATTCAAAACCCGTTGTTTATGATCAATCTCACCCACCCAAGGTAAACTTCTAGTCCGACACGCTTGATGACCAAAGCTACTATGTCCTCGTGACCAAATCATTTGAAGGACATATCTTAATAGACATAGCTCGACTGAATTAATGAGATATTCCAGTTTGCGTGTTAGTAGAGTAAAGAATTTCAACCCAATGAAGAAAGAAGACAAAGGGCGAGACCATTTTTAATGGTCCTCTGCAGGTAAGAAAGAAAATCTCTGTTTTTTGTATGTATATTCGGTGAGTTGGCGTCATCCGGTTGGAATGTTGGATTTGAAATTAGCTCTCTCCGTTTTGATCTCTCTCTCTCTCTCTCTCTCTCTCTCTCTCTCTATATATATATATATATATATATATATATATATATATATATATATATGTAATAAAAAAGACTTAAACACTAATATTCCATGGTCATAATTTATTCCATTGGAATCATAAGAACGATCCAATTCATCAGACCTACAGATTCAAAAAGAAAACGGAACAACGACACCGGGAAAAATTGGTGAGAGTATGTGTGAGAGTGTGGGGGGACCTGTGATCTATATAGAGGGGTAACAGACGAGAGAGACAGGGAGGTCCGAAGGTGGAGAGGGCATTAAAATCTAACAAAGGGAAGATTTAAAGAGGGGTTTCAGTGAGAAAAGGGTGCGTATTTTCAAAGATATATACCGGAAGAGTGCACATTTCCTGGCGACACACACACCCCATAGGCGATAAAAGCTTATACTCCCCGCCCATAGGCGATAAAATCTTATACTCCCGCTTTTTATTATATCCTTACTCTGTCCTGGACATCGAGTTCTACCTGGATCATATCCTCTTGGAATTATTTTTATACATATATGTATGTGTATATATAATTGCATATGTATATGTATATTCACCACTAATATTGTCTATATATATATATATATATATATATATATATATATATATATCTATATATATATATATATATATATATATATATATATATATATATATATATATATATATTAATGCATGTTTCACTAAATGATATAGACAAGTATTCTTTATTTATTTTAACTAAGTTCCTTTCATATTGTCTGTTAAGCTTAAAATCATTATCATTGAAAGACGAAAGGAAATCACCAAATTGATACATGCTTAAAACGAATATAAGCTTTCGGCTTACATAAGCCATTATCAAATATAATGTAAGTCGAATACTTAGATTGAATTTAAACATGTATCAGTATGGTGATTTCCTATTGTCTTTCAATGATAATGATTTTAAGCTCATCTGACAATATGAAAAGAACTTACTTAAAATAAATAATTAAAACTTGTCTATATCATTTAATGAAACATGCATTAATGAAAGATTGCTTCCTAAATATAAACAATGTATATATATATATATATATATATATATATATATATAAAGAAATATAGTCTTAAAATGTGCTATATTTATGGGATAAAGTGCTCAATATCAGAGATAGAGAGTATGTAAATATAAAAGTGAAGATAGAAGTCAACACTTAGAGGCGACAGTCTGTTTCATGCTAGATGCAATCGTCAGGCCACGAGTGCTGTTATTTTTCTCGGCTATTTATATATACGGGTCAGTGGTGCATTGTGGGTAGTCTATTTTGACGGTTATTTTACCGGAAGTCGTTTATTTGTTTATTTATTTATTTGGGTTAAATTATTTTGCTTGTTTTTAATTATTTTTATTTTTATTTCTTATCTTATATATTTATTTATTTTTTTATTATTATTTTATTTTTATTTTGATCGGTGTTTTAATTAACGTAGTAAAAATTGTTTATATCGCTTATTTAATAGTTTTGTTATTGTTTAAGAAGATAATTAAAGCTATTTGTTCAATTTTGGGGTTGATTGTTGTAGTTTATTCTAACTATTATTTTGGCGGGAACAATTTTTAATTTGTTTATTACCTCATGTATTTATTTGGATTGATTGTCTTTATTTGTTTTTTCTAACGGCTAGTTTGTCGATATCGGTTGTCAGCTTATTTATGTATTTGGATGAATTCAGGTCAATTTATTTTACTTGTTATTTATTTGTTACACTGTACATTTTCTCTTTTTGGTTTTCGATTTTTAAGTAACGTAGTATATTGTTTTTTTATGATTTATTCATTTTTTTATCGTTATATAACAGTTATAGCTATATATTTTTCGTTAATTTTTTGTTTTGATTTTTATAGTCCAACTAATATTTGGTCATAATAGTTTACTAATTTGTTTTTTATTTACTTTATTTATAGATTTTTTTTCTCATTTTTTATTCTATTTCGTCTATTCTAACAGGTGTGATTTGGTAATTTGTTTGGAATAATTTATTTTGCTTATTTTATATATATATATATATATATATATATATATATATATATATATTGTGTGTATTTAGGCAGCATTTTTTCATTCATACATGTTTCATTAAATAATATAGACAAGTGTTGTCTATTTATTTTATTTAAGTTTTTTTTTTATATTGTCTGATAAGCTTAATAACATTATCATTAAACAATGCAAGAAAATCACAATATTGATACATATTTTTAATCCAATCTAAGCTTTCGTCTTACATAAGCCATTATCAAAGATGACAATTACACAATATATTAAGCAATACACGAACAAGAAATTGATGATAGTCTGTTTTTGTTTACATGGATGATTTCCAAGCATTTATTTAATGAAACATGTATGAATATATATATATATATATATATATATATATATATATATATATATATATATATATATATATATATACATATATTAACTCGTATGCTGTATTGTGTTGGTTTTCTTTGCGTGATGATCGCTGATATTATGAATGAGATTGATTTTATGTTTATCGTCGAGTATTGTGAGTTCAGCGTGCAGTACTGAATCGATTAGAATGGAATTTATGAAGTCGAAATGGCTGTCAGGTGGGTTGTGATGAATTGCTGTGTTGTTATGCATCAGAACAGTACGAAGGCTATGTACAGAATATTTTTAAAGATTTTTTGAGGGTATGCACATGCGCATCATTGGTCAAATCGCGATTCATATATTCTTGCTTTTACGGTTGCTATTTCATTGTATTATTCGGTATCACCCCAGGCAAGGGAGTAAAGACACTAAGACACTAAGGGTTACAGAGTGCGGAAGAATTAAGAAGAGAAATATTAATAATAAGTGGAAAGAGACAAGAGTAATCAGGAGGACAGAAGATAGTGATTGATATTGCATTTAAAATTATGGAGATTAAATTAAACTGGAACGCAGGTAGACGGAAGGGAGATCCACAATAGAGAAGTGCGACAAAATAAACTATAATCATAGAATTTACAGTTATATCAAGCCAGCTCAAATATCAATTGATGAGAAGTCGACTTCAGTCTAATAATGCGCCTATATTAAAAAGTCTACGTAACATAGCGAAGAGCATTATATAATGTGAATGAAATACACGTCCAAATAGGAGAATGGAGAAAAGGGCGGACTATTTCTGTCTTAACGTTAAACTTAGCTCGCCACAATCAATGATGAGGCGTCGATTTCAGTATAATAATGCGACTATACTAAAACGTCTAGGTACCATAGCGAAAAGCATTATTTATTCTGATTGAAATACACGGCTAAAAAAGGAGAATGGAGAAAAGGGTGGTCTTTTTGTAATTTAAAGTTAACCCTAGATCGCCACAATCATTTATGAGACGTCGACTTCAATCTAATAATGCACAGTTACTAAAAACTCTAGGTCCAATAGCGAAGAGAATTATTTATTCTGATTGACATACACGGACAAAAAAGCAGAATGGATAAAAGAGCGGTCATTTTTGTCTTAAAATTAGCTCGGTACAATCATTTATGAGACGTCGAATTCAGACTAATAATGCGTCTATCCTAAAAAGTCTAGGTACCATAGCGAAGAGAAATATTTATTCTGAGTGAAATACGTTGGCTAAAAAAAGAGAATGGAGAAAAGGCGGACTTTTTGTTTTAAAGTTAATCCCAGATCGCCACAATCATTGATGAGACCTCGACTTCAGTCTAATAATGCGACTATACTATAAAGTCTAGGTACCATAGCTAAAAGAGAAATATTTATTCTGATTAAAATACACGGCCAAAACGGAGTATTGCGAAAAGGGCGGTGTTTTTCTATCTTAACGTTAAACCTATCTCATCACAATCATTGATGAGACTTCGTCTTCAGTCTAATAAGGCGCCTATACTAAAAGGTCTAGGTAGCATAGCGAAGAGCTTTATATATTCTGATAGGAATACACGGCCAAAAACGGAGAATGGAGAAAAGGCCGTCTTTTTCTGTCTTAACGTTAATACTAGATCGACATTATCATTCATGAGATGTCGATTTCAGTCTACTAATGCGCCCATACTAAAAACTCTAGGTACCATAGCGAAGAGCATTATTTATTCTGATTGAAATAGACGGCCAAAAAAGGAGAATGGAGAATAGGGCGGTCTTTTTCTGCCTTAACGTTAATCCTAGATCGCCATACTCATTGATGAGACGTCAACTTCAGTCTAATAATGCGCCTATACTATAATAGTCTAGGTACCATAGCGAAGAGCATTATTTATTCCGATAGAAATACAGGGCCAAAAAAGGATAATGGACAAAAGGGCGGTCTTTTTCTGTTTAACGTTAATCCTAGATCGCCACAATCATTGATAAGACGTCGATTTCAGTCTAATAATGCGCCTATACTAATAAATCTAGGTAGCATAGGGAAGTGCATTATTTATTCTGATTGAAATACACGGCCAAAAAACGAGAATGGAGAAAAGGGCGGTCTTTTTCTGTTTTAACGTTAATCCTAGATCGCCACAATCAATGATGAGACGTTGACTTCAGTATATTAATGCCCCTATACTAAAAAGACTGGGTATCATAGCGAAGTGCATTATTTATTCTGATTGAAATACACGGCCACAAAAGTTGAATGGAGAAAAGTGCGGTCTTTCTTTCTTCACGGTAAACTTAGCTCGCGACAATCATTGATGAGACACCGACTTCAGTTTAATAATGCGCTTATACTAAAATGTTTCGGTATCATAGCCAAGAGCATTAGTTATTCTGATTGAAATACACGGCCAAAAAAAGAGAATGGAGAAAAGGGCGGTCTTTTTCTGTCTTAACATTAAACTTTACTCGCCTCATTCATTGACGCAAACATACCACAAGATTCCGAATACCAAAACATATTCATACTATTCTTTCTATATCTAGCACAATACCTCAGAATCTCTATGAAGTTTTTCCGAATCCTTCACATTGTCCTTCCATTGACACCCAAACACTCTCACAGGCGGTTCCCAACTGAACCTATTCTACTGTTCAGGCGACGAAATCCAAATTGATTTTCATGTAACAGTGTGTGTTATATACTATGTTCATCAGTACGTTAGCGATAATTGATTGAGAAGTTTCTATATGTATAGCGGCCTTGAAGGCTGCCTTTTCTTTTCACATTCTATTAATGCGCGATATACACCAGTTTTGGATGTGGTCTAATGCAAATCTTTTTTAATGAAATTTAGAATGTTGCTTTTTTTTTAATTCGAGGAGAGGGTACGTTTCAAATGTCCAACCTCAGTCTCAAGTTATGCTTTATTATTCTATATCTTTTTATAGCTCTATTCACTTTTGACTTCCTAAGGTTGTTTATAGTTTATTTTGGAGATAAACTCTGTAATGTTCTGTAGTAAAATGACGTTTCTTCTATTGCCACTAGTGTCTTCAGTTTGGTATAGTGTATCATTTAGTAGTGTATGTCAAAATGTTCTTTTGTTCAGACAGATAACGTACGGAGAATGCGGATTATTTTGACATATGAGATTTCAAATTTCTTTAACCATTTCCCCCCCCCCAAAAAGGCGGGAATGCCGCAGGGGGTTTCAGAGAGTAAAAATGATAGAAATGACTGAGTATTGAGAGGATTGAGTTAAGATGAACGCAATTCAAGAATATAGAAGATGGCGATTGAGGTTCCATTGAAATTTTTGAAGATTGTAATTATCAGGAAAGCAAGGAAACAGAAAGGAGTTCCAGAGGTGGGAAGTACGAGAAAAGAATCTGTTGTCACAGAAGTGACGGCTGCATTTAGATTATTTTAACCATAAAAGGGCGGGACCTAGATGCCAATCTAGTACCTCGCTAAAAGTCATGTATCGGGGCACGAGGGAAAAAAAATTCGCCAAAGCAGTTACCATGAAATTATTTGTATAAAAGACAGAGGGAAGCCTCGCCACACTGGTGAGATTTTCGGTTCAGATTTGTCCTAGCTTGACCTACCATTTCGAAACCAATTTATGCTATATATACTATATCAGTACCCATGGCTGTTAATATTTCCCCCTTTTTTAGTAACAAGGTTGGATTGTGGGGTTTAGGAAGCAAGATGATCACAACAGTGAGTGGCCATGTATATCATATGTGTCACATGAATATATGTATATATCAAGGTTGGAACAGGCAAATCGTACAGCGGCTTACAAGATTGAAATTTGCCGGTATCGGCTCTCAGCTACGTCTATTTATTATCTGTGAACTACAAATATAATGAAATTATCTCCACGTTTTTCGGTTCAGAGTTCTCCGAGCCTGACCTACCATTCGAAACCAATCTATACTACTAAATAAACAAGGATATAAATATTTTTCTCTTTTTCTTTTTTATCCATTTCACCCCAAACAAGGCGGGAATGCCACTAGTACGCAGGGGATTACACAGAGTGGAGTAAAGGTGCGCCCGACGAAAGGATAATAGCTGAACTGGGTTCAAGAAGATAGATGTCGATTGACATTGAATTTAAATTTTTAAAGATTGTAAATATCAGGGAAGCCAGGGAGTTCCACAGGCGGGAAGTGCGAGAAAAGAAACAGGAATAGAAGTGGTTGGCTCATTTAACTAATTCAACAGTAAAAGGGACCTATATGCCAATCTAGTAGCACGTTTAAAAGTATAATGATCTGAGAATATATATATATATATATATATATATGACTTAATTATAATTATCTCAAGTGATCCTAATTTCTATCACTTGTATATATATATATATATATATATATATATATATATATATATATATATATATATATATACAAGTGATAGAAATATACATATATATATATATATATATATATATATATATATATATATATATATATATATATATTTGTGTATTTAGGCAGCAATCATTCTTTCATGCATATTTCATTGAATACGCCAGACAAGGTGCTTTTATTTAGTTTTATATACAATTTCTCATGCGATCTAATATTTTTTTTTCTTTTCGGATGATAAATTATATAAAAACTGTCCGAATGTTCTTTTTATCCGAGCGCTTTCGACTATACATTTAACTTAAGAACATTAACTTTGAACATGGACACAATATATTGACCGTGTTTTGAAAAATGAAAACATTTTATAAAACATATGTACAACAAACTATTTCTTATTTAACAGTTAAAATATTTAATCCTTGAATATGGGTAAATGTATAGCCGAAAGCGCTCGGATAAAAAGAACATTCGGACAGTTTTTATATAATTCATCATCCGAAAAGAATAAAAAGTATAAAATTCTAAATAAAAGCACCTTGTCTGTCGTATTCAAAGAAATGTGCATATATATATATATATATATATATATATATATATATATATATATATATATATATATATATTAAAAAGAAGAGAGGTACCGCAAATTTTTTTGGTTGTAATGTGGGTTTTTAAAAAAATATTATTCTTTATTTTTCATAGTTTTACATAGTTTTACAACACGTGTTTCTGGTCTCACGACCGTCTTCAGGTAAAGGGTGGAGATTTCCATATTATTAAAAATAATTATTAAAAATAATTTAATTTTTTTCCTTTATGTTTTTCAATGTTGAATATTCTCTATATGAGACATTCTCTGCTTTTGTGTTGGTCATTTGAATGTCTTTCTTTAAATGGTAGTGAAGAGTTCTGAGCGAAAGGTCATAAAACAATTAAGGTACCTCTCTTCTTTTTAATATACACACTTTTCTCTCGTTGGAACCATTATAACCTCTTCATTATATATATATAGCTTTAGTTAAATTAAATAAGTAGATATTAGCGACCGTGTGCTGGCGTGCCTACATTGGTAAGCAAATAAATAATAACCAAATTTAACCAAGACCTGCAGACATAATAATGCTCAACTTGATTAGACAGAGTCAAGAATTATATATTAATATATTCACATATATGTACGTTTGGTGTGCGACACGAATGTCGTTGGTTATCCAATTCATCGGACACGAGATATTGCTTATTGTTTATTTAAAAACGTATATATCATTTTTATTTTTAAAAAAGTACATATACTTTTTTCATAATCAATAATCTCTATCGTGTGTGTGACGAGTTGGGTAATCATCGAAGCTATAGGTATATGTGTATTTTTTAACACACACATACGCACACACGCCCGTGCGCGCGCACACACACACATATTTATGTATATACAAATGTAGAATGATCTGACAAAAGTTTGTTTTCTTTTGCGGAGATTTACATAATTCGGTATTTTAAGTAATCCGACGGTGGCTTGTTTTCAATGGAGCTGTTTAAAGCAGTCGGGCTCTACATTAAGAAAAAAACAAAAAACATTTTTAATCATTTCAGGAAGTTACAGAGAGTGAGAGTGAATGAAATACCTTATACGAGAGGATTGAGCAAAGGATAAAATATGAACGGGATTGAAGAAGATGGAAGATAGCGATAGATGTTGTATTTAAATTTTTTAACATTGTAGCTATCAGGGATGCAAGTAAACGGGCGTGAAAGGCGAGCAAACGAACTGTTGGAGTAGAAGTGGCGGTTACATTTAACTAATTCAACAGTAAACGGGTGGGACCTAAATGCCAATCTAGTATCACGATTAAACATTCGTAGTCCGGGCAGTAGTGAAAAATGCTCGTCAGAGCAGTTGCCATGAAAATATTTTTAGAAAAGACAGAGGGAAGCCACGTCACGTCTGTGAGAAGATGAGTGATGTCGCGATGTCTGATCAGGACCGATTGAAGTGTGTGTGATGCTTTATCCAGGAAAATGATCCCAAATAAGACATCTTTTTGCGGCCAGATATGGAGTCTAATCAAAAAAGTATTGGTACATTCGCTATAGTAACAGGACAGAGTTCAGGCAGATTGGTACCGATCGACCTTGAACTCTATTGTGGGTGCTCACTAATTCATAAACTTTCTCTCGCCGACTTCCGTTGTTTATAGCAGTGCTTGGTGGTTTCCCCTTACCACAGAAAAGTTTTGTTTTTTTTTTAAAACGGCCATAGCACATGACAATTCTTGGGTCTATGGCTACAACACCGAAACAAAAGCTTAGTATCTACGGACCCAAGAAAGTGCTAATGTGTCGAATAGACGTTTCAATTTTTAGTGGACAATCGTGTTTAAATTGACGTTCCAATTTTTAGTGGACAATCGTGTTTAAATAGACTCTCAAATTTTTAGTGGACAATCGTATTTAAATGGACGTTCTAATTTTTAGTGAACAATCGTATTTACATAGACTCTCAAATTTTTAGTGGACAACCGTGTTTAAATAGACGTCCAATTTTTAGTGGACAATCGTGTTTAGATAGACGTTCCAATTTTTAGTTGACAATCGTGTTTAAATAGACTCTCAAATTTTTTAATCGTATTGATGGTGTCGATCGAGCTACACACCTGAAAGAATAAGACAATGTGTTTTTCAGCAGGGTTCGAACTTGTATCCTCTTTGTAGGGAAAATAACTTGTCTGATCCGATGTGCTTTTTCCACTCCGCCACTAGAGTGTATCACGGTCCAGCAAAGGTTCTATTTACCGTTTATTAGATAACAATATGCTCTCGTTCAGATTCTCTCAAAAACCCATATATGATCGATTTTTTTTATCCGAAACGAAACGAAGCAATTCCTAAAGATTTAATGTATTTAGATTTAATCCGACATTTTTATTACCTCAGATTCTAACTGGAAAAAAGATGAACTGAAAAATCGTAAAAAGAAAGCAAACCAAACCATTTGCAATAATTTGAAAATTACATTCATGAGGTGCGGGAACGTATCGTCGATCATATTTTGTTAATTCCTTTTAAAGGATGATGCATTTTTTTTTAAATTAGAGCCCAAAATGATTGGAGAAAACGATTTGTAATTTTCACAATCCATTAATTTTGGTCATATAATTATTTTTCTTGTGTTTACAATATGATCATAAAAGAAATATCCCAAAAAAAATAAATAAATAAACAAAAATAACCCCCCCCCCAAAAAAAAACTGTTTATATATTTACCAACCTCATAGTTAGAGCTGCGAGCTGTCATTGTTTTGTGTTTTGGAAAATGTTTACAGCTCTATTATGTTTTTAATTATATACCATATATTAAAAAAAATGAGACGAATAATTTTACTCAAGATTGTACACAGACACGCGCCTTAATCAGCCCGCGAATCAAATACGTACACGCACCTTAATTAACTTGTGAAAGACAGACGCACCAAATAAATACTCTGTAACAAATACAGCTTAATGAACCCGTGAAAAAAATACACAAACGCTAGACTATGAAACAAATACACACAAACACCATATTTAAACCTGTGTATCAAATACACACACGCGCCTAAGTTAGCCTGTGAAATACATAAACACGCGCATCTTAATAAGTATGTGATTCAAATACCTACAATCACATTAATCAGACAGTGAATAAATCAGACACGCACCTTAATCAACCCGCGAAACAAATACGTACACGGATTTTAATTAACTTGTGAAAGAAATAGACAAACGCACCAAATAAATGCTGTGTGACAAATACACACGCGCAGCTTAAGCCGTGAAACAAATACACAAACGCTAGGCTATGAAGCAAATACACGCAAGCGCCATAATAAAACCTGTGTATCAAATACACGCACGCGCCTAAATTAGCCTGTGAAATACAGCCACACACGTATCAAATACCTACAATCGCCTTAATCAGGCAGTGAATAAATACAGACACGCATCTTAATCAACCTAGAAAAAAAATACGCACACCCGGTTTAATCAGCCTGTGAATGAAATACAGGCATGCATTTTTAATCGGCCTTTGAAACACGTACACAGACGCAGCACAATCAGCGTGTAAAATACAGGGTGCGTGGATAAATTGTCGTCTAAATTACGCAAAAATGAAAATAAACCTAACATCTCATTTTAACAAATATATTTGGCAAAATTTACACAAAAATATCTTGAAATACTAAAAATAAATGTATTCAATAAATAGCTTTCATGAAATAAAGATTATTACCTATGGTATTTTAAGTGTTTGATATTCATTAATATATATATATATAAGATAAAAAAACAAATAAAAAAACAAATGAAAACTACAGACAAAAGTTCATTTTCTCCATCAAGACATTCATTTTTGTAGTTCACTGCTACCAGCAAGCAGAAACATTTTTTCTACCGATGATGGCCATGTTGGCCGAAACTACTCGATGAATTTAAATGAAATAATAATAATAAAAACAAGAATATTAATCTACAACCCAGTGTGTCTGAAGATTTTAATTAATATTTTTAATAATTTTTATCGTTCAATATATATATATATATATATATATAGCACACTTGATGATGATGATCGCGGAAAGATATGGAAATACTTGGGAAATAAAAATGATTCTCACTGTTACAGTGCATTTATTGCCTTATTCACTTGTAAATTACGAAAACATATTCGTGAATATGAAAGGATAATGATAAAAATAAGCAGACATAATGTTTGTTATTGATTCAAGCACACACGCACACAACCAAAACACACACACACACACACGCATATATATATATATATATATATATATATATATATATATATATATATATATATCACTTTGTATTGATCTCAAATATGAATCTTTTATAGATTGAAAGGCCATCTTTAGCATTAAGATAAAATGTCCATCAATTATTAAGCTTACTAGGTTCAAACTTTTAGTGATTTGTCTTAACCGTTTGATTACTTTGAAAAGTAAAAGCAAAATAAAATATGATTTATTAAACTTTTGCTCAAACATATTTGAAACTTTTTATTAAAAAAAATCTCCTTAAAAACGGAAGCAAACCTATCATATTTGACAGACTAATGCCTTTCCTCTTTCTCAAGCGCTCAAATTGTTGGAAGAAAAATGTTCTACGTCTACCTTGGAAATCGTATAATTCTAAGACGCTCGTCGCATTCCTGCAAACTTTCTGCTTTTCTGATTGGTTCTAAAATTGGCTCAAGTCTATTTTGCCTGTCAGCTAAAATACCATTAATCGCCATGACCGCTTAGAAAGGCGGCAGTGAGGTCTAAACGTCGTTTTTAGTGGATTCTAATTCGGAAATATAGACGTTTTTACGCATTTTCTTTCCTAATGTTTCAAAGTAGACCCCGAAGCGTCTTTCATTACTTGGAATAGTTTCAAAGAAGAACAAGTTTTATCCAAAGGAGAACATTAATATTTTGAAATTATTATTTCTTTCATTTTATGTGTCATGTCTTTTCAGGACGTAGGCGATCATGGCTCTCCACCTCCCTCTATCCCTTGCAGCTCTCAACAAGTTCCTCCCCTCTCTTCCTCCCCCCAAACCACTCTCTGTCATCCACTTGCTTAAACCCGCTAGGAATGTCAGGCGTTGTTTTCCCTTGTCTCGCTTTCCCTCTATTCGACCCCGTGAGTATCAGATTCTCCAAGCCTTTCTTTCTTTTTATGTGCCGTGTCTTTTCAGGACGTAGGCGATCATGGCTCTCCACCTCCCTCTATCCCTTGCAGCTCTCAACAAGTCCCTTCCCTCTGCTTCCTCCCCAGACCACTTTCTGTCATCCACTTGCTTAAGCCCGCTATGTATGTCAGGCGTTCTTTTCCCTTGTCTCGCTTTCCCTCTATTCGACCCCGTAAGTATCAGATTCTCCAAGCCTTTCTTTCTTTTTATGTGCCATGTCTTTTCAGGACGTAGGCGATCACAGCTCTCCTCCCCCTCCCTCTATCCCTTGCAGCTCTCGGCAAGTCCTTCCTTCTGCTTCCTCCCCTAGACCACTTTCTGTCATGCACTTGCTTAACCCCGCCAGGTGTGTCACGCGTTGTTTTCCCTTGTCTATCTTTTCCTCTATTCGACCAGTGAGTATCAGATTCTCCAGGCCTCTTTCCTCTATGTGTCCCATATACTTCAGCTGCCTCTTCCTGAGATTAAGTAAAAGCCTCCTCCTTGTTTGTAACCTCTTTAAGATCTCGTCGTTGCCCACACGCTCGGTCCATGATATCCTTAGTATCCTTCTGTAGAACCATATCTCCGTCGCTTGGAGACTCTTTTTCATCTTTGAGGAAATCGCCCAACATTCGCTGCCGTGAAGAACACTATGCATATTCGGAATATTGTTCTCATCGTTGTTGTTGTTGTTGTTGTCGTCACAACCTTTCAGCTGTCCTGCTCTTCGGGAGCTATCACGTTAAAAATAAGAACTGGACGATATCCATAGACATGGGCAGCGGAATGAGAACAGTCTAACCCGGTAGATTAAATAAAGGGTTCAGTTCTGAATTCTCTGTTGCTTGCCCAGATCGATATACACCTGATAAAGGCCGGAGGGTACCACGGCCAAAACGTACAGATAACAACAACAAAGAGGAGGGTATTAGTCCGAATATAAGTAGTGTAAATAACTCCTAATCATAAAAATTTTTACAAAAATTAATACAAAAGTAAGGAGATTACTTGTCTACTGCTCTCACCAGGCCTCCAGGAGAAAGCATCATTGCTCCTGATTTAACAATAATAATAATAATAATAATAATAATAATAATAATAATAATAATAATAATAAATCTATTGAAATATAAGGTCTGGAAATCGAAATAGAAAAAATGTGGAAATTGAAAACAAGAATAGTATCATTTATAGTAGGAGCGCTTGGAACGATAAAAAAGGAACATATCAACACATTGAAAATAATCACCGGAAATCCCAGCTTAAGAGGAATACAAAAAAAATGTCTTGTTAAGTACAACCCACACACTAAGAAGAACTTTGTCCATGTAACGCTAGTGACGTTATTGGAGTTAGAAAAACAAATCATGAAAGGTACGCATAACAACACATCACCACCTGCTATAGGCCTTATAGCAGACTTGGTAGAATAGGTAGGTAGTTTGAACATAGCAGAAATCGAAAATCAACAATCCCCATTGTAGTTGGAGCCCTCGGGCTGGTTGGAAAAGATTCCAGTAGACTAACTTAAGATATTCCTGAAAGCCCATGCCTTAAAGAAATACAAAATATTGTTCTCACGAGTACAGACCACACCTTACGAAGGGCTCTGTCTGTATAAAATATATTTTTTCCAGTGGAAAATGTCATGATACCATTTCTAACCTTAGGTCCCTGTGCGGGACCCGGAAAGAAATGAGTACACATCAGAAATAAAAAGAAATAAAATAATAATAATAATAATGTTTTATTCTTGCTGCTCAGGACCAATGTTTGCTAACTAGAAATTGCTAAGAATGCATAATGAAAAATTGTGTTGACCCCAAATACAGCATCTGTGAAAAAAATCAGCAACAATTGGTCATTTTGTCTCAGGTTGCACAGTGTTAGCACCAACAGAAATATAAAACTCGACATGACAGAGTGGGCCAATTTGTGCATCGGAAAATATGCAACTTTTACGGGAAGGAAACTGTGAGGAGATGGTATGACCGGGTTACATTGAGAGAACCTGTAACAGTTTTATGGGACTTTACAATGGACACAGACAGGACGTTAATTGCCCAGACATCGGCGATCAAAGACCACAAAAAAATAGAATGTGCTTTCTTATTGACATGGAAGTTCTTTGTCCGTTGTAATGTATGTTTGAAAATCCTCAGAAAAAACTATCAAAATACAATGATATTGATATGGACATATACATGAAGACATCAATATTTCCAGTTGTAGTTGGAGCCCTCGGATTAATCGGAAAGGACTCATTGAAAGAGTTCCTGGTAGTACATTACTTAAAGAAAGAAATAACATTTTACTCACAAGTACATTTTACACATGATAAAGAGCTTTATCTATGTATAATGTGGATGATATTATTTTTCTTATAAACAAGATCAGTGGAAAATGGCATGAAGCCATTTCTGACTTTAGGTCTAAGATTTGGAAAGAAATGTGTATACAACAGAAATCAAAAAAATATTATTAATAATAATAATAATAATAATAATAATAATGATGATGATGATAATAATTTTTGTGGATTCCGGGAATGGAATTCTGCACAAATAAACAAATAAATAAACAACGCCAGTAATTGAAATAGGAAAATAAGTGTATTGAACGTAAGAATACAAACTTGAAATGAAGATTAGTAGTCAAGGAATGCGGGTTAGTAGAAAGTATATGTACAAGTCTCTATAGGTGAGACCGTAATTCTCTCTCTCTCTCTCTCTCTCTCTCTCTCTCTCTCTCTCTCTCTCTCTCTCTCTTTTATAACTCTTGGTGACCACCCTGTGTATCTCAACCCTGTCTCAACGTATCTCAACCCTGTCTCTATAAGTATACTTTGGACGAGTCCATCTTGGGTAAAAAGGGGAGATCCCTACAATAATAATAATAATAATAATAATAATAATAATAATAATAATAATCAAATATTCAGAAATATAGCAGTAGCAATACCTGGCAGGTCAAAACATAGATATATATGCCAAACAGTAACTCAAGCTGAACCTTTTATAGTTGCTACACCGGAGACTATTGCTAGGAATATGTCTGCTACCCAGAACGCCTTCGAGATACCTGACGTCATTAGGATGAAGCAGGTAGTAAGTTTCTAGTAAGTTACACACAGACAGAACAATAAAAGCGATCGCGCTGACATCGTGATCAAAACCACAAAAACAGAACGTGTTTTCTCTGCAGACTGTAATGTGTCTTTGAAGAACTTAAAAAAACTATCAAAATATAAGGACCTTAATTCGAAATCTCTAAAATATAGCACATGAGGATATCAACAACTCTCTTTGTAGTTGGAGCCCCGGTTTTGATTGAGAAATATTCCAACAAACTCATTGAAGGGATTCTTGGTAGCTCATGCCTTAAAGTAAATAGAAAACATTGTACTCACAAGTACAGCCCACAACTTACGTATGTTTTTTTTCTATGTAAAATATGTGTGTTGTTGTTTTTTCCAAAATTCTCAGTAGAAAATGTCATGATGACATTTCTGAAGTTAGGTCTCTGGTAGGGACCCAGAAATAAATGAGTATACAACAGAAATCAAAGGAAATTAAATAATAATAAAGAAATTAATATAGAAAAAAATGTGGAAATTGAAAACAAGAAAAGTACCAGTCATAATAGGTGCGCTTGGATTGATAAAAAAAAGTAATGACACATTGAAAAAAATCCGGGGAAAGCCAACCTTAAGAGAAATACAAAACATTGTCATGATAGATACAGCCTACACACGAAGAAGAACTTTGCCCATGTAACGATAGTTGTTAGAAAAACAAATCATGAAATGTAACCATAACCACGCACCTCTACCTGCCTTAGGTCTTCCTGCAGGCTTAGTAGACAGTGTGATCATAGCAGAAATCGAAATAATAATAATAATAAGTCCCAGAATGAATCACTGAAGTTATTACATATCTTATGACAAAAACGAGTGAAACAGATGGTCTGAAAAATTATAGACCAATAACATGTCTGCCCACCACGTATAATTTGATCAAGCCTGTGCAGACGAACCGTAGTTACTCTATACTCGAAACAAACAACATTCTTCTACCGTAACAGAATGGATGCTAGGGATGTTCATATGCTTGTAAAGATCATTTATTAATAAATAAAATTATTGTAGAAAATTGCAGGTAAAGAAGTAGAAATCTCAGCACATCATGGACAGATTGCTCTCGAGCCTTTGTCTAACTCTTGGATACTTAAAACTTTGGAATAATAGTAGTAGTAGTAGTAGTAATAATAATAATAATAATAATAATTATAGTAGTAGTAGTAATACTACTACTACTACTTTTACTACTACTACTAATAATAATAATAAAAGACTTTGGAAATGCACAAAGTTTCCTCCGTGATAGTAAGTAAAATTAAACATATCATGGGAATGTGGCACACCACATTATACCTAAAACGTACAGACACTGCGACATCCAGTCGCCTGAATATCCGACAAGGTGTCCAATTTCTGATTCTATCATGTCTCATCCATCCATAAAACCCTCGCAAAAACTCTATCAATTATCCCAATGAAATCCCGGAATGGATCACACGGTATTACACATCTCATGCCCAAAACAAATGAAACAGATGATCCGAAAAATTATAGACCAATAACATGCCCACGAATAAATTGATCACATCTGTCCTGATGAACCGTAGTTACGCTTTTCTCGAAACAAACAATATTCTTCTATTGGAATGGTGCAGGTGAGGTTCATATGCTTGCAAAGATCAACAAAATAATCATAGAAAATTGCAGATAAAAATGTAGAAACCATAGCTCAACATGGATAGATAACCGTAAAGCCTTTGATATTGTGCCATACTCTCTCTCTCTCTTGGATACTTACGACTCTGGAAATCTACAAAGTCTTCCTCATGGTAGTAAATTTCTGTAAGCACAGGATGGGAATGTGGAAAATAACATTATAACTAAATAAACCAGAGGCACTGACAACTCTAACCGCCTGAATATCCGATGTCATCCATTCTGTTTTGTTTGTCCTTAATCCCCATTACGTATGAACTAAACTACAATAGCTATGGATACAAACTAAACAAGAACGTGTTTAATCTCTTATTCTACATTGATTATCTTAAACTCTTTGCCAAAGAGGGCAATGAGCTGAAGGATCTCCTCAATATTGTAAAACGTTCCAGTGTCGACATAGATATGGACTTCGTATTAGATAAGTGTGCAAACGTAACATTCAAGAAAAGGAGAATTGCAGAAAGACAATCGATAGATTTAGATTTTGTCACAAAGTTTAGGGAAGTGGAACAAGAAGAAGCTTATAGATAACCTAGGGATTAGCGAACGAGATGGCATACAGCATACCTATATGAAGGAAAAAGTAAGAAAAGAATGCTATAGGCGTGTGCGTCTGGTACTGAATACGGAGCTGAAAAAAAATTCAGCCATAAACACCTTGGTTGTTCATGTGGTGCAATACAGTTTCAAAATTATTAATTGGATCTTTGCTGACATTAATCGAATGGACGCCAAAATGTACGTGCCTAGATCCGAATGTGGCAGAAGAGTAGTTCGAGTCTTACAAAACTACAACAATAGGCCTTCAAAGATACTTGGAAACTACAGAAGGCCGGATGATGATCTGTGTCAAAGAATAGGAACTTTTCAGTAATAAAGCAAACCAACAAGTTCCAAATGGCGTTCCAAATGCGTAAAGAAATGCAAGTAAAGGATAATACACCGACTGCAGCAGCAAAATACTTAAACAAGTTTGAAAATGCAAATGCAACTGACCAGATGAAGAAAAAATGGCAAGATAAACCGCTTCACGGTCAATACTCTGTCCGTTCCAAAGAAGCTGATATAAACAAAGACCCGTCACTGGCTACGTAGTCTTAGTTTAAAAGCTGTAACCGAAGGTTTTATTGTTACTGTACACGACCAATGCTTTCTAAGTAGAAATTGCCAAGTTCATAGACTGAAAAATTGTGTCAGCCCAAAATGCAGATTCTGTAATAAAGATCCAGAAACAATTGACCATCTTGTATCAGGTTGCTCGGTATTGGCACCCACTGAATCTAAAACCCGACATGAGAGAGTGGACCAATATCTGCACTGGAAAATATGCTTTTACGGGAATGGACCTACAATGATATGAACAGCAGCCAGACTCAGTTACGGTGATAGGACCTATAACGATTTTATGGGACTTTACAATACTCACAGAGAGGGCAATGAAAGCTAACCGCTTAGACACCATGATCAATGACCACAGAAACAGAATGTGCTATCTTATTGACAGAGTATTACCTGCAGATTGTAATCTATCTTTAAAGATCTTGAGAAAACTATCAATGATTTTGAAGTGGAAATATCAAAAGTGGAGCACATGAGGAGATCAATAATTCCAGTTGTATTTGGAACCCACAGATTGATTGGAAACATTTCCGATTGAGACAATGGCGGGATTCCTGGTAGCCCATGACTTAAAGAAAAAAGAATGTACTCACAGGTAGGGATCACACATTACGAAGAGCTTAATCTATGTAAAATATGTGTGTAATCTTAGGTTGCCTATTTGCTTTTACAAAGATCTTCGGTCGATAATATCATGGTGCCATAGGTCTCTGACTGCGACCCGGATGAAAATGTCGATACAACAGAAATCAATGGAAATAATAAAATAATAATTAATTTTAACGCGAAAAATTTATGGTTTATCTTTTTTAACTTTCAGATGAATCTTAATTCCTCAGTTAATGATTGAATAAGCTCATGGCGTGATCTTCTACGACAAAATATCCGTTCAAATTCCCCAAACACATCATTTACTATTTGAGTTTAACAACTTTAACAAAATATTGCAGTAGAAATCATAAATATGAATGCTGGTCGTAATTTTAAGATGTAAGGGGGTACAAATGAAAAGATTTGAAATTAACAACTTTTTCTATTCCACCGAGACAGACGTTAAAAACTTATTTTCTTTTTTACTTTCTTGCATTATTTCTTTCCTTCCTTCATTATCTTTCTCACTGAAAACAAGTGTCTTTTCCCCCTCTTTCTACGGGATCAAAACGGAACAGTCCTTTATATATGACGAAATGGCAGGGCGTAACCGTCGAGCGAACTAAAGAATATATATTGATATCCGGCAAGAGTCAATAGAACTGTGATTGAGCTCTTCAGTATAGCTCTCAGCGTCCGAGTATAACTTCCATCAAGCATAGACTCTAGGATTTTTGTTAAAGTCCAGGCATTGGCACCATACATTAAAACCGTTTCACCAGTGACGCGAAAGTATCTCTGTTTGAGATTGTCTGCGATATTTACACATTGTATTCATTTCATACTAATAGGAAAATAATGTTAATATTATCAGGAATTTCAGCGTTCAGACAAGTAGGGAGCGTCCTGGGCATGACGATAAACTACATCCGCGTCCTGGGTATGACGATAAACTACATCCCCGTCCTGGGTAAGACGATAAACTACATCGGCGTCCTAGGTATGACGATAAACTACATCCGCGTCCTGGGTATGACGATAAAATACATCCGTGTCATGGATGGGACGATGAAGGCCTCTGAAAATACGTTTTTGAAAAAATAATATACGTTTTTTTTAAAGAATAGTGTTGCTAGCTATACATTTTTGAAAAAATAATATTACCAGCAATTATTTTTTTTTAAAGAATTGTGTTGCCGGCTATACGTTTTTGAAAAGATAATATTACGAGCTATACTTTTTTTTAAAGAATTGTGTTGCCGGCCATACGTTTTTGAAAAAATAATATTACCAACTATACGTTTTTGTAAAGAATAGTGTTGCCGGCTATACGTTTTTGAAAAGATAATATTAACAGTTATACGTTTTTTTTTTAAAGAATAGTGTTGAAAAAATAATAACTAACTATATATTTTTGAGGAAAAAATATTAGCAGAAATTGATTTTTGACAAAACAAAATTATTACCAGAAGAAAAAAGTTGGCATTATATGACCCAATGAGGCTGATGTGCTGTACAACAAACCAAACCAAACCAAGCATGGAAATCTGTTGAAATCATACCGACATCATTGTGAAGAATCATGTTGAAAATGCAGATAGATGGCAGATGTTGCTGTGTTAGCAGATATAAAAACATATTTTTGGAAGTCTAGCCATTAACCCCTGGGATTCTTTTTTAACCCGAGGAAGGAATTAGCGATATTTACATCTTTCACGATATTAAGATGAGTTATAAAACCTATGACTTTTGCTTTTGTTATCGAATATATAAAATAAAATGATATATCCATGCACATGAATTGTCCAGATTGCGTTTTACAAGGGGACAAAATGACAGCACGTTAGTAAATATTGAAGATGATTTGTTTCACTGGGTAGAAACCAATGGGATAAGAAGAAATAGATTTGTCTCAGGAACATTGCAGGGTCCAATATTAAGTAAAAATGTATGTAGAATAAAAGTAATAAATAAAATTTTTTTTCAAAAACTAAAAGGCCATACAAAGAAAATAGACATAAGTATAAGTAGACAAAAGTAGAATGATCGAGTGGTTAGAACGTTCGCTTTCTGACCATGTGACCCGAGTTCGAATCTCATCAAGGTTGAATTGTTAGAAAGGATTGGGCCAACTATGGGTTGGCCCAATCCCCGTGAGTGAAATAGAAAATGTATGAAAACCATGGGTTGGCCGAAACCCGGCGAGTGAAATAGAAAATGTCTGAAAACCATGGGTTGGCCCAATCCCCGTGAGTGAAATAGAAAATGTATGAAAACCATGGGTTGGCCCAAATCCCGTGAGTGAAATAGAAAATGTATGAAAACCATGGGTTGGCCCAAACACCGTGAGTGAAATAGAAAATGTCTGAAAACCATGGGTTGGCCCAAGCCTCGTGAGTGAAATAGAAAATATCTGAAAACCATGGGTTGGCCAAAGCCTCGTGAGTGAAATAGATAATGTCTGAAAACCATGGGTTGGCCCAAACCCCGCGAGTGACAAAGAAAATGTATGAAAGCCATGGGTTGGCCCAAGCCCCGTGAGTGAAATAGAAAAACTCTGTAAACCATGGGTTGGCCCAAACCCCGCGAGTGAAATAGAAAATGTCTGAAAACCATGGGTTGGCCCAATCCCCGTGAGTGAAATAGAAAATGTCTGAAAACCATGGGTTGGCCCAAACCCCGCGAGTGAAATAGAAAATGTCTGAAAACCATAGGTTGGCCCAAACCCCGCGAGTGAAATAGAAAATGTCTGAAAACCATGGGTTGGCCCAATCCCCGTGACTGAAATAGAAAATGTCTGAAAACCATGGGTTGGCCCAATCCCCGTGACTGAAATAGAAAATGTCTGAAAACCATGGGTTGGCCCAAGCCTCGTGAGTGAAATAGATAATGTCTGAAAACCATGGTTTGGCCCAAGCCCCGCGAGTGAAATAGAAAATGTATGAAAACCATGGGTTGGCCCAAGCCCCGTGAGTGAAATAGAAAATGTCTGAAAACCATGGGTTGGCCCAAACCCCGTGAGTGAAATAGATAAATGTCTGAAAACCATGGTTTGGCCCAAGCCCCGCGAGTGAAATAGAAAATGTATGAAAACCATGGGTTGGCCCAAGCCCCGTCAGTGAAATAGAAAATGTATGAAAACCATGGGTTGGCCCAAACCCCGCGAGTGAAATAGAAAATGTCTGAAAACCATGTTTTGGCCCAAGCCCCGCGAGTAAAATAGAAAATGTCTGAAAACCATGGGTTGGCCCAAGCCCCGTGAGTGAAATCGAAAATGTCTGAAAACCATGGGTTGGCCCAAGCCTCGTGAGTGAAATAGACAATGTCTGAAAACCATGGGTTGGCCCAATCCCCGTGATTGAAATAGAAAATGTCTGAAAACCATGGGTTGTCCCAAGCCCCGTGAGTGAAATAGAAAATGTCTGAAAACCATGGGTTGGCCAAAGCCTCGTGAGTGAAATAGATAATGTCTGAAAACCATGGGTTGGCCAAAGCCTCGTGAGTGAAATAGAAAATGTCTGAAAACCATGGGTTGGCTAAATCCCCGTGATTGAAATAGAAAATGTCTGAAAACCATAGGTTGGCCCAAGCCCCGTGAGTGAAATAGAAAATGTCTGAAAACCATGGGTTGGCCAAAGCCTCGTGAGTGAAATAGATAATGTCTGAAAACCATGGGTTGGCCCAATCCCCGTGATTGAAATAGAAAATGTCTGAAAACCATGGGTTGTCTCAAGCCCCGTAAGTAAAATAGAAAATGTCTGAAAACTATGGGTTGGCCCAAGCCGCGTGAGTGAAATAGATAATGTCTGAAAACCATGGGTTGGCCCAATCCCCGTGAGTGAAATAGAGAATGGCTGAAAACCATGGGTTGGCCCAAGCCTCGTGAGTGAAATAGATAATGTCTGAAAACCATGGGTTGGCCCAATCCCTGTGATTGAAATATAAAATGTCTGAAAACCATGGGTTGTCTCAAGCCCCGTGAGTTAAATAGAAAATGTCTGAAAACCATGGGTTGGCCCAAGCCGCGTGAGTGAAATAGATAATGTCTGAAAACCATAGGTTGGCCCAATCCCCGTGAGTGAAATAGAAAATGTCTGAAAACCATGGGTTGGCCGAAGCCTCGTGAGTGAAATAGATAATGTCTGAAAACCATGGGTTGGCCCAATCCCCGTGATTGAAATAGAAAATGTCTGAAAACCATGGGTTGGCCCAAGCCCCGTGAGTGAAATAGAAAAACTCTGTAAACCATGGGTTGGCCCAAACCCCGCGAGTGAAATAGAAAATGTCTGAAAACCATGGGTTGGCCCAAACCCCGTGAGTGAAATAGAAAATGTCTGAAAACCATGGGTTGGCCCAAACCCCGCGAGTGAAATAGAAAATGTCTGAAAACCATGGGTTGGCCCAATCCCCGTGACTGAAATAGAAAATGTCTGAAAACCATGGGTTGGCCCAATCCCCGTGACTGAAATAGAAAATGTCTGAAAACCATGGGTTGGCCCAAACCCCGTGAGTGAAATAGATAAATGTCTGAAAACCATGGTTTGGCCCAAGCCCCGCGAGTGAAATAGAAAATGTCTGAAAACCATGGGTTGGCCCAAGCCCCGTCAGTGAAATAGAAAATGTCTGAAAACCATGGGTTGGCCCAAACCCCGCGAGTGAAATAGAAAATGTCTGAAAACCATGTTTTGGCCAAAGCCCCGCGAGTAAAATAGAAAATGTCTGAAAACCATGGGTTGGCCCAAGCCCCGTGAGTGAAATAGAAAATGTCTGAAAACCATGGGTTGGCCCAAGCCTCGTGAGTGAAATAGACAATGTCTGAAAACCATGGGTTGGCCCAATCCCCGTGATTGAAATAGAAAATGTCTGAAAACCATGGGTTGTCCCAAGCCCCGTGAGTGAAATAGAAAATGTCTGAAAACCATGGGTTGGCCAAAGCCTCGTGAGTGAAATAGATAATGTCTGAAAACCATGGGTTGGCCAAATCCCCGTGATTGAAATAGAAAATGTCTGAAAACCATGTGTTGTCCCAAGCCCCGTGAGTGAAATAGAAAATGTCTGAAAACCATGGGTTGGCCCAAGCCCCGTGAGTGAAATAGAAAATGTCTGAAAACCATGGGTTGGCCCAAGCCTCGTGAGTGAAATAGACAATGTCTGAAAACCATGGGTTGGCCCAATCCCCGTGATTGAAATAGAAAATGTCTGAAAACCATGGGTTGTCTCAAGCCCCGTGAGTAAAATAGAAAATGTCTGAAAACCATGGGTTGGCCCAATCCCCGTGATTGAAATAGAAAATGTCTGAAAACCATGTGTTGTCCCAAGCCCCGTGAGTGAAATAGAAAATGTCTGAAAACCATGGGTTGGCCCAAGCCCCGTGAGTGAAATAGATAATGTCTGAAAACCATGGGTTGGCCCAATCCCCGTGATTGAAATAGAAAATGTCTGAAAACCATGGGTTGGCCAAAGCCTCGTGAGTGAAATAGATAATGTCTGAAAACCATGGGTTGGCCCAATCCCCGTGATTGAAATAGAAAATGTCTGAAAACCATGGGTTGTCTCAAGCCCCGTGAGTAAAATAGAAAATGTCTGAAAACTATGGGTTGGCCCAAACCCCGCGAGTGAAATAGAAAATGTCTGAAAACCATGGGTTGGCCCAATCCCCGTGACTGAAATAGAAAATATCTGAAAACCATGGGTTGGCCCAATCCCCGTGACTGAAATAGAAAATGTCTGAAAACCATGGGTTGGCCCAAGCCTCATGAGTGAAATAGATAATGTCTGAAAACCATGGTTTGGCCCAAGCCCCGCGAGTGAAATAGAAAATGTATGAAAACCATGGGTTGGCCCAAGCCCCGTGAGTGAAATAGAAAATGTCTGAAAACCTTGGGTTGGCCCAAACCCCGTGAGTGAAATAGATAAATGTCTGAAAACCATGGTTTGGCCCAAGCCCCGCGAGTGAAATAGAAAATGTATGAAAACCATCGGTTGGCCCAATCCCCGTGAGTGAAATAGAAAATGTCTGAAAACCATGGGTTGGCCCAAGCCTCGTGAGTGAAATAGATAATGTCTGAAAACCATGTTTTGGCCCAAGCCCCGCGAGTAAAATAGAAAATGTCTGAAAACCATGGGTTGGCCCAAGCCCCGTGAGTGAAATAGAAAATGTCTGAAAACCATGGATTGGCCCAAGCCCCGTGAGTGAAATAGAAAATGTCTGAAAACCATGGGTTGGCCCAAGCCTCGTGAGTGAAATAGATAATGTCTGAAAACCATGGGTTGGCCCAATCCCCGTGATTGAAATAGAAAATGTCTGAAAACCATGGGTTGGCCAAAGCCTCGTGAGTGAAATAGATAATGTCTGAAAACCATGGGTTGGCCCAATCCCCGTGATTGAAATAGAAAATGTCTGAAAACCATGGGTTGTCTCAAGCCCCGTGAGTAAAATAGAAAATGTCTGAAAACTATGGGTTGGCCCAAGCCGCGTGAGTGAAATAGATAATGTCTGAAAACCATGGGTTGGCCCAATCCCCGTGAGTGAAATAGAAAATGTATGAAAACCATGGGTTGGCCCAAGCCCCGTGAGTGAAATAGATAATGTCTGAAAACCATGGGTTGGCCCAAGCCCCGTGAGTGAAATAGATAATGTCTGAAAACCATGGGTTGGCCCAAGCCCCGTGAGTGAAATAGATAATGTCTGAAAACCATGGGTTGGCCCAATCCCCGTGACTGAAATAGAAAATGTATGTAAACCATGGGTTGGCCCAAACCCCGTAAGTGAAATAGATAATGTCTGAAAACCATGGGTTGGCCCAAGCCCCGTGAGTGAAATAGAAAATGCCTGAAAACCATGGGTTGGCCAAAGCCTCGTGAGTGAAATAGAAAATGTCTGAAAACCATGGGTTGGCCCAAGCCTCGTGAGTGAAATAGATAATGTCTGAAAACCATGGGTTGGCCCAATCCCCGTGAGTAAAATAGAAAATGTCTGAAAACTATGGGTTGTCTCAAGCCCCGTGAGTAAAATAGAAAATGTCTGAAAACCATGGGTTGGCCCAAGCCGCGTGAGTGAAATAGATAATGTCTGAAAACCATGGGTTGGCCCAATCCCCGTGAGTGAAATAGAAAATGTATGAAAACCATGGGTTGGCCCAAGCCCCGTGAGTGAAATAGATAATGTCTGAAAACCATGGGTTGGCCCAAGCCCCGTGAGTGAAATAGATAATGTCTGAAAACCATGGGTTGGCCCAAGCCCCGTGAGTGAAATAGATAATGTCTGAAAACCATGGGTTGGCCCAATCCCCGTGACTGAAATAGAAAATGTATGTAAACCATGGGTTGGCCCAAACCCCGTGAGTGAAATAGATAATGTCTGAAAACCATGGGTTGGCCCAAGCCCCGTGAGTGAAATAGATAATGTCTGAAAACCATGGGTTGGCCCAAGCCCCGTGAGTGAAATAGATAATGTCTGAAAACCATGGGTTGGCCCAATCCCCGTGACTGAAATAGAAAATGTATGTAAACCATGGGTTGGCCCAAACCCCGTGAGTGAAATAGATAATGTCTGAAAACCATGGGTTGGCCCAAGCCCCGTGAGTGAAATAGAAAATGTCTGAAAACCATGGGTTGGCCCAAACCCCGTGAGTGAAATAGATAATGTCTGAAAACCATGGGTTGGCCCAAGCCCCGTGAGTGAAATAGAAAATGTCTGAAAACCATGGGTTGGCCCAAACCCCGTGAGTGAAATAGAAAATGTCTGAAAACCATGGGTTGGCCCAATCCCCGTGAGTGAATTACGTTAGACAGAATCTTTGGAACTTGTATCTAGCACGAAAGCAAAAGCCATCGTGACCGAGGGTTTGGACGTGCCGACTTTGTTCAGACTGTTGATCAAGCTAGATGACGAGTTCTCTCCCTGAATCATAGTTGTAGAATAAACCACAGGTGGGTGTTCAACAAAAACAATCGTCTGAGCAGGCGTCTGCATCAAGGATTAGTAAACAGGAATCTTCGGATACGAATGGCCAGCCATCCTTAACTGTAGAAGATGGTGTTGTATGTAATGGAATAATACCACCTGAATTAGGTACAAAAGGTGTAATAAAAATGGTTGATAATATAAAGGATATATAAGAAGCTTGGAATAAAAGTCAATAGAATGTGGCATCTGTAGACAACAAATTTAACTGTTGTTACCATGTCTATAGGAATTATACCAAAAAGAGGAAACACACATATGTGGTACAAATTCCTGCAGGACCTAAACTATATGAATCGAAAATAAAAATGAGTACTTCTAATACCTTGTGTGGATTTCTCTCCTTTCAGTGACGAAAATTATATTTTCTTCTACTCTCTAACACCTCATCTGATTCCATCTTCTGATACAAAAAGAAATTGTCTAATGAAGCCTCTCGTTGAGACTTGCCGGCATCTCGAGCGCGAATATCGATCATATGAGCGTTAAAAGAAATATGTGTAGGTGTTTTCCTATGATCGAATACTGCGTTGATTTTGCGATAAAAAGACTTGATAAGTATAAAATATAAAGCCGGGCAAGACAACTAAAAGTAACCAAAAGTTACACGGAAGTGAACAAAAGGCTAAAAAGAAATAAACGAGAGAACGAAAGGGGAGATAAATCTTATGAAAACACTTCATCAGACTATTCCAAAGAATGACAAATAAATACTTGTTGTAGAGTAGGACTTAGCGTACTTCCTACTCACCCCTACTATTGTTTCAATAGACTGAGTCTACTTATAAATACAGCAGATAGATACATTACAATTGGATTTCAGGAATAGTCCAAGTTATATTTTCACTTGACGAGTGCATAGCGCCTGACTTTATTTTTGCTGCTGTAATCTTGGAAATTTTGTTTTGAACAATTTAATTTTCTTTTGCTTATAGTTCTGACTAAAGTTTTGAAGTTTCCTTTTCCGATATTCTTTTCTCATCTTCCCCCGTTTTTATTTTTCTTTCTTTTACACATATTTTTTATTTATTAAGCCTCTTGATTTACTATACAGTGTAACCCTGATATAAGAGAGTTGTCGGGACCGGAGAAGAAGTATCTTATATCCGGGTTTGGTTTATTATATATACATTAACACAGGCTCTAATTTGGAGCCAGAGAAAATCTCTCTTATATCCGGGTTACACTGTATAGGTTTTAATTATATTGAGCTTACGTTTTCTGTTTATTTTGTATTTCCTGCCCGATATTAATTTCAGATTAAACTTTTTTTAAATCCCGTTTAATATTTTTACGTGTTACTCGCTGTATCTGTTTTTCACATAACTTGTCTTTTATTTTCCTGCCTATTATTTCGGTGTTTTATTTGTAGTTTTTTTTTCCTTGGCAAGACTTGTTTTTTTTTTTGTGTAATGTCGGTCATTTTGTTTTAAATCGTTAGACTTGTTATTTTTACGCGTTTCGATCATTCCCCAATTTTTTTTTTTTTTTTGCTGTTGTAATTAAAAAGACATTTTATACGTTAATACGTTCTGTTTTCGTCAGTATTACATTATGTAATTTTTATATTTTAGCATTATTACTTTTAAGTAAACATTTTGCATATCCAACTGTTTTTTTATTTGAATCTAGTATTTACCTTTTTTTCATTATATCGTGTTAAATTTATCTCCTTCTTCATTTTGAAGAAGCAATTTTGTGTTTTGATTATTGTGTCTAATTTTTTTCTGTATTTATATATTCTCCTCTTTTTTAAATCTTATTTAATTTCTATCTTTAATTTGTTTTATTCTAAAAAAGGAAACAGTTTTGCTTTGGAAAAATCCGTGTTTTTTCATTTATTTATAAAAGTCGTCTTTTATATAAGTAAGAAAGGCTACCCGAATTGGTCCCAAGAAATACCCTCCTGATTAAAAGAAGAATTTCAATACATCTAATAACTTGAGCAATGTAATGGTGGTAGAAAAAAGCCAAAATATGAATAGTATAAATTTTGGTGGAAAAACGTTCGCGGAAAAGATTGTTGCTCCACAAAAGACACCGATATAATATCGTTGACGTCCTTAGGGGTTAAACTACAGTGAGTAATTAAAGGAAAAGTGTTTTCTCTGTGATCCGTACTGCTACCCATGCCTGCCGACTGCGAAGCCGCCACCAGTTGAGATTTAATAACCAAAGTCCTTATTCTGTGAACAATGAGGGCAGGCGGATAATTCCTGTATC
The DNA here is from genome assembly GCA_964036315.1 of Acanthosepion esculentum. Taxonomy (NCBI): domain Eukaryota; kingdom Metazoa; phylum Mollusca; class Cephalopoda; order Sepiida; family Sepiidae; genus Acanthosepion; species Acanthosepion esculentum. The sequence goes on along the minus strand of OZ038509.1, from coordinate 67,556,325 downwards.
GGTATATGAGGTCCCTTCTAAGATCGTCAGGGAGCACTTGGTCATATATCTGTTCCAATGCGGACAAATAGTGCTTCCTCTGACGATCTGACCGGGTGATGGAGCTTCGATTTGATGAAAGATCGTAAGGTCTTCGTCCCCAACCCCAACTGCCCTAAATGTAGAGGGCCAGAAAATATTTATTATCGAAACCTGCCGTAGACCAACTTGCCTGGAGAGACTTGTCACCTGTCCCTTTTCTGACCAGAGAAGAAGGCCTCTGGAGTTCTGGCCCCAAATCCCCCTCTGGTCGAGTCTGTTGTTTCCGTTTCACCTGTACTGGGACTGGTATGTTAAAACCCCCAGTTGTGTCCGTCTCACGTTCCCCTTTTCCCGTTGCTTGAGCAGTTGCGAAGAAGGAAAATCGGGAATAGCAGGTCGTTGGTAGAGCAAGGTGGAAGCTCCAGGTAGTGGGACCTTGTTCCAAAGAAACCCCTACGGATAATGAAATATACAGTTCCACTCCCTCTACCATTTCTTAGAGCGATTCTCCGACCAGCTATACAAATCAACTTAGACAACAAAAATTAAAATATGAACCTTCATTTGAGAAATCGGAGAAGTTACAAATGTTGTGAGGGGCACTAAATGAAAAGCATCTCCCTAAAAGAATTGATCATTCTTCCTCGATATCGTCTTCCCCATGCATAAAACAAAACATCATGACTCCTCTTCCAATGCTGAGAGCCCTATCTTCCACTTCGTCTAAAATGACAATCTTAAAGAAGGCCCACATTCCCATGTCATCACCCAAGAACAAATCTACCGCTACTAATAACCCTAACCCATTCCATGTCCAAACTGTTACCGGCACGCCAAAGTAATTCGAAAACACAAAACGTCAAAGAAGTGCATCGCCTGATTCCAGTGAATCAACAAATAAAAAATCCTAAACCCATTCATAACAGAGGGGAAGACGTGTGCACCGTTACAAAAGATCAAAGAATCGAGGGCATTATCTCAATGTAAAAAAAATACAAACCTGAAATTCTTTATTTCAAATCGCTAAATGGTTTAGACGTGGAAAACCCTAGACATTTCCCCAAAGCCGAAAGACTATTAACAGTTGTAAGATCTGGTCAGGGTGGACAACAGATTCTGGACATGCTGGATGGAACGAACAATGTTATTTAAATGTCCCCTCCCCCTGTTAGTATTTTATAATGAATCCAGTTCCAAAAAATTAAAAACAGTTCTGTTCTGGGAGTTTTCCGTTTTTTTGTTCACACCCTCCCTATCTTTATAGAACCTTGAAATTAATATTTCCCTGTGAAATTTGGTGGGCCTGTCACATGATAGCAGCATCAATGCTTGGATGGGAATAGGATCAATGGGACAGGCCGTTGATGTCATCATCCCGGCCATGCTCAATGCAGAAGAGAAACCCTAATCGTTTTGATATTGACACTGGTTACCTAGTGTGAATGCCCGGGACATGAGGTCGGAGTCTGGGAGAGCGAGGCCCTCTCGTGACCATAAGCGTCTCGGGGTGAACGTTTGTTGTTTGCAGTAGACCTGTTTTTCAACTCGTGATTATGAATACAGATTGTCTAATGTTTTTTCCTCTATTCAGGCGTTATGATTGTCGCCCTAGAGGAATTTACTAGCTGGTAAGCAAGTCTTTGAACGCAGCGTGGGCTCTTGTCTTCGGAGATCCAGCGAGCAGGCTTTGCGTGCTGGATGTTACGGTAAATGATAAGGCTCTTCGCTTCATTGGGGTTTATGCGACCAATGACCATTCTGATTTGTTTCCACAAATTCTGGAAGGAAGACGGCCGTAAGAACTTCCCATCCCTGAGAAGGTTGCGTTCGTTCGAGGAAAAGGCTCACCGTTTACCCCCAGGCAGGAGCTCCTTCTACCGTGAATGTCGTATTGCTCTGAAACACTTAGGGGCGTCGGGTCGTCTCTTCAAAGTCTAGGCGTTGTCACGAAGGTCTCTCCAACGTCCAGGCGTTGTCACGAATATCATGTGTTAGTTAGGGGATCCGTACGATATCTGGTTGACGATCAGGGCCTTACGAAGCAGGAGGCTCGCTAATGGCCTTGGAAGCCCGTAGTGAAATGCCTCAATAATAATGAGGCATCACTCACCTGGTTTGTGATTCGTATGTCCCTCCGGGTCGTCAAAAGTCTTTGTTCGGAGGGCTTGAAGAAATCAAGTCACACCTTCTATCATTGCAGGGTCGTAGTCCCGTTGTGCAAGTTTGTTGAAGGCATCATGGTTCGCATGCTGCGCGGAAGGTTTTTTTCATCGTCGAGGACCATTCCGTCTGTATCAATGTGATACGGCCGAGGACGAAGGCTGCTCACTAAGTGTTCATTTGCTTGCTTGGTTTTATGAGAGTAGTGATATGGACGACACGTCATAAGGGATTCTATAGGGGCGAGAAGTTCGCTTCTTCCCGACTGATCTTGTTCTTTCAGCATCAGCTTAAAGTCAAGATTAGGCTCCCTCCATAAATTTGGCAAAAGATAGGTGAGTTTAGCGCGTTTGTGTCGTGGACGAAGAGCCGACTGAGAGTGGCACTCTGATGCCGGTTAGGCATAAGGAGATTGCGATGTGTTGAACATTGCCTACATCAGCCGAATTTTTCTTAGTTTAGTTTTGTTTTTTTTTTACTTTTAGTTTCTTCCTTTACTTTACTTTATATGCGCGTTGTCCCCTTATATTTATCACCCAACATTCCTAGGTTTAACTCGCCCGCCACCTTTAGGTGTCCAGAGATGTCAACTCTCTGGTAGATGCAGGACACCTTTTGTTTTCGGCTGTGTGTTTCATAATTATTGTTATGCTGCAATGAGTGAGTGTTTGAGTGAGTAGTTTGGACGAATGAATGTTGTAGATCATTAAAGTCCCATATTGATTTCGTCCAGTTAACTGAAGTTTCTTCCACATTTAATGTTTGTGAGGTTTTTTATTACTATTTTATTTAGTTTATCGTAAATAGTCTTTTATTCATGTCGTATATACACATTGGGGCTTCAGATTATGAAACTCTTGTTATCTTCCCTTCCCACGACAGGCAAGAACAGTCCATATGGGGACAAGTTAGGACTTCATAGAGACATACAAGAATTATGGCGGATGTAGTAAGAATGCGTTGTATGGTGCATAGATTATTGTGGTTCTTTTGGGTCAGTGATTGTGGCTTATGTTTAATGTTAAGACACAAGAAGAGCGTCCTTGTTGTGGATTCCGGGATGAATCCGATATCAATGAATAACAAACGCCAGGAATGGATAAAGAAAATAAATGTATTAACGTAATAATACAAACTGGTAATACGGGTTAGTAGATCCAGGAATGCGGGTTAGTAGCACTAATATATATACAGTCTTCGTATTGAAGTATCGCGGATGACTCCTTACTGGGTCTACGTGCTCGCTAACTGTGACGCTTGCCGCCGTCTCTGTGTGTGACTTACTTTACTACTCTTCTTTCGTTCCATCTCGACTCCTTGACTCTTCAGGTATTCGCTGGTAGTAGTATATGTATACCTTGGGTGAGTCCATTTTTGTGAAAAGGGGAGACCACTTAACAGTCCTTTTCCGCATTACCAATTTTGGCCTTGTGCAACATTTTGTATATATTCTACAAATAAATACTGATTTGAGGATTACTTTATTTTCCACAAGTATTTCCTTCTGTTTAAAGATAGTTTACTTTCAAATATGAGTATTTAAGAAACATCTTTTTCTCCTGCTAGTATGAGTATTTAATAGACTCTTCTTTATTTACTCTTGCTCGTCTTCTATTCCTTCGATACTCTCTCTTCCTAATACTCAGCTATTTTGAACTCCTCTGTATGAGTATTTACTAGAACTCTATTTTTTGTCTTGCTCGTCTACTATTTCTTCGATACTCTCTCTAAGACCTTCCTAATTCTCGGCCATTTTGAACTCCTCTGTATGAGTATTAACAGAACTCTATTTTTTGTCTTGCTCGTCTACTATTCCTTCGATACTCTCTCTAAGATCTTCCTAATTCTCGGCCATTTTGAACTCCTCGGTATGAGTATTTACCAGAACTCTATTTTTTGTCTTGCTCGTCTACTATTCCTTCGATACTCTCTCTAAGACCTTTCTAATTCTCAGCCATTTTGAACTCCTCTGTATGAGTATTTACCAGAACTCTATTTTTTGTCTTGCTCGTCTACTATTCCTTCGATACTCTCTATAAGACCTTCCTAATTCTCGGCCATTTTGAACTCCTCTGTATGAGTATTTACCAGAACTCTATTTTTTGTCTTGCTCGTCTACTATTCCTTCGATACTCTCTCTAAGACCTTCCTAATTCTCAGCCATTTTGAACTCCTCTGTATGAGTATTTACCAGAACTCTATTTTTTGTCTTGCTCGTCTACTATTCCTTCGATACTCTCTCTAAGACCTTCCTAATTCTCGGCCATTTTGAACTCCTAGGTATGAGTATTTACCAGAACTCTATTTTTTGTCTTGCTCGTCTACTATTCCTTCGATACTCTCTCTAAGACCTTCCTAATTCTCGGCCATTTTGAACTCCTCTGTATGAGTATTTACCAGAACTCTATTTTTTGTCTTGCTCGTCTACTATTCCTTCGATACTCTCTCTAAGACCTTCCTAATTCTCGGCCATTTTGGACTCCTCTGTATGAGTATTTACCAGAACTCTATTTTTTGTCTTGCTCGTCTACTATTCCTTCGATACCCTCTCTAAGACCTTCCTAATTCTCAGCCATTTTGGACTCCTCTGTATGAGTATTTACCAGAACTCTATTTTTTGTCTTGCTCGTCTACTATTCCTTCGATACTCTCTCTAAGACCTTCCTAATTCTCGGCCATTTTGAACTCCTCTGTATGAGTATTTACCAGAACTCTATTTTTTGTCTTGCTCGTCTACTATTCCTTCGATACTCTCTCTAAGACCTTCCTAATTCTCAGCCATTTTGAACTCCTCTGTATGAGTATTTACCAGAACTCTATTTTTTGTCTTGCTCGTCTACTATTCCTTCGATACCCTCTCTAAGACCTTCCTAATTCTCAGCCATTTTGGACTCCTCTGTATGAGTATTTACCAGAACTCTATTTTTTGTCTTGCTCGTCTACTATTCCTTCGATACTCTCTCTAAGACCTTCCTAATTCTCGGCCATTTTGAACTCCTCTGTATGAGTATTTACCAGAACTCTATTTTTTGTCTTGCTCGTCTACTATTCCTTCGATACTCTCTCTAAGACCTTCCTAATTCTCAGCCATTTTGAACTCCTCTGTATGAGTATTTACCAGAACTATTTTTTGTCTTGCTCGTCTACTATTCCTTCGATACTCTCTCTAAGACCTTCCTAATTCTCGGCCATTTTGAACTCCTCGGTATGAGTATTTACCAGAACTCTATTTTTTGTCTTGCTCGTCTACTATTCCTTCGATACTCTCTCTAAGACCTTCCTAATTCTCAGCCATTTTGAACTCCTCTGTATGAATATTTACCAGAACTCTATTTTTTGTCTTGCTCGTCTACTATTCCTTCGATACTCTCTCTAAGACCTTCCTAATTCTCGGCCATTTTGAACTCCTCTGTATGAGTATTTACCAGAACTCTATTTTTTGTCTTGCTCGTCTACTATTCCTTCGATACTCTCTCTAAGACCTTCCTAATTCTCGGCCATTTTGAACTCCTCTGTATGAGTATTTACCAGAACTCTATTTTTTGTCTTGCTCGTCTACTATTCCTTCGATACTCTCTCTAAGACCTTCCTAATTCTCGGCCATTTTAAACTCCTCTGTATTAGTATTTAATAGAACTCATTTTCTTAGTTTTCTCTTGCTCGGTTTCTGTTCCTTCGATACATTCTCTAATTATAGCCTTCTTAATACTCATTATTTTGCACCAACATTTCAATAACATAAAAAGTAGGAGTCTCCGAAATAGAATGCATTAAAATATTTATTTGATGATACATACTTTTTTCGAATTATTTAAGAGTATTTAATAAAAGTCTTTTTCCTCTACTTAGTCTTCTTTTCGTTCGATATCTCTTAATGTACGACCTTCCTAATACTCGGCTGTTTGAACGCATCATTTAAGACAACATTACAACAAAATACTTATATGAACACTGCCGAAGACTAATCCCAAAAAAAGACGAATAAATCCTGACATAGAAACCATCGTAAAAAAAAAAACTAAGTCGCTCTTTCCATTGACACCATAACAACGCCATATTGATAATGTTAAGATTAGTTCTTTTCCCGCCGGAAACATTCTGCATTCATGTGCGAGCGTTAATATCCGCTCAAATTTATAAAACATCTATCTTGAAACAACCTTTTCGGGAAAATAGGCTTCTCAATTTCAATAAGTACTTTCTAGTCGTGCTAGAGGTATTCACCCTGACCTTTGTTCAATGTCGTGTGGAAATCTAACATCAGGATTCTGTTATTATTTTCACCTTTGCCATCAATTTGTGTTGTTGCTGGTGGATGTCTACAATTGATGAGATTTGTGTACTTCGGAAAATGTTTTTTGTCACACTACAGAAAGTCGACAATACCCGAAGAATAACAGTTCTAATTCAATTCATTCCATTTAGGAAGGCGGAGTTTATCATGTAAGGTTAGTTTATCTATCTATCTATCTATCTATCTATCTATCTATCTATCTATCTATCTCCGTCTGTTCATGTCTATCTATATATCTATAGATCCTAGTCTGTTTATATTCATCTCTCTCTCTCTCTCTCTCTCTCTCTCTCTCTCTCTCTCTCTCTCTCTCTCTCTCTCTCAGCTCATAAACCTGAAAAGTGATAGGATTACTACAATGTGCTCAGGAAGGTCAAGTAATAAATTTCTCCACATCAATTCTCTCTCTCTCTCTCTCTCTCTCTCTCTCTCTCTCTCTATATATATATATATATATATATATATATATATATATATATATATATATACCCAAGTTTAGGATTGGTATATACGGAGTGAAATCCAATAACCAACAATTACTATTCTTTAAAGAGTGCTCAATACAGAGTAGAGCAGATATAATTATTTATTTGAATATTACAACATAAATATGTTATAACATATTTATGTTGTAATATTCAAATAAATAATTATATATATATATATATATATATATATATATATATATATATATATATATATATATATATATATATATATATATATATGTATATATATATAAAGAAATAGACTGAGAAAGAAAGAAAGAAAGAGACTGGAATAGATAGATAAATAGAAATAGAGTGAGATAGATCGATAGATAATGAACAGTAGATAGATAAATAATGAACTGTAGATAGATAGATAGATAAACAAAAATATTACTAGCAATACAAATCTTGTCGACATTAAATAACCCATTGAGGTTGATATGCCGTAAAACAAAACAAATCAAACCAATATATAGATAGATAGATAGATAGATAGATAGATAGATAGATAGATAGATAGAAAAAGAAAGGAACACTTTGGGGTAGATAGATTTGTTTCTTACAAACCTCAATGCCTACTTTAAAACTTTAAATCATTAATTAATCTTTCCAGTTTGCGAATGAACAAACCGAGGCTTGGGGCTTTTAGAAATATAAAAAAAACATCTGAAAGCCGAAAAAAGTTTTCTTCATTGAACGTGAAAGCATTTCGAATACCCAAACGCGATAATGTCAAAATTTAATAAAATACTAAAAAATAAATGTTAAAAAAGTTATTATAATTACTTTTTTTTTCTCATAGCCTTTAACATCCTGATTCTTGTTGATATATATATATATATAAAACACTGACGGTTTTCTGTAATTTAAACAGTTTACTTTTATTTATACCAAATCCGTTACGTTTCCTTTAATCCCTGGTATAAATTCTTCAAATCCAAATGCTTCATCATAGATTACATCAAAGATGAAAGATTTTCTTTTTCGCTTGACTTATTTCATGCGGTACAGTAGGTGTCTTTCGACGGAAGCGAGAGCGCGAATAGAGAGATAGACAGGACGCAAGCCAACCAGTTAGCCAAAATCTCATCGGCACTTACTCGCTTTCCCCACTATGAAATCTAAGTGTGTTGAAGTCATCTTGACTTTTATAATTCTTGTAGCCGCCTGTCTTCGCACCTTTTTGGTCTTATATCAAAATATAAAAGAATAAAATACATAACTATTAGTATTCGTTGCCCAAGGACTAAAAAGCGCCGCCGCTTAATTTGGGACGTCAGAGTTCTAACCATTGGGGCCAGTTTATGCTTTTTCTACCATTTTATAAAGTTATAACTTAATTTAAAATCATTTCTGCGGCTTTTAACGTGGTATGTACAAATGAACAGAGACTTATGTAAATATCAAACTCCCAAAGCAGGATTTAAATTACGATCGATCATAATTGGACTAGCTATTGTTCTTCTGATACTGACGAAAGCCGTAGTAAATAAATTAACAGCACTTCTTCGAAGGCGTTCATATATAAAGAATTCAGAAGGTAAGAGGTAAAAATGAAAGAAGATAATTATGATATGGAGAGTCACGGCTTGTTTAGATATCAGATCACTTTACACGAACGTTCGTCACAAATATTTGAATTTAAAAAAACAAACTATATTACTATAAAAATATTCTTCGCCCCACAAAAAAACATTTTTAAAAGATTACAACTGAACAAAAACAAAAGCATATATGTATATAATTTCTAGACTTGTTCTTTCACCCGGAATATAATCACTTGCAAATATGCTTTTTTCTGTCTTTCAAGTTCTGCAGAGATGGGAAGGTAACAATTAGTACCCATCTGACAGATTATATGTAACTAGTTATTTATCTGTCCGCAGGTAGCGGGACATAGTCACGGCAACGTGTGGCTCGAATTGGTGTTTGACGACCACGCTTATTCTTCCGAAGTGCGTTAATCTCCACAGCTGTCTTTACGCCAATACAGTAAATTCGAACTGTCTCCTTTCACCATAGTATTAGATATAACAACGCATATTGTATGTATTGGCTACTTTTATTGTCCTCAGTATCCAAAATCTGCTAACTACATATCAGTGACGGAGCGGATGAAGTGAGGGAAAGTTCATAATACTTAGAGGTGAAATTTCCTAATGTAGAATTCTGGAAGGAGAAGCTACCTTTTATCAAGGAAATCTCGCTTTCTCCTTATTTGCATTTTCGCTAATTTACGGGCCAATAAAAATGTACTACCACACCTTTTGTTTTTCCCCCTTGTTTTAAGAGACGTATGACCGTCAACTGACACTATGAACTATATCATATTTCAAAAATAAGATTTATTTCCATATTCTTTTTTATCTAATTTTCAACGTGCCCTATTTCACCCACACAATGTTATACAAAATAGAGTCAGTGTACCCTCGGAATTGTTCAGTCAAATCTAAGGCAATTAGATAACAGTGAACATTATTATGCAGTGCCCGGTGTCTCATCAGAATATAGAAGATAGTGGATCATATCTCTATTCTGCAATCAGTTCACGCTCACCAGCAATGTGCCTTGCTGTCTCACCAAAACCCTCCTATGTCTGTAAGGATTAGGTTAGGTTTCCCAAGCCCTTGTTCCTCATTGCCCAAGGAATTTCAGATGTTTTATTCTTGTTCCGACTATGAGTATACTTTCACTTATTATTTTCTTTAAGACTTCCTTATTACTCAATTGCTCCGTCCATGGAATTTTCATTATCCTTCTATATAACCATATTTCTGCTGTTTAAATTTATTTCTCATCCTGGGGGGAGATTGTACAAGATTTGCTGCCATGTAAATTTATCACATAGAAACCATGCACTCTTGTATCGAAATGTTTCCATTTCTCTGTGTCTTGCTTAACATTCTCAATACATTCTTCGCAAAACCAGTGCGTGTTCGGATATCGGCGTCACATTTTCTATCTTTTGTGAAAACGCTTCCAAGATATTTGAACTTCTGCGCCTCCTTGATGATTATATCTCGAATTAATGACTCGTATCGCGGCCTTCATGGCTAGCTGATGAGCAAACTTTTCTTTTTTGCATTTAGTGGTTTTTATTCGCATTCTTCTACCGCACTGTATAGCAGGTCACGAAGTTTGCCTTTTAAGTCCGGCATTAACACATTTCCATGTGTGTATCTTATATTGCCAAGATTAATCCCACCGATAATAAATCCTGATACGGTTTGCAGATCACGTGGGGCTACGTCGCTGTAGGGGTTGAATAAATCTGGGATGAAGACACACCCTTATCACAGGCCTCTTTCTATTTTTGTATAGCTAATTAATTCGTTTTCTATCCGTATTTGTTTTCAATATATGTTCGGGATTATTCTAAAATCTTTTCTAAAATAATCGAGTTTTCCTAGCATTTCAAATAGATCTTTGTGTCGTGCTATGTCAAATAATTTTGTGTAATCTATAAACCATAAGTACACGTCCTTCTGCTTTTGTATTCCTCTCCCTGATATCATTCGGATCATGGATATCGCATTTCCGGAGCCCTTGACAAAGAAACAATGTGCGCGTCCTATTTCCGGTCTATTTTAGGCTGTTTATCTCTTGGAATGCTTCTTTCGTTTGTTAAATGCGTTTTCAGAATTCTGGGTTGCATTTTCCATCGTTTATAAAAAAGCTTTCCCCACATATTTAAACTTTTCCAGCTTCCAGTTTGTAATACAAAGCTTCGGTATTTTTTCTTTAATATCAATCTTATTTTCAAATTAAGCTTCTTTGAGCGAGACCAGCTAATTTCCTTGCACAAAGAACGCCCTCTGGATTGCTTAATATCGGCTACATGACTTAATCGGTATGACATGGAAATGATTTTGCTGTGACTGTAACTCGCTTAGCAGACAGCGACCGGACAGCGTAAAGCGGTGAAAGATTTAGATTCTTTTGCCAATGGAAAGCTGAAAAAGAAATTCGAGCGACCGGAATTGCTTTTTCCGCAGAAATTCATCTCTTTTACTGCAAATGGAAGAAACGGCTGATTGCATTAACGAAAGCATTATGGCTACATGCCTAAGTCTTGGCAAAACCTGCAGGGGTACTGTGATTAGCATTTATACCCCCAGTTCGATCTGTTTCAAATAACACAGTTCTATTTTCGCTCCTTTCGCTCTGAAATGAGGAATGTTTTGAGATTTATTTCCCAAAATGACAAGATTATTCTACTGGATGAATTTCATACACGTGACGTAAATGACTATGCGACGTGGAGTTCTTTTGAGTGGGAAAAGAAAAAGCACTTGACTCTTACGTTTAGAAATTTGTGATTAGCCTGGTAAGAGCACCTCTGAGCGATTCATTAAACAAACAGCTGGAAAGATCTCAAACTAAATGCACCCCAAGAATATAAAATATGACATCTAAATGACTTTGTTATTGTTCAAAAACATGATATCAAATATATCTATCAGGTCAGATGTTTTTATGCCTGTTTGTTGGACTGACAATAAGCTTTTTAGATCAAAATTCAAGTTGCAATTTAAAGCCAAATTACGAAGCAATCATAAGTTAGAATAAAACACAAACTCTTTTTTGTCTAAATCATTTCACTCCAAGCAAGGCGACAAAGCCATTAAGACGCAAGGGGTTACTGAGTGTGAAAGAATCAAAGAAACAAAATTATTACGGCGAGAGGACAATAAAAGAACAAGAATTAAGAAAACAGAATGAAATGCATGTAATTTTTGTAAATCCAAATTGGCAGGAAAAGCAGGAAACCGACAGAGATTTCTACAAGCAAGAAGTGCGAAAGAAGAAGCAGTAAGCATAGAAGTTACGGTTCCGACTAACAAATTTAAATGTAAAATGATAAGACCTATCTGACAATCTAGTACTGAACTTTAATTCATAAACTGGATGTACCAAAGAGGATAGCTCATCAGAAAAAATTACCATGAAAGTCTTTATGGAAAAGGCAGAGAAATGTTACATTACGCCTGTCGGAACATGACTGAAGCCGAGATGCCGGGTCAGGTCTAATAACAATACATATTCTACTTGGATATTTAACAAGGATTTGTAAATACGAGGGTCATTCAATGAATAAGGTGAATTTTTCGGTATAAGGACTTCTAATACAGATAGAAGCTTACTTTTTTTTCAACGTAGTCTTCCAGCACTGTCATATACTTTTCCCATCTGTGCACAAGCTTCCGTATTCCCTCAGCGTAAATATCTTTGGACTGTCGCTCACAACACTTTTGATTTCCCATCGGCAGCTGACCTTCGAGTAGCCAAGGTCATCATGGACAATTTTGTGTGCTGTCCAACAGATAAGCTCAAAGTCCTTGCAATGTCATCCACTGTCACCCTTCTGTAAGGCTGAATGAGGTCATTGACTGATTCGATCACCTCAACACTGCTCCGTCCTTCTTTAAACAATTTAGCCCACTTGTAGAGATTTTTTGGGCTGAAATATGTGGGACCATACACAGTTGAAATTTTCCTATAAATTTCAACTGGTTTGCATCCTTTAGCAACCAAAAACTTGATAACTGACCGCTGTTCAATCCTGGAGCATGCTTCTTGGTCGGCCATCTTTGTTAATCGCCAAAACTCCCAATTTTTTTTTAAATCTGCAAAAGAAATTAAATCCATGTGAAAAAGAAGTAAAACAAAAAAATAAAAAATAAAAAAGAGTAAGCTTCTATCTGTATTAGAAGTCCTTATACCGAAAAAGTCACCTTATTTATTGAATGACCCTCGTATATAGCAGGCGCAAAACACCATACGTGACACCAATATTCATTTGATGAACGAGGAGATTTGTAAATTTTTAAAGTGGATTCTTTCGAAAAAAAATTGTCAAATACAACACAATGAAACAACTTTCCCGGTAGCAGACATAGTAAATGACGCAATATAATCTTTCCGCTTCTTGTCAGCGAAAATCCTTAACCCGAGAAGGTGCAACGTGTCAGTTGATAGTAGCATCAGCCATGATAATGAAAGGCACAAGAAGGATCTCTAAGGCGATTAAAAGTGAGCAATCACGTTTTGGGGAGCGCTAAAATTAACAAGCTATTTATCACTCTAGTACACAACAGATTGAAGGCGATTATATATATATATATATATATATATATTTGTCATCCACAAATTCACAGCTCATCAGTGTGGCTAGACGTCCGGTTGCCTCTAGCTAGGATCGAAACCGACTGAATTTGCGTCAGTCCGAACTTCTCCCACTAAGCCGTCAGCGTACGGTACGGAATGGAGGTGAATTTTAGCGTGTTTATTTTTAGATTCGGATAAACACACAGTGACTGAGAGTGACTCAATTCTGCCGAAGAGTCGTGCAGTATTAGCTTTAATAGTCACTGTTTACAAATTCACACCTCAAACCAGAGGGCTCAACCGAAATTAATTTTTCAGGAGCTAATATTTTGTCATCCACAAACAGACTGTTTTGCTGTTTCACAGCTCATCAGTGTGGCTAGACGTCCGGTTGCCTCTAGCTAGGATCGAAACCCGACTGAATTTGCTTAAATAGTCACCTGTTTACAAATTCACACCTCAAACCAGAGGGGTCAACCGAAATTAATATATATAGTATATATATATAGTTTATGAAAATATAATATATATATATATATAGTTTATGAAACTATAATATATATATATAGTTTATGAAAAACTAGGTAATCTGTATGGGTAGACCCAAGGAGCATAAAATCCAGAGAGCTCAATGTAAATCAGAGCTAATAATTTAAATAAAAACAGACCACTTTATGGTTCCATTTAATAAATTATTTCACCGCAGCCCTTTTAAAGGACCGCGGATCATCAGATTTTATTTCCAAAGGTTGAAACGAAAAATGAAAAGAAATTTACACATTTATGACGAAATATATATATATATATATGTATATATGGTATCGCTCAACAGCATATATATATATATATATGTATATATATATATATATATATATATATATATATATATATATATAATTTACACATAAATGAAGATTATATAAATATGCTCTGTAATAAGTATATTGAGCTCTCTTTGTGGATAAGTTTTAATATTTATATTATTACGATTCCCTTGGATTATTTACCCACAGAATTACACACACACACACACACATACACACACACACATATATATATATATATATATATATATATATATATATATATATATATATATATATATATATATATATATATATCCAGGCGGTGAGGGATAGTATATATATTCATTAATATATACATAATAGTTCTATTGTATCACATCGCACACTGTTTTATTAACACCAGCACTATAGGTACGATATACTATATGGAAATTTGTTGTTTTTTTTCCTGTCAACATTTGAAGAGTTTGAAAGGAGTGAATTTGTCTCATTAAAGTAAAACTATGGTTATGGAAATATGGTAGGTAATTAAGCTAAAAGTATATTATGAAAATTTGAATTTGATTTTATGTCGCCATTTTAACACTAATTCAATCCTCTGATTTATTTTAATAAATCTTTTCCCCTTTAAGACGTTCCCCTGACCCTTTCTCGTGCCTTTCGTTTGATTGAAATATTGAAACGTATAAGTTCTGTATTAGATGTTTTCGGTAAGTTCGATTTTGTTAGCTTGCACGCCTAATTTATACTCCCTGCCTGAACTAATTTTATAGATATGAACTCAACACCGGGTTAATAAGACAGACGAGCGACATCTTCGTCTCCCGTAATAGGCTATTCCCCATATGAAATAATATTGGATTTATTTGTTTATTAAATACACACACACACACACACACACACACACACAAAGGTACACACACACACGCATATATATATGTGTGTGTGTGTGTATTTAATAAACAAATAAAAAAGGTACACACGCACGCATCTATATATATATATATATATGTGGGTGTGTACCTTTTTTATTTCTTTATTAAATACACACACACACCACACACACTGTGGTTGACAAATCTATAAGACTTAAAATGAAGGCGGGAGTAAATAGTTGTTTTATCATCGTAGATACCATGTCGGTAACTGATGTCATTAGAAAAGTTATTTATGAAAATTAGGAACGCCGTTGACCCACAGATAGAGCTCTGGGGGACATCTACATTAATGCAAAAAGATCTAAATGAGTTGCCGTGGAAGAAAATTTCGTTCACGACTTTATAGTAAAGATTTAACCAGATTACAAATCCGTCAAGGAATTCAAAATCGTTTTAAATTGTGAAGAAGATAAAACGCCTTTGAGATATTTAAAGCAACATCCAGTATTTCACCATTATTATCTAAAGCTTAACAGGCTATACTCGTTAACTCGTCAGTAATTCACCTAGAAATGTGTACAGAACCCCATTAAAAATTGTAGAAAAAATTTAGTAGTGTTAAGTAATATTACTAGACATCTCAACTGACCCATTTTTGTGCAAAAAGTTGGTTGCAAATTTGATTCCCATTTTGACATTTATTAACCAATCAGCAAAGTTATCTCAAACGCTGTCAAAAGCCTTTAAATATAGGACAATTATGTTTGTCGTCTGCTAAGGAATTTGAGGGATCACTCCAGAAAAGGATCCACAATATTTTTCCCTCATACAAATAGATATTTAAAAACTGGGAAAAT
>OZ038509.1:67515710-67538210 GCA_964036315.1 Acanthosepion esculentum | reverse complement strand
TACATAACTGACGAGTCAGATTTTTTACAGCAGTAGGTTGACATTTCATTCGGTGGTAGAACAGTTGCCATCCAAGGCTATAGAACCTGGTCTGTCCTGAGATTTACCCATAGCTGGGGGGAGAAGAAGAGGATTCAGACCTTTCCCAAGGGTATTAGGACGTAAGTGAATGTAATGGATTTCACTGGATGTCGATCGATGGAAGATTAATTTCCTACTCAACAATACGTTTAGAACAAAATCTAATTGTATCAGTAGGAATATTTGTATTCAGTCAGTTATGTGCCAAGCGTGATACACGCTTAGGCGATCATGTAACTTTCGATACATGACTGACGAGGCAGATCTTTCCCCGCAGTAGGTTGCCATTTCTTTCTGCAGTAGACCAGTTGGAATCAAGGCTATAGAACCCGGTCTGTCCTGCCATTTACCCATAGCTGGGGGAGAAAAGGATTCATACCTTTCCCAAGGGTATGTAAGTGAATGGAATGGATTTAATTGGAATTCGAACGATGGAAAAATTAATTTACTACTCAACAATACGTTTAGAACAAAATCTAATTGTATCAGTAGGAATATTTGTAGTCAGTCAGTTATGTGCCATGCGTGATACACGGTGAGGTTATCATGTGCCTTTCGATACATGACTGGCGAGGCAGAGTTTTTTCCCCCGCAGTAGGTTGTCATCCAAGGCTATAGAACCTGGTCTGTTCTGCTATTTCCCCATAGCTTGGGAGAAGAAGATTCAGACCTTTCTCAAGGGTATTAGCGCGTAATGTATTCGAGTGGAATTTGAACGATGGAAAAATTAATTTCCTACTCAACAATACGTTTAGAATAAAATCTAATTGAATCAGTAGGAATATTTATAGTCAGTCAGTTATGTGCCATGCGTGATACACGCTTAGGCGATCATGTATCTTTCGATACAGGACTGAAGAGGCATATTTTGTACCAACCTACTGCGGTAGACCAATTGCCATCCAAGGGTATAGAACCCAGTCTGTCCTGCTATATTTATCCATTGCTGGGGGAGAATAAGAGGATTCATACCTTTCTCAAGGGTATTAGTACAGAAGTGAATGTAATGGATTCGACTGCTATTCGAACTCGGCTGTTCGATTTCTTAATCCAAGCCGTTATCCATTACTCCACCAAGCCTCCCATTTCCTATACGATATTATATTCGATTAATGCCTGTTCGATTTGTGTGTATCTTTTAACGTACACATTAGTCAAGCGAATCAGTTGAACCCTGTATATATATACTATATATACTATGTCTAGTACCCCCCCCCCAAAAAAAAATTAATTCAAAATTATTCTCCTTCCCTCTATCCTTGAAAAGACTAGGGTCTGCGCGCAAGTAGGGATTGGATTCACATCGTACCTTTTCTTTTTCATTCTCTCGTGCTGTTTTTCCTTATTTTTTTTTACCGATTTTAATGTATTTGCAGCTTGAATGAATTAGGC
Organism: Acanthosepion esculentum; assembly: GCA_964036315.1. Taxonomy (NCBI): domain Eukaryota; kingdom Metazoa; phylum Mollusca; class Cephalopoda; order Sepiida; family Sepiidae; genus Acanthosepion; species Acanthosepion esculentum. The sequence continues at coordinate 67,536,737 of OZ038509.1, read as the reverse complement.
CTTCTATTTCCTCAAAAAGTTAACCTAAATCCTTAGCGAATTTAAAAGTATTTTTACTTTCCTCCGATGCGGAAATTATGGCACAATTTCTCTTTAGTATGATTACAAAATATTTTTCAAAATAAATTCGTTTATTTTCTCAAGTTTATTTCTGTTCCACTTCATCTCTCTGAAATATTCACGTAGGCCTTCACCATTCCGAAGACACGTCTACCCCAAGATTTGTAGTTGAATGTTTCATTGCACACAATACATCAATACCACTCTTATTAGCTTTTGCAGCACAAAGAGAATCATCTTACTTTTGCCATGGAAGCGTACTTTAGCAACATGTACTTTTTAATGCAGAAAACCATTAGCAGGAGAGGCTTTCTTCTAAAGTGTTCATTGATTTTAATTACTACGTACATTTTGCTAAAAGCAAAGCTGAAAGGAGGTATCGCTGCCTGTACAGTCGTGGAGTCAACTTGGATAAATATGATATCCTTATCTTTTTGTTATGATTGTTTTTGTCCCCTTCCGCATAAATAGGAAATGACCTTGAAAGTGAAGAAGACACGTTAATTAAAGGTTACTGGCAATGTACACTGCAAAAGTGAATTTAGAAAAAGGGCGAGATGAAATAACTCAACCAATCAGCATCGATGATGCTGTCATGAAATCCAATCATTATCGAGGAAGAAATACAATTCAACTTTCACTTTCACTTTCACTTTCACTCTTGTCCTTATAGAGAAAGTCGTACAGTTGTTCTCTTTAAACACATGATTTATTCCACCCGTAAGGGGTCGTAAAGCTATATACGATGGACTTCCACTTAGTGCTTCAATTTAATTACATAGATATTAAGGAATAAAGAGTGGAAATAGTTCTAGAGAAAAGGGAGCTGGTTTCGACTATAAATTTTGTAGCAAAAACAAAAGACTTGCTTCGTGTTGATTGGGATCATTATGTGGGTCTAAGATTAATTCTTGAACTATTGAACCTCGTGATATACTTGTGATGTGAATAAGACAAAACGAAAAATTTTTTTGTTTTCCCACAAAGTCTTTATTTAAAAAACAAGGCACGCATACTTATCCTGTATTTCAGAGTAATTATCTACATCTTTTTCCATCTTTTCAATCATATATCCACCATTATTTGCAAAGACGTTTTGCCACTTATCAGGCAGTTCTTCAATACTTTCTGATTTAAATTCCAGAGGTTTTGATGGGGACAAACTATTGGACTTATTTTTGAATCTGCATTAATTTAGAGTAGGTTTTCGTCATTAAAGCCTTTTGCAGCAAGCGAAAAAAAGCAATAATCAGTTGTTGCAAGGTCAGGCGGATAGGGCTGGTTATACAGAACAGACCAACCGAGTTCCAAACGTTTACTTTTGTTGCTCCTATTGTTGTTTGATTCGTATTCTACGGCTTAAGACACCCATTGCAGGTTATTTAAAATCAGTAACTAACTTTTGATAGTGAGAATTATTTTCACTATTTACATAATTCGGACTATACAATGATAACAGCAAAAATTGCAATATGTGCACTGGTAAAAAACGGTTGCTAAAGATCATTAGGTTTATAATACACAAAAACTCATACACAGATGACCTCAAGGACACATGGCACAGTGGATAAAGGCGTTAGTTAGATTCAGTGACAGGACCCCAAAAGTGTGCGTTCAATAACTTGTTAAGGCGGTGGAGAACTTGGAGAGGGGAATTAACAGGAGACAATTGACATCCATTAAAATACATGGTAGGTGGAACTAGAACAATCTACCAGAGTGAGTGAAATAACGGGTTCAATTCGACATTCTAACCACCTGAAGAAGGCCGGAGCGTACAACGGCCAAAACGTTGTGATAAACATGGTGATGAAGATGAAGACACTAGTCCGAATAATATAAATAGTGTACATAATACCTCATCTCATAAATATAGTCAGAGAATAATAATTGACAAGGCTTCATCTAAGAAATTCAGACAACTTAAGATTATTACTACTTGGTGGAAAAGCAAGATAAATAAGATGAAAGAAATACTAGTCAAAAATGAATAATAATTGCCAAGGCTTCATCTAAGAAATTCTGAAAAGTTAAGACTATTACTACTTGGTGGAAAAACAAGAGAAATAAGATGAAAGAAATACCAGTGAAAAATGAATAATAATTGACATGGCTTCATCTAAGAAATTCAGACAACTTAAGACTATTACTACTTGGTGGAAAAGCAAGAGAAATAAGATGAAAAAAATACTAGTCAAAAATGAATAATAATTGCCAAGGCTTCATCTAAGAAATTGAGACAATTTAAGACTATTACTACTTGGTGGAAAAGCAAGAGAAATAAGATGAAAGAAATACTAGTGAAAAATGAATAATAATTGACATAGCTTCATCTAAGAAATTTAAACAACTTAAGACTATTACTACTTGGTGGAAAAGTGTTGAGTCTTGGCTCAATGTTGAATCTCGCCTATTGCATGGAATAATAATGCAACACAAAATGTACTTAGAACAAGAATGTATTATAACAAGAAAGTGTACACAATAAGTACATATAGTATTTCTGTATATTTCTGGGAAGACGTTCCTGGAGAATGTGTTGACTAGTCGCAGTCGATCAGAGTCTCTAGTTGGATCTCGTGATACCTTCCCTCGTCTTCCGGTATCAACCATTATTTATATAGTTGGTAGTCACCTATGCAGATTACGTGGATCCTACACAACAAAAAGCAAGAGAAATAAGACGAAAGAAATACTAGTGAAAAATGAATAATAATTATCCAAGGCTTCATTTAAGAAATTCAGACAACTTAAGACTATTACTACTTGGTGGAAAAGCAAGAGAAATAAGATGAAAGAAATACTAGTGAAAAATGAATAATAATTGACATAGCTTCATCTAAGAAATTTAAACAACTTAAGACTATTACTATTTGGTGGAAAAGCAAGAGAAATAAGATGAAATAAATACTAGTGAAAAATGAATAATAATTGCCAAGGCTTCATCTAAGAAATTCAGACAACTTAAGACTATTACTACTTGGTGGAAAAGCAAGAGAAATAAGATGAAAGAAATACTAGTGAAAAATGAATAATAATTGCCAAAGCTTCATCTAAGAAATTCAGACAACTGAAGACTATTAAACTTGGTGGAAAAGCAAGAGAAATAAGATGAAAGAAATACTAGTAAAAAATGAATAATAATTGCCAAGGGTTCATCTAAGAAATTCAGACAACTTAAGACTGTTAATACTTGGCGGAAAAGCAAGAGAAATAAGATGAAAGAAATACTAGTGAAAAATGAATAATAATTGACATAGCTTCATCTAAGAAATTTAAACAACTTAAGACTATTACTACTTGGTGGAAAAGCAAGAGAAATAAGATGAAAGAAATACTAGTAAAAATGAATAATAATTGCCAAGGGTTCATCTAAGAAATTCAGACAACTTAAGACTATTACTACTTGGTGGAAAAGCAAGAGAAATAAGATGAAAGAAATACTAGTGAAAAATGAATAATAATTGCCAAGGCTTCATCTAAGAAATTCAGACAACTTAAGACTATTACTACTTGGTGGAAAAGCAAGAGAAATAAGATGAAAGAAATACTAGTGAAAAATGAATAATAATTGCCAAAGCTTCATCTAAGAAATTCAGACAACTGAAGACTATTACTACTTGGTGGAAAAGCAAGAGAAATAAGATGAAAGAAATACTAGTGAAAAATGAATAATAATTGCCAAGGCTTCATCTAAGAAATTCAGACAACTTAAGACTATTACTACTTGGTGGAAAAGCAAGAGAAATAAGATGAAAGAAATACTAGTAAAAAATGAATAATAATTGACATAGCTTCATCTAAGAAATTTAAACAACTTAAGACTATTACTACTTGGTGGAAAAGCAAGAGAAATAAGATGAAAGAAATACTAGTGAAAAATGAATAATAATTGACATAGCTTCATCTAAGAAATTTAAACAACTTAAGACTAATACTACTTAGTGGAAAAGCAAGAGAAATAAGATGAAAGAAATACTAGTGAAAAATGAATAATAATTGCCTAGGGTTCATCTAAGAAATTCAGACAACTTAAGACTATTAATACTTGGTGGAAAAGTAAGAGAAATAAGATGAAAGAAATACTAGTGAAAAATGAATAATAATTGACATAGCTTCATCTAAGAAATTTAAACAACGTAAGACTATTACTACTTGGTGGAAAAGCAAGAGAAATAATATGAAAGAAATACTAGGCAAATGAATAATAATTGACAAGTCTTCATCTATGAAATTCAGACAACTTAAGACTATTACTACTTGGTGGAAAAGCAAGAGAAATAAGATGAAAGAAATACTAGTCAAAAATGAATAATAATTGCCAAGGCTTCATCTAAGAAATTCAGACAACTTAAGACTATTACTACTTGGTGGAAAAGCAAGAGAAATAAGATGAAAGAACTACTAGTAAAAAATGAATAATAATTGACATAGCTTCATCTAAGAAATTTAAACAAATTAAGACTATTACTACTTGGTGGAAAAGCAAGAGAAATAAGATGAAAGAAATACTAGTGAAAAATGAATAATAATTGCCAAGGGTTCATCTAAGAAATTCAGACAACTTAAGACTATTAATACTTGGTGGAAAAGCAAGAGAAATAAGATGAAAGAAATACTAGTGAAAAATGAATAATAATTGACATAGCTTCATCTAAGAAATTTAAACAACTTAAGACTAATACTACTTGGTGGAAAAGCAAGAGAAATAAGATGAAAGAAATACTAGTGAAAAATGAATAATAATTGACAAGTCTTCATCTATGAAATTCAGACAACTTAAGACTATTACTACTTGGTGGAAAAGCAAGAGAAATAAGATGAAAGAAATACTAGTCAAAAATGAATAATAATTGCCAAAGCTTCATCTAAGAAATTCAGACAACTTAAGACTATTACTACTTGGTGGAAAAGTGTTGAGTCTTGACTCAATGTTGAATCTCGCCTATTGCATGTAATAAAAATGCAACACAAAATGTACTTAGAACAAGAATGTATTATAACAAGAAAGTGTACACAATAAGTACATATAGTATTTCTGTATATTTCTGGGAAGACGTTCCTGGAGAATGTGTTGACTAGTCGCAGTCGATCAGAGTCTCTAGTTGGATCTCGTGATTCCTTCCCTCGTCTTCCGGTATCAACCATTATTTATATAGTTGGTAGTCACCTATGCAGATTACGTGGATCCTACACAACAAAAAGCAAGAGAAATAAGACGAAAGAAATACTAGTGAAAAATGAATAATAATTGCCAAGGCTTCATTTAAGAAATTCAGACAACTTAAGACTATTACTACTTGGTGGAAAAGCAAGAGAAATAAGATGAAAGAAATACTAGTGAAAAATGAATAATAATTGACATAGCTTCATCTAAGAAATTTAAACAACTTACGACTATTACTACATGGTGGAAAAGCAAGAGAAATAAGATGAAAGAAATACTAGTGAAAAATGAATAATAATTGACATAGCTTCATCTAAGAAATTTAAACAACTTCCGACTATTACTACATGGTGGAAAAGCAAGAGAAATAAGATGAAAGAAATACTAGTGAAAAATGAATAATAATTGCCAAGGGTTCATCTAAGAAATTCAGACAACTTAAGACTATTAATACTTGGTGGAAAAGCAAGAGAAATAAGATGAAAGAAATACTAGTGAAAAATGAATAATAATTGCCAAGGCTTCATCTAAGAAATTCAGACAACTTAAGACTATTACTACTTGGTGGAAAAGCAAGAGAAATAAGATGAAAGAAATACTAGTGAAAAATGAATAATAATTGCCAAAGCTTCATCTAAGAAATTCAGACAACTGAAGACTATTACTACTTGGTGGAAAAGCAAGAGAAATAAGATGAAAGAAATACTAGTGAAAAATGAATAATAATTGCCAAGGCTTCATCTAAGAAATTCAGACAACTTAAGACTATTACTACTTGGTGGAAAAGCAAGAGAAATAAGATGAAAGAAATACTAGTAAAAAATGAATAATAATTGACATAGCTTCATCTAAGAAATTTAAACAACTTAAGACTATTACTACTTGGTGGAAAAGCAAGAGAAATAAGATGAAAGAAATACTAGTAAAAAATGAATAATAATTGCCAAGGGTTCATCTAAGAAATTCAGACAACTTAAGACTATTAATACTTGGCGGAAAAGCAAGAGAAATAAGATGAAAGAAATACTAGTGAAAAATGAATAATAATTGACATAGCTTCATCTAAGAAATTTAAACAACTTAAGACTATTACTACTTGGTGGAAAAGCAAGAGAAATAAGATGAAAGAAATACGAGTAAAAATGAATAATAATTGCCAAGGGTTCATCTAAGAAATTCAGACAACTTAAGACTATTACTACTTGGTGGAAAAGCAAGAGAAATAAGATGAAAGAAATACTAGTGAAAAATGAATAATAATTGCCAAGGCTTCATCTAAGAAATTCAGACAACTTAAGACTATTACTACTTGGTGGAAAAGCAAGAGAAATAAGATGAAAGAAATACTAGTGAAAAATGAATAATAATTGCCAAAGCTTCATCTAAGAAATTCAGACAACTGAAGACTATTACTACTTGGTGGAAAAGCAAGAGAAATAAGATGAAAGAAATACTAGTGAAAAATGAATAATAATTGCCAAGGCTTCATCTAAGAAATTCAGACAACTTAAGACTATTACTACTTGGTGGAAAAGCAAGAGAAATAAGATGAAAGAAATACTAGTAAAAAATGAATAATAATTGACATAGCTTCATCTAAGAAATTTAAACAACTTAAGACTATTACTACTTGGTGGAAAAGCAAGAGAAATAAGATGAAAGAAATACTAGTAAAAAATGAATAATAATTGCCAAGGGTTCATCTAAGAAATTCAGACAACTTAAGACTATTAATACTTGGCGGAAAAGCAAGAGAAATAAGATGAAAGAAATACTAGTGAAAAATGAATAATAATTGACATAGCTTCATCTAAGAAATTTAAACAACTTAAGACTATTACTACTTGGTGGAAAAGCAAGAGAAATAAGATGAAAGAAATACGAGTAAAAATGAATAATAATTGCCAAGGGTTCATCTAAGAAATTCAGACAACTTAAGACTATTACTACTTGGTGGAAAAGCAAGAGAAATAAGATGAAAGAAATACTAGTGAAAAATGAATAATAATTGCCAAGGCTTCATCTAAGAAATTCAGACAACTTAAGACTATTACTACTTGGTGGAAAAGCAAGAGAAATAAGATGAAAGAAATACTAGTGAAAAATGAATAATAATTGACATAGCTTCATCTAAGAAATTTAAACAACTTACGACTATTACTACATGGTGGAAAAGCAAGAGAAATAAGATGAAAGAAATACTAGTGAAAAATGAATAATAATTGACATAGCTTCATCTAAGAAATTTAAACAACTTCCGACTATTACTACATGGTGGAAAAGCAAGAGAAATAAGATGAAAGAAATACTAGTGAAAAATGAATAATAATTGCCAAGGGTTCATCTAAGAAATTCAGACAACTTAAGACTATTAATACTTGGTGGAAAAGCAAGAGAAATAAGATGAAAGAAATACTAGTGAAAAATGAATAATAATTGCCAAGGCTTCATCTAAGAAATTCAGACAACTTAAGACTATTACTACTTGGTGGAAAAGCAAGAGAAATAAGATGAAAGAAATACTAGTGAAAAATGAATAATAATTGCCAAAGCTTCATCTAAGAAATTCAGACAACTGAAGACTATTACTACTTGGTGGAAAAGCAAGAGAAATAAGATGAAAGAAATACTAGTGAAAAATGAATAATAATTGCCAAAGCTTCATCTAAGAAATTCAGACAACTGAAGACTATTACTACTTGGTGGAAAAGCAAGAGAAATAAGATGAAAGAAATACTAGTGAAAAATGAATAATAATTGCCAAGGCTTCATCTAAGAAATTCAGACAACTTAAGACTATTACTACTTGGTGGAAAAGCAAGAGAAATAAGATGAAAGAAATACTAGTAAAAAATGAATAATAATTGACATAGCTTCATCTAAGAAATTTAAACAACTTAAGACTATTACTACTTGGTGGAAAAGCAAGAGAAATAAGATGAAAGAAATACTAGTAAAAAATGAATAATAATTGCCAAGGGTTCATCTAAGAAATTCAGACAACTTAAGACTATTAATACTTGGCGGAAAAGCAAGAGAAATAAGATGAAAGAAATACTAGTGAAAAATGAATAATAATTGACATAGCTTCATCTAAGAAATTTAAACAACTTAAGACTATTACTACTTGGTGGAAAAGCAAGAGAAATAAGATGAAAGAAATACTAGTAAAAATGAATAATAATTGCCAAGGGTTCATCTAAGAAATTCAGACAACTTAAGACTATTACTACTTGGTGGAAAAGCAAGAGAAATAAGATGAAAGAAATACTAGTGAAAAATGAATAATAATTGCCAAGGCTACATCTAAGAAATTCAGACAACTTAAGACTATTACTACTTGGTGGAAAAGCAAGAGAAATAAGATGAAAGAAATACGAGTAAAAATGAATAATAATTGCCAAGGGTTCATCTAAGAAATTCAGACAACTTAAGACTATTACTACTTGGTGGAAAAGCAAGAGAAATAAGATGAAAGAAATACTAGTGAAAAATGAATAATAATTGCCAAGGCTTCATCTAAGAAATTCAGACAACTTAAGACTATTACTACTTGGTGGAAAAGCAAGAGAAATAAGATGAAAGAAATACTAGTGAAAAATGAATAATAATTGCCAAAGCTTCATCTAAGAAATTCAGACAACTGAAGACTATTACTACTTGGTGGAAAAGCAAGAGAAATAAGATGAAAGAAATACTAGTGAAAAATGAATAATAATTGCCAAGGCTTCATCTAAGAAATTCAGACAACTTAAGACTATTACTACTTGGTGGAAAAGCAAGAGAAATAAGATGAAAGAAATACTAGTAAAAAATGAATAATAATTGACATAGCTTCATCTAAGAAATTTAAACAACTTAAGACTATTACTACTTGGTGGAAAAGCAAGAGAAATAAGATGAAAGAAATACTAGTAAAAAATGAATAATAATTGCCAAGGGTTCATCTAAGAAATTCAGACAACTTAAGACTATTAATACTTGGCGGAAAAGCAAGAGAAATAAGATGAAAGAAATACTAGTGAAAAATGAATAATAATTGACATAGCTTCATCTAAGAAATTTAAACAACTTAAGACTATTACTACTTGGTGGAAAAGCAAGAGAAATAAGATGAAAGAAATACGAGTAAAAATGAATAATAATTGCCAAGGGTTCATCTAAGAAATTCAGACAACTTAAGACTATTACTACTTGGTGGAAAAGCAAGAGAAATAAGATGAAAGAAATACTAGTGAAAAATGAATAATAATTGCCAAGGCTTCATCTAAGAAATTCAGACAACTTAAGACTATTACTACTTGGTGGAAAAGCAAGAGAAATAAGATGAAAGAAATACTAGTGAAAAATGAATAATAATTGCCAAAGCTTCATCTAAGAAATTCAGACAACTGAAGACTATTACTACTTGGTGGAAAAGCAAGAGAAATAAGATGAAAGAAATACTAGTGAAAAATGAATAATAATTGCCAAGGCTTCATCTAAGAAATTCAGACAACTTAAGACTATTACTACTTGGTGGAAAAGCAAGAGAAATAAGATGAAAGAAATACTAGTAAAAAATGAATAATAATTGACATAGCTTCATCTAAGAAATTTAAACAACTTAAGACTATTACTACTTGGTGGAAAAGCAAGAGAAATAAGATGAAAGAAATACTAGTAAAAAATGAATAATAATTGCCAAGGGTTCATCTAAGAAATTCAGACAACTTAAGACTATTAATACTTGGCGGAAAAGCAAGAGAAATAAGATGAAAGAAATACTAGTGAAAAATGAATAATAATTGACATAGCTTCATCTAAGAAATTTAAACAACTTAAGACTATTACTACTTGGTGGAAAAGCAAGAGAAATAAGATGAAAGAAATACTAGTAAAAATGAATAATAATTGCCAAGGGTTCATCTAAGAAATTCAGACAACTTAAGACTATTACTACTTGGTGGAAAAGCAAGAGAAATAAGATGAAAGAAATACTAGTGAAAAATGAATAATAATTGCCAAGGCTTCATCTAAGAAATTCAGACAACTTAAGACTATTACTACTTGGTGGAAAAGCAAGAGAAATAAGATGAAAGAAATACTAGTGAAAAATGAATAATAATTGCCAAAGCTTCATCTAAGAAATTCAGACAACTGAAGACTATTACTACTTGGTGGAAAAGCAAGAGAAATAAGATGAAAGAAATACTAGTGAAAAATGAATAATAATTGCCAAGGCTTCATCTAAGAAATTCAGACAACTTAAGACTATTACTACTTGGTGGAAAAGCAAGAGAAATAAGATGAAAGAAATACTAGTAAAAAATGAATAATAATTGACATAGCTTCATCTAAGAAATTTAAACAACTTAAGACTATTACTACTTGGTGGAAAAGCAAGAGAAATAAGATGAAAGAAATACTAGTGAAAAATGAATAATAATTGACATAGCTTCATCTAAGAAATTTAAACAACTTAAGACTAATACTACTTGGTGGAAAAGCAAGAGAAATAAGATGAAAGAAATACTAGTGAAAAATGAATAATAATTGCCTAGGGTTCATCTAAGAAATTCAGACAACTTAAGACTATTAATACTTGGTGGAAAAGTAAGAGAAATAAGATGAAAGAAATACTAGTGAAAAATGAATAATAATTGACATAGCTTCATCTAAGAAATTTAAACAACGTAAGACTATTACTACTTGGTGGAAAAGCAAGAGAAATAATATGAAAGAAATACTAGGCAAATGAATAATAATTGACAAGTCTTCATCTATGAAATTCAGACAACTTAAGACTATTACTACTTGGTGGAAAAGCAAGAGAAATAAGATGAAAGAAATACTAGTCAAAAATGAATAATAATTGCCAAGGCTTCATCTAAGAAATTCAGACAACTTAAGACTATTACTACTTGGTGGAAAAGCAAGAGAAATAAGATGAAAGAACTACTAGTAAAAAATGAATAATAATTGACATAGCTTCATCTAAGAAATTTAAACAACTTAAGACTATTACTACTTGGTGGAAAAGCAAGAGAAATAAGATGAAAGAAATACTAGTGAAAAATGAATAATAATTGCCAAGGGTTCATCTAAGAAATTCAGACAACTTAAGACTATTAATACTTGGTGGAAAAGCAAGAGAAATAAGATGAAAGAAATACTAGTGAAAAATGAATAATAATTGACAAGTCTTCATCTATGAAATTCAGACAACTTAAGACTATTACTACTTGGTGGAAAAGCAAGAGAAATAAGATGAAAGAAATACTAGTCAAAAATGAATAATAATTGCCAAAGCTTCATCTAAGAAATTCAGACAACTTAAGACTATTACTACTTGGTGGAAAAGCAAGAGAAATAAGATGAAAGAAATACTAGTGAAAAATGAATAATAATTGACAAGGCTTTATCTAAGAAATTCAGACAACTTAAGAATATTACTACTTGGTGGAAAAGCAAGAGAAATAAGATGAAAGAATTACTAGTCAAAAATGAATAATAATTGCCAAGGCTTCATCTAAGAAATTCAGACAACTTAAGACTATTACTACTTGGTGGAAAAGCAAGAGAAATAAGATGAAAGAAATACTAGTCAAAAATGAATAATAATTGACAAGTCTTCATCTATGAAATTCAGACAACTTAAGACTATTACTACTTGGTGGAAAAGCAAGAGAAATAAGATGAAAGAAATACTAGTCAAAAATGAATAATAATTGCCAAGGCTTCATCTAAGAAATTCAGACAACTTAAGACTATTACTACTTGGTGGAAAAGCAAGAGAAATAAGATGAAAGAAATACTAGTGAAAAATGAATAATAATTGACATAGCTTCATCTAAGAAATTTAAACAACTTAAGACTAATACTACTTGGTGGAAAAGCAAGAGAAATAAGATGAAAGAAATACTAGTCAAAAATGAATAATAATTGCCTAGGGTTCATCTAAGAAATTCAGACAACTTAAGACTATTAATACTTGGTGGAAAAGTAAGAGAAATAAGATGAAAGAAATACTAGTGAAAAATGAATAATAATTGACATAGCTTCATCTAAGAAATTTAAACAACGTAAGACTATTACTACTTGGTGGAAAAGCAAGAGAAATAATATGAAAGAAATACTAGTAAAAAATGAATAATAATTGACAAGTCTTCATCTATGAAATTCAGACAACTTAAGACTATTACTACTTGGTGGAAAAGCAAGAGAAATAAGATGAAAGAAATACTAGTCAAAAATGAATAATAATTGCCAAAGCTTCATCTAAGAAATTCAGACAACTTAAGACTATTACTACTTGGTGGAAAAGCAAGAGAAATAAGATGAAAGAAATACTAGTGAAAAATGAATAATAATTGACAAGGCTTTATCTAAGAAATTCAGACAACTTAAGACTATTACTACTTGGTGGAAAAGCAAGAGAAATAAGATGAAAGAATTACTAGTCAAAAATGAATAATAATTGCCAAGGCTTCATCTAAGAAATTCAGACAACTTAAGACTATTACTACTTGGTGGAAAAGCAAGAGAAATAAGATGAAAGAAATACTAGTCAAAAATGAATAATAATTGACAAGTCTTCATCTATGAAATTCAGACAACTTAAGACTATTACTACTTGGTGGAAAAGCAAGAGAAATAAGATGAAAGAAATACTAGTCAAAAATGAATAATAATTGCCAAGGATTCATCTAAGAAATTCAGACAACTTAAGACTATTACTACTTGGTGGAAAAGCAAGAGAAATAAGATGAAAGAAATACTAGTGAAAAATGAATAATAATTGACAAGGCTTCATCTAAGAAATTCTGAAAAGTTAAGACTATTACTACTTTGCGCGTAACCATATGTCTAGCAACCCACACTGAACAAAAGTACATTTCAAACAAGTCACAAAATATTACACTGCATCTAGATATATGCTTCTGTTGTTAATATTTTGGTCTCTGACACGGTGCAACTTCATGCAACAGCATCATCAATCTATGACTGGCATTTGCTATTCCGCGACCGTTATCGTCGCATCGCAATTTTCTATGTCGACATTTGATGGTAAATGTCTTTGTTTAAATGTCCATATAGCCACTCGGATGATGTTCATGTGAACCGAAAGCTTTGATCAAGAAACATCATAATAAAAATATCCAAATGTTGGACAGATTTTGTCTTTATTTTATCCTGAGATTAAAGCAACCATACGAAGTTTAGAACGATTCATAATCACCCACATTAGACATTAGTTGTCTGTTATATTTAACAATATATGTTTGAATATATATATATATATATATATATATATATATATATATATATATATATATATATATATATATACCCAAGTTTAGGATTGGTATATACGGTGTAAATTCCAATAACCAACAATTATTATTCTTAAAGAGTGCTCAATACAGAGTAGAGCAGATATAAGTATTGTGGTTTTAAAAACCATTTATTCTACATTCAACATCATCACTTGATAAAACACCGGGAGTGTTGAAACAAAATGGCTATTTTTGTAGTGATTTTATAACATATTTATGTTTTAATATTTAAATAAATAATTATATATATATATATATGTCCTTGTGCAAATTAATTGAAACAAAACGAATAATTCTGCTATTATTATATTTTCGTATTTTACCAATAAAACATGACACAATGCACAGGTTACTACTTCGTATGTCCATTCCACGAAGTCGTTCCTTGCAGATTCACCACAGATTCTCGATTGGATTTAAATCAGCAGATTTTTCGCCCAATCTCTACCAATTTGATTTGCTCACTGATAAGTTTTGCCAGTGTGTTCGTGCAGGGTTAGAATTTCGTACGCTTCCTTGGAGTAACGTCTATCGCAGACCATGGCAGTAGTGCAACTAATCGACAGTAGAGACAATAGTATCTGTGCGTGATGAAAATCTGATGCAATCTCTGATGACGCAATATTTTTCAAGGCCAAACAGAGTTCATCATGCATCCCCAAAATAGATTCATATTACTGAAAATCACTGCAAATGACCTAATCTGAGCAAAAATTGAAATCGATTACAACCTTTCACTCCAGTTTGTCTAAAACTGGCCGCATGGGGAAAGAAAGGAAGCTAAAGGGGTTGTTTCAATTAATTTACACAACGGGGGGTATATACTGACGGCAGAATAAACTGAAGACTCAAGAAACATATTTTCCTGAATAGTTTAATTGAAATATTTTATATATTTCGAACGAAAGTGGTACTGGCTGCTTTGTCAATGAATGCCAAATGTTTCCTTATAAGGAAACGCTTAATATTACCATTAGGGATGAGTAGAATAGATATATACCATTGATTTAGCAATGGAGTGAAGAAAAGCGTCATTCAAGTCGTACTGGTTGCTTGCATAATGAATGTGAATGTTTCCATTGACATGAGAGATCTGTATAATGGATGCATGGCATTTACACTTAGCTCCCATAGTGACGGGATATGGTACAAGGCAGGTTTAAATAGGAACCAACCTCGCGAACATGGGCTAAGGCCCAAAATTGCGTAATCCCCGCAACCAATGTCGCACAGACAAATATATTTCAACGACCCTCCCTCTTTGGTACAATCAGGAAGGGGCTGCTGGTATAAATTTATTTGTTGTCACCGAGTCACCCCTCACCTATTTGTTGTGTTCTGTTCAAAGTAGGCAGATTGTACACTTTGATCCTAGCCCAATTGAAGAAAAGCGTAACTCGACTCACACAGCCTGCATGGTCACTGAATAATGAATGTTTCATTATAAGGAAACAGCTAATATTCGCATTATCAACAGAAATTATTAGAATGTCTCTGAACCATGATCGAATTCCAGGGAGTAAAGAAAAGCGTAATTAAAATAGGACTGGCTGCTCGGTTATACTGAATATTTGTTTGAAAAGAAACGGCTGTTATTACTATTTCGTCACCTAAGCGTTATAAATGATTCATGCCAAAGCGATTATGTCTCCTTCGATTCTGGAATATCTTGACAGAAAATTATCCTGCAGTTGGCTTCCGTTTCCTTCTGCTTTAGACTGATTGCCAAGCAAGGCTATAGGACACAGTCTCTCCTGCTATTCAACACTGTCAATAACATATAGTCACTTAAGTGCCATACATGATACAAGCTTGGGCAACCACACCTCTTTCCATTCATGACTGGCTAGGCAGAAAATTTTCCCGCAGTCGGCTTCCGTTTCTTTCTGCTTGAGACTGATTGCCAAGCAAAGCTATAGGACACAGTCTGTCCTGCTATTCAACACTGAGAACAACATATAGTCACTTAAGTGCCATACATGATACAAGGTTGGGCAACTAAACCTCTTTCAATTCATGACTGGCTAGGCAGAAAATTTTCCCGCAGTAGGCTTCCGTTTCATTCTTCGTTAGACTTGTTGCCAACTACGACTATAGGACCCAATGTGTTTTTTCATTCAAAAATTATATCAATATTTCACGGCTGACTATACAGAAGATATTCCCGCAGTGGTTTGCTATTTCTTTGTGTGATAAACTTTCTGTCTACCAGTGCCTTAGGACCCTGTATGTTCTGCCATTCTATTCATAGCTGCGTGGCGAAGAGATGGATTCATAGCGTTCCCAAGAATATTTGTGCGTAAATGAATGTAAAGAACCCGGCTGGAATTGAAGTAATGGCCTTGGTAGGCATTTAGTATTTCCTGCTATTCAACCCATAGTTGAGATAAAAGGGATATATTCTTCTTCGAATTTGAGTCAATGAAATGTCATATATTACTATAATTACTAATGGTAATATTGGCAGTTTCCTTATGTGCAATCATTTCCTATTCATTGACCAATTTTCCAATGCAAATCGAGTTACGCTTTTCTTGTCCCTAACTTTTGACTAGAATCAAAGTGTAGTATCTGTTCTTCTTCAATCATTCAGTTAAGTCCTATAAATGTTACACGCTTGAGCGATCATGTTTCTTTTGATTCATGACTAATGAGGCGGATGATTTTCCCGCAGTAGGTTGACATTTCATTCTACTGTAGAGTGGTTGCCAATCATGGCTATAGAACTTAATCTGTCTTTCTATTCTATGATAAATATGTTTTTATTAAAATTTGAATTACGTAACACTCGATTTTTATTCAGCACCTGAAGATTGAGTGGTCGTGAGGGATAATATGTATATCTCTATCTATAAAAGACAGGATGAGTGTGTGTGTGTGTTTGTGTAACGAATGCACGGCCGCAATTTTCGACGGATTTACATACACATGCTCCAAGTTAGCATAAAGGCCAAGACCGACTTTGCATTTCCCAACTCCCAACGATAGTGGAAATAATCGATTTTTTTATGCTTCTACGGCAGTTTTCATGTAGTTTGCGGCTATTTTCTACTGGCCAGAGTGAGAGCCTATAGCTGGCTGCCACGAATAGGCAGGAAGATTCTATTGGCCAGCGTGAGAGCCAACAGCTGACTGACGAATGTTAACTAGCATGCTAGCATGCAAAAAAAAAATCGATAGCTGCATTCGTCACAGTGGGAAAAAATTAAATCTGCATGGCACTTTACTCCAATTAGCTCATTCGCTTGCTTAAACTCAACGTTGATTCTGATTCCGCAGAACTGAGTTGGGTGTGAAAACGTATTTGTTTTTAACATTTTTTTTTCATTCGGTTTTTCCAGTTACGAGTCCTTTTTTAAAGATGATCGTTTTGTGTTCATTTTGTTTAGTTCTTTTTTAGTAACAGATTTAATGTTTAGTATAGAGTTTAGAAAAAATCGCAGTGTGAGATAGGCAAGAAGTAAGGCATGTAGCAACGTCAGCACGGCAATGGGCACTCCTTTAAAGTCAAGGAAGGGCAAAAATATTTTAAGTCAAGTGATAGTGATTGCTGTATGAGTCGTACGATTTTTGAATCAAGCACGGGCAACGCCGGGCCATGCTGCTAGTTTATTAATATAGATAGATAGATAGATAGATAGATAGATAGATAGATAGATAGATAGATAGATAGATAGATATGCAAGTTATGCTATCCGAGATTTTTTACCAGCCGAGTATCAACCGTTTATATAGATAGATGTCTTTTTTACAAATACTTTCACGGTAATTTCTCCGAGGAGCTGCTTTCGCTTGTCCCTAGGCCTCGTGAATTTAAACGTCCTACGAGGCTGGCATCCCGTTCCCACCCCTACACCGTTGAAACTGTTAGATGTAGACGTCGCTTCTACTCCAATAGCTTCATGTCTCGCACATCTCGCCTATGGAACTCCCTTCCCTATTACTGTTTCCCTGACAAATACAATCTCCAACGGTTTAAGTGTAGCGTCAATCAACATCTCCAGTTGCCTTGATCTATCCACTTCCCTTCTCCACATCATTTCACCTTTCATTCCTATCTGCTCTCGCTCCAAATCTTCTGTAACCCCCTTGCCTTGATCGACCCACTGTCTTTCTCTTTCTCCACATCCTCTCCTTTACCACTCCTATCTGCTCTTCCTCCAACCCTTCTATAACCCATTGCGTGATAGTGGCCTCCAGCCTTGCTTGGGGTGATACGCTTAAAAAAAAAAGATAGATATATAGATAGATAGATAGATTGACAAAGATGTAAAAATTAACTTAGGTGATCATGGCTCTTTCTATTCAAGTAGGACTTGGTAGATTCTCCGGCAGTAGGTTGCTATTTTTTTCTGTGGTAGATTAGTAGCCATCCAATGCTATAGGACTCAATACCTAGTGCCACTGATAATATTATCAGTTTCCTTATGTAGAAACATTTACTCTTCATTGACCAATCAGCCAGTGCATCTGAGTTACGCTTTTCTTTCCCCTACTGGTCATCGGACTAGTATCAAAGGGTATTCATCTGTTCATCTTATCTGGAATCCTTATGTTAAGTCCCATACATGTTACACAATTGAGCGATCATGTCTCTTTCGATTCATGACTGACGAAACAGATTTTCCCGCAGCAGTTTGACATTAATTTCTGCGATCGATTAGTTGCCAACCAAGGCTATGGGCTATATGTTCTGCTATTTGATCCATAGCTGGGGTATAAGATATGGATTCATACCTTTCCCAAGGTGTATTTGTGCGTAAATTAATGTAAGGAACCCGACTGGAATTCGAATATATTAAAAGTATAAACATTACCTTACACAATTCAACCTTTTAGAAAATAAAATTAATTCTCCGTTCTTATTTGGCATTGAACAATAATTGCAACTATTCTAGCTGTGAGACTGTCCATTATGAAATAAAACTGAACTCTCAGTTTACAGCTTCCTTTTTTGTGTGTGTTTGTTTTGTCTAAACGAAGAGAAAAGTTGTGAAATCTTCAAAACTGACGATGCAAAAAAGAAATCCAAAAAACAAAAAACGACAAAGAATAGTGAGAGTCTGCAAATGTTCCAGAAATACATAAAGAATTAATTTTAAAAAAAATGAAAGAAACAGAAAACTAAGAATAGATAGTTCGAAAGTTACTAAATGTCAAAGATTCCTAAACCAAATTCAGCAAATTGGCAAAAAAAGGCTTCTCCATATCTAATAAAATATATATTTAAAAGAAAAGAAAATATCGATAAGAAAAAAAAAAACCCAAAAAACGATGGCTATGATTATATGAACTTTAATTTCTTGCGACATTGTCAAGTTATTTTTACCCATTTTTTGTACATTTAAAATATTAACGTTTTTTATAATACTTTTTTTATCTTTCTACGCTTATTTTCACAATTTATTATATCTTTATGAACTACTGATCGAATGCCATATAATCAATGACCAGTTTTTGATAGTTTGCACGAGGAAAGAAAGGAAAAGTAGAAAGTATACTCATTTTCATTGGGGAAATAGTTTCTACAGCCGTTTATTACTACATGGCATGAATATATATATATATATATATATATATATATATATATATATATATATATATATATATATATATATATATATATATATATATATATATACATACGAGGGTAGTTCAATAAATAAGGTGAATTTTTCGGTATAAGGACTTCTAATACAGATAGAAGCTTACTCTTTTTTTAAATTTTTTTTGTTTTACTTCTTTTTCACATGGATTTAATTTCTTTTGCAGATTAAAAAAAAAACTTTTTAGAGTTTTGGCGATTGCACCCTGTCCTTCCAGTGGATCTAAAACTAATCGTCTGCTGAAAGAAAGGAAACTAGAGCGGTTGATTCAATTAATTTTACAAGGGTATATGAACATATACGAGGGTCATTCAATGAATAAGTTGGATTTTTCAGTATAAGGACTTCTAATAGAGATAGAAGCTTACCCTTTTATTTGTTTTACTTCTTTTTCACATTGATTTAATTTCTTTTGCAGATTAAAAAAAAACTTTGAGAGTTTTGGCGATTAACAAAGATGGCCGACCAAGAAGCATGCTCCAGGATTGACCAGCGGTCAGTTATCAAGTTTTTGGTTGCTGAACGGTGCAAACCAGTTGAAATTCATAGGAGAATGTCAACTGTGTATGGTGCCACATGTTTTAGCCAAAAAATATCTACAAGTGGGCTAAATTGTTTAAAGACGGACGGATCAGTGTTGAGAATGAAGACAGGCCTGGGAGGCCTACAGAAGTGAGGTCCCTTGAGGTAATCGAATCCGTCAATGACCACATTCAGTCTGACAGAAGGGTGACAGTGGATAACATTGCAAGGACTTTGAGCTTATCTGTTGGGACAAATGCAGGGGTCATCAGTCAGAAGGAGTCATCTTGCACCATGACAACGCAAGGCCTCACACAGCAGCCCAAACGGTGCAGACCATCAACGAGCTGGGCTGGGAACTGCTCGCCCATCCCACTTACACCCCAGACCTTGCCCCTTCAGACTTTCACATGTTTGGTCCCTTGAAAGCGTTCACGAGAGGCACAAAGTTTAAAAGTGATGATGATGTCAAAAGTGTTGTGAGCGACTGGCTGAGACATCAGTCCAAAGATTTTTACGCTGAGCGAATACGGAAGCTTGTGCACAGATGGGAAAAGTGTGTGACAGTGCTGGGAGACTACGTTGAAAAATATAAAAGAAAGTAAGCTTCTATCTGTATTAGAAGTCTTTATACCGAAAAATTCACCTTATTTATTGAATGACCCTTGTTTATGTATATATATATATATATATATATATATATATATATATATATATATATATATATATATATATATATATCGATAGATAGATAGATATATAGATATAAATATATATAGATATAGATATATATTGGATATACTACAACATGTCTAACAAAGAATATTTAGATCATAGGTGTTATATAAATACACATGTAGACCTTGCAAACACTATCTATAATATACTAATTGATAATACAAATTTAATAGCCTCCTCCACATGTTAAAAAGGCTGAAAGAAATTGTGGTATTATTAATAAATAAAAAAAAACAACACTCAATAATATCAACTACGGACAGATCCACAATGCCTTGACTGTGTTTGGAAACTGAAATACATCTATAACTCTTGACACATATATAAAACAATCCATATATTCAGTTAAAGATAAAAATAAAATCATCCTTGATAATGGCAAAAAGTATAACAGAAAGCGCTCAGACATACACAACATTTGGATAATTTCTGAATAATTCATCTCCAGTAAAGAAGAAAATTATAAAAACAGAAGAAAAAAATTAAGTAAAAAAATTAACCACTGTACCTTGTCCGTCGTTTTTAATGAAACATTTAGAAAGGTTGTATTTCTGCTTAGATACATAATTATATATATATATATATATATATATATATATATATATATATATATATA
>OZ038509.1:67490710-67510710 GCA_964036315.1 Acanthosepion esculentum | reverse complement strand
TTTGTGTGTGTTTCGTTAATTAGAGGGAAGCCTAGAGTGGATTAGTGAAGCCACGTCGCAACAAGAGCTGGGTGTCTTTGCCGGGATTGAGCATATCGATATAAGTTGAAATCGATGAGGTGTGTGGACGGAAGGGCGGGCTTTCTCCTGTTATTTTAATTGAGTCGAACTGCTTGTTCTCGACGTGGAATACAGTTTATATATAGGTGGGTTTAACGGGTGCCCTTTCCCAGACTCACCCTTTATTATCTTTCGTAATTAGCTTTCTGATTTATTTATTTATTTGCTGGAAATTGTGTTCTGGATTGGATTGGGACGCTGGAAGTCCCTGTGCAGAAGAAAATTGGGGGGGGGGGTTACTTTCTCGGCGATCAAATGCGGCCGACATGTTTATTGAAAAGTATTTGTGAATCAGAAGGGGAAATTTATAAATGAAGTATAACAAAATCATCGAATATTCTCGACTACCGGGAACCGGTCCAGTAAGTATTTGACTCTCCGCTACGTTTACAAGAGACAAGACGAATATCGAATACTAATACCATCGAATATTCTCGATTTCCGGGTACTGGTCCAGTAAGTATTTGCCTCTCCACTAAGTTTACAAGAGCCAAACCGAAAGAGGAATATTAATGCCATCGAATATTCTCGATTCGCGGGTACCAGTCCAGTACGTATTTGACTCTCCACTAAGTTTACAAGAGCAAAGCCGAATGTGGAATACTAATGCCACTGAATATTCTCGCTTCCCGGGTACCGGTCCAGCAAGTATTTGACTCTCCACTAAGTTTACAAGAGCCAAGCCGAATTTGGAATACTAATGCCATTGGATATTCTCGATTCCCGGGTACAGGCCCAGTTAATATCCGACTCTCTACTACGTTTACAAGAGCCAAGCCGAATGTGGAATATTACTACCATCGAATATTCTCGATTCCTGGGTACCGGTGCAGTAAGCGTGTGACTCTACACTAAGTTTACAAGAGCCAAGCCGAAAGTGGAATACTAATGCCATCGAATATTCTCGATTCCCGGTTACCGGTGCAGTAAGTTTTTGACTCTCCACTAAGTTTACAAGCGCCAAGTCAATAACTAATGGATGCAGTTTTACGTCCTACCTAGGACTATAAGACAGTAACTAATGGATGCAGTTTTACGTCTTACCCAGGACTATAAGAGAACCTTATAAGTCAGTACCAAATATGTGTGGAATGAAAGCCCGTAATATCAATGTTGTAATTGGCTTCGTAAACAAATCCGACACGTTATTTTCCGATTGAACATATTCAATTTGTACTGTTTTCTTTTGTACCTGATCTCTAACAAATTGATATTTAATATCAATATGCTTTGATCTTTGATGTATTATTGGATTTCTAGCCAAAGCAATACTAACCTGATTATCATAGTAAATAGTTATAGGCTCACTTATTATTAGTGTTTTAAGAAAAATAGCCTCTTGTGTTGCTTGCGACAATGCAACGTATTCTGCTTCGCAGGTCGAAAGTGAAATCATCCCGTGTTTCTTAGATTTCCAGCTAATTATTTGTTTAACTTTTGCCAATCTAAAGCAATATTCTGTGATACTTTTACGATCTGGTATCACAAAATCCTTCCAGTTGTAGTGGGTTTTTTGATTGTCGAAATACTAGGCACTGATTCTTAGTTCCCTTTAAATAACGTAATACTTGCTTAGCTCTTGTTAAATGCACAGTCCTTGGTTTATTTAAGTTTTGAGACAACTTAGTAACCGTTTACCAGATGTCTGGCCTTGTTGATTATCATGACGTAAATAAGACTTCCTATCAACATTCTGTATTCTTTTTCACCCGCTGCTATACCATCTTCATTATTTATAATTGTGTTTAAATCCATTTCACATGGAGTAGTCCGCGTTTTACAATTTCGCATGTCGAATTTAGATAAGAGTTTGCCGATGTATCTGGATTAATTGATTGTAATAATATTATCCTTAAATTTGAACTGCATACCAAGAAACCATGATGGTCGACACAAGTCGGTCATTATATTTTATATTTAAAGAATTTTTAATTTTTAAAAGAGTAGCTTTACATTTTGAAGCAATTAACATATCTTCGACCCAAATAATCAGAATTGCTAATATTTCATTATTATTGTCCTTGTGTACAGACACGGGTTCACCGAGGAGGGCTCAAAAAGTTGTTCATTCAAATAGGAATATAGTAATTTATTCCACGTTCTTCCACTTTGCTTCAGCCCATATAGTGACATTTTGAGTTTCCATACATAATTGTCACCTTTTTCAAAACCTTCTGGCAGTTTATGTATATTTCATAGTCAATCGGTGCATCCAAATATGCTCCTTTGACATCCATATGGTGTATATCCATGCCATAATGCGCAGCCATTTGCATTAAAATTCTTATTGTTGTCATGTTTGTTATTGGACTGAATGTTTCTTTCTTTTAGTAAGTATTTTACTCTCCACTAAGTTTACAAGAGCCAAGCCGAATGTGGAATACTAATGCCATTGAATATTCTCGATTCCCGGTTACCGTTCCAGTAAATCATTGACTCTCCACTACGTTTACAAGAGCCAAGCCGAATGTGGAATACTAATGCCATAGGATATTCTCGATTCGCGGGTACCAGTCCAGTACGTATTTGACTCTCCACTAAGTTTACAAGAGCAAAGCCGAATGTGGAAAACTAATACCATCGAATATTCTCGATTCCCGGTTACCGGTACAGTAAGTAATTGAATCGCCACTACGTTTAAAAGAGCTAAACCGAATGTGGAATACTAATGCCATATATGGGTAAAATATGCCCACTACTCACATTCCAGTCTCGAAAGTGTTGAAATCGTCTGTGCGCCCTTGTGGGTGATGAATTATTTTCCATCACTCAACCTCTCTCCCACAGAGGAAATGTCGCAAGCATTTTACCTGCTCGATCGCTACTTCCATATAAAGTGCTTAGATTAACGACATTCCTTCGTTCCATCAGTTCTAACCTCCACCTCTATGATCCGCCATGCTACGCACATTGTAGAGAACCACCTTCATTCCCTTCATATTCCACAAGTGAAATATAAGTTCCACTCGAGCAGATTCTTCACGCGAACAACTGCCTTGTGGAAGCGACTTCCATGTGGATACTGCCCCGGTTACGAAAATCATAACCTGTTTAATCTCATGTAATTGTTACCTTCCCAAGATTGTATAGTTTCAAGATCATTGTAAAAAAAAATGGATGCTACTATATTGATATCTCCCAAGACGTACGCATCATTGCTGGAAAATGCTCAGGAAAAACAATAACCTTTTTACTGTTTTTAAATGACATCAAATCAGCTTAAAATCACCATTTGATTCTTTAAATTTTTTTGTATTAAAAATTGTTAATGATTTCTAATACATAACAGTTCACTGTTCACTGTCTTTAACCCTAACCTTAACTCTTAAACCTAACCCCTAACCCTAACCTCTAGCCCAACCTTAACCCCTAACCTTAACCCCTAAACCACACACTAACCTCTAACTCTAACCTCTAACCCTGAAACTAACCTCTACCTCTAACCTCTAACCCTAAGCCTTACCTCTAATACTAACATATTTCATACTTTCAATAGTTGATAAATATCATACCATATTAGAAACAATTAACGGGAGGTATCATACTTGGTTAATTTGTAGTGTAACACCCGCACTCAGAATACTTACATTTATGTGTAATTGTACATGTTCTATTTGAATTTGGGTAGAACAATTTCATAAAATCTACCGTTTTGGAGGTTTCGATACTGAAATTTTGGATTCCTCCCCTTTTGGGGCAGGCATTATAGGCGTTGTTTGTATACATTCGTTGCAGAATAGCTGTGTGTAGGTATCATTGCGCAAACTCAGCTTGTGTACGTAAATAGTTCTCGTGCGCAGTAATTGAGGCAAATTTAGACAAGACAGTTCAGTTCCGAGCCTAGCTTTCCGTAGTCTTCCGCGTTTAGCTTTCCAAAGCGAATGTATGCAAACAACGCGAGTAATGGCGGCCGCAAACGACGCAATTGAATCCCAAATTTCAATGTCTATAACTCTAAAACCGTAGATTTTATCAAATTTATCAAGCCAGATTCAAATGGAGCAGGTACAATTACACATAAATGTAAGTACTTTAGAAATTCTTAATGGGAACTGAGCGCGGCTGTTACACTGCAAATTAACCTCATACTAGCGCCGAAAAATGAAATCAGTATATGAGGTAAAAAGTATGTTATCTACCGTCCATTTTTGCTCACTTAAATTTTCATGTTTAAACTCAAGTGTCGACAGCGGAACTTTATTCCGATATAACAAACTCCAAAAAATTCTTATAATTTAAAAATAAGTACTGATAACCGCAAAACTTTGATAAACCGTAAAATCAAATCAATATAATTTCTTTTACTGTTGTATTTTTGATCGTAATATGATTTTAATGGCAGCTACTCGTTCTGGTAATAAGGGACTGAAAATATCATGGACAGAACATGTGAATAATGAGGAAGATTTAAGAGAAATTGAAGCGGAAAATAAACTCACACTTATTCCCAGTCAGAAATAATATTGTTTGAATATTGTTATATAGAAATAAAGTGAAAGCAAACACAGGCAATCCTATTATTGAATTAAGTAGACCACGTGACCACAGAGGAAGTAGCGTGACGTCTAAACGATCGCTATTTCTAGTCTATCCTCTATGACTATTCGGAGCGCTATTCTCTACTCTATTCACTATACTATTTCTCTATTCGGATCGCTATACGGGTTACTTTTTGAGCGATTATTATCGAACAAGTACTATTAGTGCGAAATTATTCGATGGCGTCTGACCAGCATTGGTCAACGGGGTACTATTGTTGTATCTGCGATTACAAATTCTCTACGACAACGGGCATTACTATAGTGATAACGAGTATTCGTTGACATCACAAAAGAGATAATAATGATATAAATCCTACGAAATTATCCGTAGTTGGGTGGAGGAAGGAGTGGATTCGTACCTTTCTTAAGTGTATTTGCGAGTAAGTTAATATAACGATCCCGACTGGAATTGGAACTCAGCACTCCGATTAAAAATTCCGAGCCGTTATCCGTTAAACCGCCCGCACATTCAAGCCTACAGTATCTGGTATTCCCAAGCTGTCACCCATCTCGGTAAAGACCAGGATGGATGTTGCTTAACTTAGGTGATGTTATGAGAACCAGTGTTTCAACTCTATGTGGATGTAAGCATATGGAAGTCACGATAACTTTAAGAATACGGTGAAAGTTTTTGATTGGGTCTTTCGTTGGGGTTTGACACAGAAATACAAGATTGGTCTACTAGTAGATAATTTCGATGATAAATAAGGTACCAACCTTATTCATATTATTAACGATGCTCCTTCATGATTTTGGTAATCATAGCTCTCCAAATTGCCATCTTTCATAGCACTAAGTAACCTCTGTCAATCCTGGTCTACCCCGATCAGTCCTTGTTCTGACATCAATTTACACAAGCTCCTCAGGTAATTCATTCGCTGCTTCCATCTAACTTTCTTGCATTTAATATGTAGTCCGCGTGTCAAATTTTCCAAACCTTCTTTTCTTATTATATGTCCTAGTAATTTCAACTGTCAAACTCTTGTTTAAATGAGATTTTGACTTCTTCAGAAGGGAGGTGAACATGGCTCTCCACATCTTCCGGTCCCTTGTACTTCATAATAAGGTTTATCTTTTTTTATTTCTCCCAAACCCTGTTCTGCTATCCATTTGCTCAAGCTGCTTTCCTCTACCTCTCAATATGTCATGTGAGTATCATATTTTCCAAAACTTCCTTCCTCATTATGTACCCCAGAAATTTCAACTGCCTCTTCCTGATGTTAAGTATAAGTTTCCTTTCTGTTTCCATTCACTCCAAATCCTCGTTGTTATTAACATCTTCCGTCCAGGTTATCCTCAGCATCCTTCTGTAGAGCCACATTTCTGTTGCTTCAATTCTCTCCGTCATCTTTGAAGAAATTTTCTAGCAATCTCTACCATACAGACGGACAATTCCATATTTCTTTTAATAAAAACTTCGTCGTTGCTCACGTGTTCATTCCATTATATTCTCAGCATCTTACTGTAGAACAACATTTCTGATACTTCAATCCTGTTCTCTATCTATGAAGGGATTGTTCAGCATTCACTTCTATACAGATATGATATACCCATTGAGCACACTTTTGTTTGTAACTATTTTTCCTGTTTCTTAATACGTTGTTTAGCTTCTAGAAGGTATCATTTGCGATTCTAATTTACCTTCAGATTTGCCTTGCATATTCGTCATCTGTTATCACAATGCCAGAATAGTTACATCACCACAGTTGATTGATGTTGACATCTCCATTTAGTTGATCTCATGTCGGACTGTTCCTTTTGCTAACAACAATAAATAATGTCTTTATCGTTATTCAGTTCTTCCCCCTTTCCTTTATTACCTTAAAATTTCTTAAAAGAAAACGAAATTTAAATTTTCCGGAATTGCAGTAATGGATACTAAAAAAATATTTTTTTTTTAAAAGATGATCCTAATGTCAGATATATATTTCAGGCATACATTTATCTCTCAATGTCACTGGCCTGAAAAGCGATTTACCTGCATTACTACGCAATACGAAAATACGATTTAAGTAATGATGCAGCCTCTAAGCCAGGAATATATTTCTTCTTTCTTTCCGATGCTGATATTCCAGGTTTAGCCAGGTATGTCGAGGTCAAACTGGCCATAAAACCTCCTCTTCCACATTTCTTTTTATTCAGGCATACCAGTTACGTTCAGGAATTTTTTCTACATCATGGCTGCCAGTCAGTCATGTACGGAGAAAAAGAAAAACCGTTGAATAAATGATGATGAATAGTATTTGAATGAACTAACCAGACATAAACGTCTGGATTTTGATCAGTTAATGTGAATTCACGTGGAAAAACGAGACGACGTTTTAAATCCGATTTTGGTAAGTTTTTAGCCAGCAAGTGAAGTATGATGTACACACACACACACACACACACACACACACGCACACACACACACACACACACACAAACAAACAACACACACACACACACACACACACACACACACACACAGCTATATATATATTCTTTCTTGGTCTGATTCAATTCTATATATATATATATATATATATATATATATATATATATATATATATATATATGTATACGAAGAAATATAGTTTTAATGTATGCTATATTTATAGGATAAAGTGGTCAATATCAGAGATAGAGCGTATGTGAGTATAAATATAAAAGTGAACATTGAAGTCAACACTCAGAGACGACAGGCTCTTTCATGCTAGGCGCAATCGTCAGGCCGCGAATGTTGGATTTTTCTTCGACTATTTATATATATAGGTCAGTGGCGCATTGTGGTTTATCTATTCTGGCGGTTAATTTTGAAAGAGTGTTTTTTTTTGTTAATTTATTTGTTTGCCTTAATTTATTTGTTTTTCATCTTCATTTTGTATTATTTATTTCTTTTTCGGTTTTTTGTGCTTTATCAACTTAGTAAAAATATGTGGGCAATTGCTTAGGTCGCTTATTTAATAGTTATTCTTGGTCTGGGAAGATTATTAAAGCTATTTATTCGTTCAGCGTTTAGATGTCTTGCCGTAGTAAATTCTGTTGTTTTGGAGGGGGGGGACTGTTCATATATATATATATATATATATATATATATATATATATATATATATATAATATAGAAAAAACAACTGAAAGGTTGCAAATTAAAAAAAATTGTATTTATTCATATTTATATATATATTTGATATTTCAGATCGGCCCCGATCTTTCATCAGAAATGACTGTTTTCAGAAGTTTGTTTACATTAAGTAGCGTCCGAAAGTATACGTGGCTTCTCATTATGCTATATATATATATATATATATATATATATATATATATATATATATATATATATATATATATATATATATATATATGAATAATCTCTTTAAACGTTATTTTAGTGTATATTCGTATTTGAGTAGACGGTCCGTGTAATTATTAAACAGTATATTTATTTTCGACTACCGGCTTGAATATTCGAAAAGAAAAAAATACTTTCTCTAACAGGAATTGAATCTGCATCCGTCTGGAATGTTGCAGTGGGTAAATTATCAACATTTTATATTTTTTTCAATTTAGCGCAGGTGCGTTGTTTATTTTTGGTTGTATTGGCTACACAATATAGCAGGGTCAGGTGGGCACCGTCTGTGAGTAAAGGTGCATCATGACGTAATTCACTCCGCCATAAATTTCGTGACGTAATTCTGTGACCGCATCACCCTTAGATTGGGCCGCCTAACTCCCAAAACTACAACCCCTTGATTATAAAGTGCGCAAAGCAGTTGAACGAAGGACCAACAAAACTCCTTCTAACACCAAAGATGAACTGAATTTGCCTGGAAGCCGTAGTTGAAGGCATTGGTGATTTTATTGAATACATTTATTATTTAGTATTTTAAGATACTTTTTTTTGTAATTTTAGTAAATATATCTGTAATAATGAGATGTCAGTTTTATTTTCATTTTTGCGTTTTTTGCATCATGTGCGTGTATATATATATATATTTTTTTTATATATATATATATATATTTATATATATATATATATATATATATATATATATATATATATATATATATATATATATTGGAAAACCCCAAAGTCTGAACAATACGAGTAGGCCTACTGTACCGGCCATTACTCTGAACATATTTATTTTTTTAATAAAATATGGTATTTGGGGAGGCACATTGGCGTAATGTTTAGCGGCTCGGATTGAGGAATCGGAATTCCAAAATTAAGTTGGGTATGACGATAAAGTACATCCGCGTCCTGAGTATGACGATAAACTACATCCGCGTCCTGGGTAAGACGATACAATACATCCGCGTCCTGGGTATGACGAAAAACTACATCCGCGTCCTGGGTAAGATGAGAAAATACATCCGCGCTTGGGTAAGACGATAAACAACATCCGCGTCCTGGGCAAGACGATAAAATACATCCACGTTAAGTGTAAGACAATAAACTACATCTGCGTCCTGGGTGAGACGATAAAATAAACCCGCGTCTTGGGTGAGATGATAAAATACATCTGCGTCCTGGGTAAGACGATAAAAAATATGCGCGTCCTGGGTATGACGATAAACTACATCCTCGTGATGGGTCAGACGATAAACTACATCCACGTCCTGGGTATGACAATAAATTACATCCGCGTCCTGGGTATGACGATAAACGACATACGCGTCCTGGTTAAGACGACAAACTACATCCGTGCCCTGGATAAGACGATAAACTATATCCACGTCCTGGGTAAGACGATAAACTACATCGGCGTTTTGGGTAAAGCTATAAACTATATCAGCGTCATGGGTAACATGATAAAATACATCCGCTTCATGGGTGAGACGATAAACTACATCCGGGTCCTGGGTATGAGGATAAACTACATCCGTGTCCTTGGTAAGACAATAAAATATATCCACGTTCTGGGAAAAGATGATAAACTATATCCGCGTCATGGTTAAGTCGAAATAACTACAACCGCGTCCTGGGTAAGGAGATAAACTAAATCCGCGTTTTGGGTAAGACGATAAACTACATCTGCGTCCTGGGTAGGACGATAAACTACATCCGCGTCCTGGGTAAGACGATAAACAAATTCCACATCCTGGGTATGACGATAAACTACATCCGCGTTCTGGGTAAGACGATAAGCTACATCCACGTCTTGGGTAGGACGATAAAATATATCCGCGTAAATTGCTATGACAATAAAATACATCCACGTCTTGGGTAAGATGATATACTACATGCGCGCCCTGGGTAAGACGATAAACTACATCCGCGTCCTTGGTATGACAATGAACTACATCTGAAAGGATAGAAAAGTGATAGATATTACGAGGATTTGAGATAATTTTAATGAAGTAATTCATCGAATCTTGAAGAAAACGCAACAGAATGCAGAAAGCACTGGCGGCTGTTTCGTCCTATGTTTGGGACTCGTCAGCAGTGCGCATCCACTATCGAGAATTGAAACCCGGATAGTTACGTTATCAGGCAAACGTCATACATATATACATATATATATATATATATATATATATATATATATATATATATATATATATATATATATATATATATATATATATATATATATATATATATATATATGTTCTTCACCGAGGCCCGTTGGGACATATATATATATATATATATATATATATATATATATATATATATATATACTTTCAAATCTTTTAGAACGTCTCCGTGTTTAATTTGGTGACTCCTTGCCTTCAGTTAATTTTTGGTGTTACAAGGAGTTTTGTTGATTTCTCGCTCAACCGTGCACCACACCTGATAATAAAATGGTTGCAGTCTCGGGAGTTAAATGTCTGATGTAAGGGTTGATTTGGTCGCCGTAATTGTCTGACTGCGATGGCTGGCTTTCCCCACTTATGTGACAAAGTTCAGCGACATAGGTTCTTCCAACAGCCACTCTCTTGCACTTAATGTAGGCCTCTTGATGAGTTTGAGTCCTTCGTCAACAAATTCGGGAGATCTTTTCGTATCAGAACGATCACTGTCTGTTTTCTCAGCTGCCGTCCCTTCGTAATCACAATTAGACTCATCCTCTGCACTGCCTTCAGACAGACATTCAAACACTCTATAATGTTCGTAATGGAACTTCCGACGGGAATGATAAGCAGCACAGTATGCCGTTTCCAAATTTCTGGATAGATGTACTGCATCATGGTGTTCTTTTCTCATAGACGGTGCCCAACTGACCCCACTATACTGTGCAGTCGACAAAATAAAAAACAAACAATGCGGATGTGATAATTTAAAAATATAAAATGTATGTCCATTAAAAGCTTTGCAAATTGCGTCGTGATATTTTCCTTTGCTCCTAGGTATGCCGTTGAATTAAAAAGGTTGAGAAACAGTTTATTAGAGTCTTAACTGTGTCAAAAGAAAAAAATGATTAACACGGCCAGAACTTCAATATTGAAGCAAATATAACGTTTATATGTTAGAATAAAGAATGCACAATTAATACTAGACAGCAAGTTGCATCAAATTAATTATATAACGTGGATATCCCCATTACTAGAAACAGTAAGTGAAGACCCGAAAATCATTATAATGAATTCAGACTTTTACTTTAAAAGATCAAATTCAACACATATGAGCTCAAATGAAAAAAAGAAAAAGAAAAGAAATCGGTCATTGTTTAAGAATGTTTAACAATATTATAACAAGATGTCTGTCTTTTTCAAGCACTGTTTAAAAATTGGATACATGTCCCAAACTATTCGTGTTAAATAGTAAACTCTTTACTTCATTCCTCTTCGTAACTAATAAACTAAGGCAGAATTTCAAGATAAGGACCTTCCCCATTATATTACTCACATTCTTGTTGCATGTCATTCACGCTGGCTACGTTTTCTTCGTTTTGACGCGTTTATTATCAATACAACCGTTTTCCTCAAGATAGGTGACGTTTGTACAAAGACGTATAGTGTTCGTTTATATTTTCTCTACATGTAGTGTAATTTTAAAACATAACTCGAAGACAGGCATACTGTCGAATTATCGTTGAACATTTCTTTATTTAAATCGCGCTCATATGTAGATATTGTAAAAATAATAATAATAATAATGATAATTATTATTATTATTATTATTATTATTATTATTATTATTATAATTCGATCACTAAAATAGAAGTTATTGCGCTAATGAACACATGTGGTATACTCAGAAATATTTTCTTAATTTAATATAATCAATAACTTTCTAAAGAATATTCTTTTAACACAGATGTCATTTTAAAAAGTCGATAAATGATTGTATCAATCAGCAAATAAAGATACTGTAAATAATAATAATAATAATAATAATAATAATAATAATAATAATAATAATGAAACTGTATTTAAAGTCACAGAGGCCAGACAATAAGAATAGTGTTTGTATCGTTCTATCGACGAAATAAGACATTCCAAAGAGAACTGAAGAAGTTTAACCCGGGAATTGGAAACGCGATTATAGAGGTCACAAAACCACCATCGATTGAAGAAGTGCTAACAGTTTGGGAGAATATTTGGAGTATTCCAATGTAATATAATTCCAATGAAGAATGGTTCAAACCAGAACGAGAAAGAATGAAGAATAAACATGTACAAGAATGAAATAAAATAACCAAGGATAATATAGGAAAGTTCTAACAAACTCACAAAAATGGAAATATCAAGGAAATGATAAGGTACCTAACTTTTGACTTTATCAACAATCTATCAAATTCTTGGACAAATTTAATCAATGTTAATTAATAACCGCAATGAAATTCCAGAATGGATCATTGTAAGCATCACATATCTCTTACCAAAAATGTGTGAAACAGATGATCCAAAAAAATTATAGGCTAATAACATCGTCTGCCTACCACATATAAATTGATCACGTCTGTTCTGAGGAACTCTACGAACACTTTTTTCGATGAAAACAACATTCTTCCCTTGGAACAGAAAGGATTCGAAGAGTTCCATATGGTTGCAAAGATCAACTACTGGTAAACAAAATGATCCTGGAAAAGTGCAAGAAAAGTGGCAGAAATTTCAGCAGATCATGAATAGATTACCGTAAAGAGAGCAACACCCTTTGATCCTTAAGGCTTTGGGAATGTAAAAAGTCTCCTCGCTGATAGTTGATATCCTTAAATATAGCATGGTATTGCGGGAAACCAGATTATACATAAATAATACCAAAGGCACTGCCGGTTCCAAGTTTTTGAATATCCGACGAGCATTCTTTAAAGGAGACTTCCTGTCACCCCTTCTGTTCTGTCTACCCTTAATCCCCACCTGTTTCGCATGAACTAAACAGTAATAACTATAGTTACAAAGTAATAAGAAAAAGAAAGTGTTTAATCACTTATTCGACGTGGATGATATCAAACTCTTTTCTAACGACGCCAATGAGTTGAAGGGTCTCCTCAATACTGTAAAATGTTTCAGTGATGACATCGGTATGGATTTCGGATCAGATATATGTGCAAAAGTAACTTTCAAGGAAGGGAAAATTACAGAAAGCCACTCAGTAGATCTAGTTTTTGTTACAAATATCAGAGAACGGGAACATGAAGACCCCTATATATACGTATGAGTCAGCGAATGCGATAGAATACAGCATAGTGAAATGAAGGGGAAATTTTAAAAAAGATACTTCAGGTGTGTGAGACTGGTGTGGAATAGTGAATTAAATTCACAAAACAGAATATCAAACATAAACACATTGGCTGCATCCGTGGTTTCAATATATTTAACTGGATCATAGCTGACTTTAAAAGACACAAGATAGCTTCTCACTTGTTATCGTATGCATCATCTCAATGCTAATATTAATCGTTTGTATGTGTCCAGATCCGAATGAGGTAGAGGATTAGTTCAACTATAACTGCCTTACAAAACTACAACAACCGGTCTTTAAATAGCTAGAAACTACAGAATACTGAATGATAATCTATGTCAAAGAACATGAAGGTGGTAAGCGTCTTTATGCTGTAATAAAGAGAGCCAACATGTTCAAAATGGAGTTTCAATGGGTGAAGAAATGCAAGAAAACAACATATCCCCTGCAACAGCAAATTTTCTTTAAAAATAAATCAAAATCAAATACAATGGTCCAGATACAGAGACGATGGCAAGATAAGCCTCTTCATGGTGAATACTCTGCCTTTACCAAACAAGCTTATGTAGACAAAACCCGTAGACATCAATGGTTACGTAGTGAAGGGTTAAAATATGAAACTAAAGATTCTATACTTGCTGCAGATCAGTCCTCCTATATGTCAATGAATGCTGGACAATCTCGACACAAATAAAGAAAGGACTTGAAGCAACAGAACCAAAGAAAAGAATAATGAACTGCTATGTAATATCAGTCCTCTTATATGGCAGTGAATGCTGGACAATCCCCTTACAGATAAGGAAGAGACTTGAAGCAAGAGAAACAAAGAAAAGAGTACTGAAATGTTATGTAATATCGGTCCTTCTATGTGGCAGTGAATTCTGGACAATCGCTTCTCAGATGTAGAGACTTAAAGCAACTGAAACAAAGAAAAGAGTACTGAACTGTTATGTAATATCAGTCCTCCTATATGTCAGTGAATACTGGATAATCTCCTCATAGATGAAGAAGAGACATGAAGTAACAGAAATGAGATTCTACAGAAGGATGCTGAGAATACTATGGGCCTAACATGTGAGTAACAAAGATGATTTAGAGAAAATGGAAACAAAAAGTACACTTATAATTAACATAAGGAAAAGACAGTTGAAATTTCTGGGACACATAATGGGAAATCTTAACAACATAAGATATGCAGATTACACAGTGTTGATAGCAGACACGGAAATAAAACAACAAAATCTACAGAAGGTAGAGACGAAGTTATTAATCATAAACTACAAGACAGAATGTATAGATGCTACCCAAAATGATGAATCCAAAATGCAAATTACTAATCGGGGATACTAAAATCAAACGAGTACAAAAATGTAAATCTCTGGAAAGTGTTCTACCAGAAGACGGAAGGTGCGACACTGGAATTCCGAGATGTATTGGGATGGTCAAAGATGTTTTCCAAAAGATAAGCAGAGTATTAAGAGAGAGAAAAACTTTGATAGAAACGAAGAAAAAATACTAAACTGTTACATACTATCAGTCCTCCTATATGGCAGTAAATGCTGGACAATCTTATCACAGATGAAGGAGAGGACTTGAAGCAACAGAAATGTGGTCCTACAGAAGGATACTGAGTATTATATGGACAGAATATATGATAACAATGAGGTTTTAGAGAAAATGGAAACTTTCTGATGTTACAGGAAACTTTAACATCAGAATGAGAGTTGAAATTTCAAGGACACATAATGAAGAAAGACGGCTTTGAAAATCTGATACTCACAGGGACATATGGAGGGCAAACGGAATAGAGGAAACAATGCATAACGTACCTGGCAACCTCGAGTAAATGGATGGAACAAAGAGCAAGGTTTTCTGAGATAACAAAAATATAACATTTATGAAGAGATTCAAAGGACAGTAAATTGAAGAGAACAAAGATCGCTAACATAGAAAAATATGGAAATGTTAATGGATATATGTGTTTGCAATTACGAGGAGTTAAATGTAAATAATAGTCTGAAAAGTATTATTACGTAATACCTAGTTTCCTCCGCTTTCTTCGATGTGGAATGCTTGCTGGGCGTACAAACGTCACTGCTTAAAATGTGAATATCTGATCTGAGTGAAATTTCAATGCACCTATCTATTGTGGTTATTCTATCAGCATGACGAATGCTAACCTCCAGAATAGCAACTCATTGCTTCTTTTGGCCCTCACGATTGCCACTGTCATGATGTAGAATGATTATACCCTGTC
This sequence comes from Acanthosepion esculentum, assembly GCA_964036315.1. NCBI lineage: Eukaryota > Metazoa > Mollusca > Cephalopoda > Sepiida > Sepiidae > Acanthosepion > Acanthosepion esculentum. The sequence goes on along the minus strand of OZ038509.1, from coordinate 67,495,178 downwards.
AATTGCTATGGTTGCTTCTAGGAATGTTTGTTTACTGTGCCGTGTGAAACAATTTTCTTACCAGTATCCGTCATAGATATTTATAAATCCACTTATTGTCCGTGCTATTGACTTTGATAATAAAAAAAGAGTACTGGGCCGCTACGTGACATCTGTCCTCATTTAAGGCTGCAGATGTTGGACGGTCTCCTCAAAGATTAAGAAGAGACTCCAGGCAACGGAGATATGGTTCTACAGAACGATGTTAAGGATATCATGGACCGAGCGTGTGAGCAACGATAAGGTTTTCGAGAGGATGCAAACAAGGAGGAAAATTATACTTAATGTCAGGAAGAGGCAGCTGTAATTTCTGGGACACGTAATGGGAAAGTTGGGCCTAGAGAATCTGATACTCACAGGTCGAATAGAGGGAAAGAGAGACAAGGGAAATCAGCACGTGACGTACCTGGCGGGCTTGAGCAACTGGACGACAGACCATGGTCTGGCGAGGTGGCAGAAGGGCGAAACTTACTGAGAGCTACAAAGAATAGGGGGAGGTGGGAAGCCATGATCGCCTACGTACTGAAGGGACACGGCACATAGAAAGAAAAAGAAAATTGTCCGTGCATTCAATATTGCTGATACCTCCGGTTTGGTTCCCCTCGAGATTCTAGACAAAATCCAAAGAAATGTCTGTTATGTTATTGGTCTTGACCTAGCATCTCGACTTCAGTTCCTTTCTCTTCGACATGGCATGGCTTTCCTCTGTATTTTCTATCTATTTATTCATGACAGGTGTTATTCTCCTTGGTATGTCAACCGCATGAATTTAACTGCAGTACTTGGCTGGCAATTAGGTCTCAAATTTTTACTCTGGAATTATCTAGATGTAACCATAGGTTCTATTTTAATAATTTTTTCTCTCGCACCTCTTGCCTCCAGAAATCTCTTCCAGTTTCTTTCTTCCTTGTCACATAGAATCTTCAAAAATGTAAATGTATTTAAATCGGCAGGTTCTGTTCCAACTGAAAAAGTATTCTTTTATTGCTCTTTCTCTTCGGTAAAGTATTCTCATTCCCTTTTATTCTCAGTTACCTTTTGCGTCTTAGTGGCCTTATCACCTTTCTTCGGGTGAAATAATATTTTAAAAAATAAGTGGTGTTTTTCATGAGAAAAATGATTTTAATTTTGAGCAAATAAAACCAAATCAACCTCCTCACAATATTTTAAAATGAATTCCCACCAAAATCTTTCAGAACTCCACACAAATTCAAATCGAAAATAGAGGAAATTTGTTTGCATTTTAATTTTGACAATACTTCTCCCACGCCAAATGATGTCGCGAAAGCTGTTGTTCTTTGGCAAGCCAAAAAGGATATTTTCAACGTACTTCTTCAAATTGGCTCCAAGAATCTCGGCGAGACTGAGTCGAGGTTAAATTCCTTACCACTTGTCAAATCAATCATTTCGGATAAAAATCAATCTTCTCTGCTTACAGAAATGAGTTAACGATGAAATTGAACAAAAAAAGGCAAATACCTAAACATACAAAGTTCGCGCGGGAGACATCAGAAAAATTCGGGAAAATCGCGTGCACATTTTCCAAAACTGTTCGATCTCACGTTATGTATGGTGCTTTGGGCACATCGACGTGGTGTAATGGTTAACAAGCTTGTCTTGCTAGATCATTTACGACTAAATAGTGCCTTCGATTCTTAACCCTTCCTCCACAATTTTGGCCTTGTGCCAAATCTAAACTACGCTTAGAAAACCACCATAATCTAATAATATTCAAAAATTTAAATCGGCAGGTTATGTCCAACTGAAAAAAGTGTTCTTTTATTGCCCTTTGTCTTCGGCAGAGAAAACCACCATAATCTAATAAGATCTCTTTAAGTACCATGGTATTTTCAGAGATCTTATTACAAGACATTATTTGCTTCAACTTTCATTCCAAATTATATCTGGCGCCACTCAAAATGTCAGCCAACGCTCTACATAACAAACATCTACTTTTTCTTAGTCGTAGACAAACAAGGGTGACACTTTTAATAAAAATGCTTCGGCTACTACGACTGACTTTTTCAGACAAACGGACAGTGTAATTTTTTTTCCTGAGAACTGTCGTGTTCGTGGTTTGAAGGCGATTGCATAATACGATGGAATATAATCTACAATCATGGTTTTCTGCAAGCCGATGAAGGTTCACTAATGATAATTGAAATTGTTCTTCTGAAGTTAGAAATATCGTGAATCTCTCTTTAAATCCACAGATTTTATTATTCTCTTTCTTGTCTATGTCTATATGTATAAATAAACAAACAGAAACGACAGCAATGCTTCAACATCGGCAGCAGCAGTAAGAAAGGATTGTCAATTGTGAGTAACAGAAGTAGAAACAGTGTGAACAACAAGCATATTAAATTTAACGCTCCAAGTTCTACACTAAGGATTGTTCAACCGGTCAGTAGGAAAAGATGTTTCTGGTATAATATTTTACATTAGCGTTTATTACACTTTCCCTCAAACCATAAAATTTATCAGAATCGAAAAATACCTATTTTCCAATCGATCCATGACTTGTTACAGAGTTATCTGGACTTAGTTTGTTATTTACAACTGTCAAGTATGAAACTCCATTAATGCCATTGATATCTGTAATTACATTTTTTTCAATGTTCCTAAATGCATATATAAACAAAGAGAAATGACAGCAAAGACTCAAGAAGAAGCAGCAGTAGTGTCAGGATCAAGAATATTAGGTTAAAGCCACCCAGTTCTAGACTCAGGATTGTCTCAGTCTTTACTAGTTCATGAACTAGACAAAATAATAATCATCGTTTTATTCTTATCAACAAATATTTGTCCTGTGCTCTAGTTAGCCTTGCCTGTGTTTTCAAAAAAGCATCTGAAAAGAATGAAATATTAAGGAAAGAGACAACTTTGTAGAAGTAGATGAAATAGACAGGTTTGGAGCAATATAAGAAAACAGACTCAGTTCAAGATGTATTAGACAATTAACAAGGCTGTAAACGTAGTAAGCCTTACACGGGTTTGTATTAGACAATAGAAAGTGTTAGATAACTAATTGGCCATAGACGAGGTTTGTGAAATATTTGAAGATAAACGAGTTTGGATAATTATTAAACAACAGATAAGGCTGCAAAAGTATTAGAGACTTAGACATTTGGTAGTGGTAGAAAAATATAAGGAAATACACTGAGTTCGATACGTATTAGAAACTTGAAATGTTTCTAGACATATTAGACATTAAACTGTTTATAGAGTATTTGAGAGTAGAACGGGTTGTACTCTAGAATAGACAACAGTGAAGGCTCGGGAAATCTTCATTAATAGACCAAGTTACTTAATTATTAGACAATAAACGAGACTGATGAAGTATTAGATAAAAGACATCGTTCGAGACAATAGACTGCCTCCAGGATTATGTATTCTTTAAAAAATATTACAGAATAAAACGAATAAAAATGGTTTAATAGCGAAGGCAATTTGAAAAATAAAACTCCAATTGTTTGTATTTAACAAACATAGTAAAAATTAAACGTTAAGGAGTTAAATTATTTTAAAGAATTCAATACATTTGTAAGGATATCTACTCTGTTAAATAGGAACAAAAACAAGCTTGATAAGAAATGAAAGTGCTTAGAAAATTACGGCCATTTTGAATTCAGCGAATAAAATAACAATAATAATTCGAAGGACGTTCTTTCGCAATGGTTTTTGCATAAATGAAGACAAAGTTATAAGTGATAAATGGTGAACAGGCGAAAAGGAAAAGACAGATCAAAGAAGAAATCGCTAAAATATTTAATTAGGATTTCGTTTTTTTTAACTTTTTACAGAAATCTAATTTCTTGGAACGGCATCATTCTATGGTTTAGTTGTCGGCACCCGCTCGCATCTGAACACCGACATCGTCATCCTCTCTCCCTATTCTTGTTCTCAGCCGCGAAGATAGCTTTGAATCAAAGAGTGTGACGAAGCCATTCGCGTGAATTTAATTTTGGTGGACAACTCTGCACAACGGAGAAATGCCCCCCTCCTCACGGATCAAAGCGAATTGAGACAGGAAAGATCTACCAAACCTGGTTGCCTTGGGCTGTCGGATGTTTGGTCTGTCAATGTCCGGTCTGCTTCCGCAGGTTTGGCTGTTGAGATCGTGTACATCTTTGCCTATTCCGCCGATGGGGTCGTTGGGGGTTGGTTGCATTCAGTGTGGTCCTTCCTCTTCTACCTTACCGCCAGGAGTGGTCCTACATGGATCGCTTATCCAAAGGTTCAGTGAAAGTTAGTTTTACAAAATCAAAGTAACCGGTCTTCAGACATATCTGGGGACTACAGAAGACTGATGAGCTGTGTCAAAGAGCATGAAAAAAAAAAGAAGAAAACATTCAATAATAAAGAAAGACAGCGAATTCAAAAGGGAATTTCAAGTGGTCGAAGAAGCGCAAATAAACCATAATAAAAC
>OZ038509.1:67308210-67485710 GCA_964036315.1 Acanthosepion esculentum | reverse complement strand
TTGAATATAAGATAGCAATTTATGAAGATAGTAGATTATTATTTAACAGGTATGGAAATATCAGACTTTAGGCGATTCTTCGAAATGCATGAGGTGGCCACAAAGGTTTGGCCTGTAGGCTACCTATGCAAACATATATGAGAAAAAATGAGGGAGCGGACAACCATATTTTAAGGCGTTTAGATAAAAAAGAAAGCCTTCAGACACATAATTTTTTTGTTTTATGTTATTTTATTTTACTTTAGTTCACTCTATACAAGTCCCAAGAGCCCTTCAATGCATCGGATTACTAAGTAACATAACTTTAAGTGTGTAAAAGGAGGACCGGCTAAAAGGGTGCATATTATGATAGTGTATAGTGTAAATATCGGTTGACTCTAAACGTTTATAGAGGTTGGGAAGCATGAGTGTGTTTCACAAACTTACGAATGAGAATACATTGAAAGTGTTTGAAACTCTTCCAGCGATGGATCCCAAACTTGTAGGTGAAATTGTCTAGGCGGGACTGTTTAGAAAGCCATCATGAAGTTACAACTCATCGGGACAGTGGCTATGGCACACTCTCCCAGAAATTTTAAATAAGATATAGTTGCCATATAAAGACAAAGGTGAACACTGTGGGAGTTAAATAACCACAAATGTGCCTGGGAAGGCGTCTGATACAGGGATTCGATATCCACCCTGTCAGACGGTTGTGTTCGTAAACTTGTAGTTATTGATTGATGTGTATTTCGTTTTGTTTTGCTTTTTATTTAAAAGCGTTCTAATTTTTAAAAGAATGTTTTAATATTTAAATAAGTCAGAAGGGAATCAGACTAATTGGATGTAATCTCTCGTCCCGTAACGAAAGACACAAGTTACACGTGTCACCGAACCCTCATCCAGCGACTGTTCGCATAAAAAAAACGGGATTGCCAATAAATAGAGCCATGAATTGTCAAAACGGTAAATTAATATGGTCTGCGAGAAAACGTAAGGCGGGAAATTAAGCTGTTAAATGTTACTATATGTATTTTTAAAATCAGCAGTTGTATGAAGTGAGCTGGTACTAGAAAGGGCGTCAACACGTAAAGTGCAATATTCTTTGAGTGATACTTTTTCTACGACTTATCAACACTTTGCAGGTTATTTAAAACCAAGAAATATGAAATTCACTATATCAACTGATCCCCCACTTTGCGACCACGATAGTTTCTGTACATCTATATTGCAGAGAATGTAAATAAATCTAAAAGACATGTCTGTGTCGCTAATCAGTATTTTATTGTTTGATACTTTTTTTTTACAGCTTATCAATATATTGCCCTTTATTTAAAGCTGGAAAATATTTGGGACTATAACAATTTTTTGTGGGTGGGGGGAATAATAACGACTATAGTGATATATGTCTTACTAATTAACCCATAGCTAGGGGGAGAAGAGGTGGACTTATACCTAATCAGAACTTAATAAACAAACAAATATGGATATCCATGATATATTACAATCAATAAAGAAACTGATCCCTCACGTTGTGGCTACTATAGTTTCTATGCATTTCCATTCCAGGGAATGTAAATAAACCTAAAAGTCATGCCTGTGTAGCTAATCAGTATTTCATTGATTGATTGATTCCTTTTCTACGGCTTATCAACAAACAAGAAATTATAATGTGGATATAAAGTGGGGAACCGATTCTATATTACAATCATTACATAAACTGAACCCTCACTTTGCGACTACTGTAGTTTCTATACATTTCTGTTCCAGAGAATGTAAATAAAACTAAAAGACACAGCCTGTGTAGCTAATCAGTGTTTCATTCATTGATTGATTCGTTTTTTTACGGCTTATCAACAAGAAATTATAATATGGATAATAAGTGGGGGTTCAATTCTATATCACAATCAATACATAAACTGATCCCTCACATTGCCTCCAGAATAGTTTCTATACATTTCTATTCCAGAGAATGTAAATAAATCTAAAAGACATGCCTGTGTAGCTAATCAGTATTTCATTGATTGATTGATTCGTTTTCTACGACTTATCAACAAACAAGAAATTATACTGTGGATATAAAGTGGGGAACCGATTCTATATTACAATCATTACATAAACTGAACCCTCACTTTGTGGCCTAAGTAGTTTCTATACATTTCTGTTCCAGAGAATGTAAATAAATCTAAAAGACATGCCTGTGTAGCTATTCAATATTTGACATTGATTGATTCGTTTTCTACGGCTTCACATGTTATTTAAAGTCAGAGAATAGTTTGAGATTGCAAGAATGTTTGGAGAGAAATAATAATGAGTTTAGTGATACAAGTCTTAGTTGGGGGAGAAAAGTTAGATTCATAGGAAGAGAATATCCAGTTAAAATTTCCTTAAATGCATTGACTTTCGCACAAGTGCTCTTGGCAAACTCATGAATCCGTCTTTTCCACACCCTCTAACGAGGGGAAAATTAACAACTGTGATTGCGTTATCTAGCCTTGGTTGTCAACCAGTCTAAAAGAAAAAACTCTCAATTTCAGACCATAGTGAAGGCTACCAGAAAGGATTCTATTATCAGTCGAAGACTACATGGCAGTTTAGAGATAATAAAGGAATTCGTGGAGGGTTATAAAGTACGTCCCTAGGGAAATGGCATTAAACAACTAAAAAAAACGAGTTGAAACTTAGTTTCCAGATATGGATTTCTTTTGAGAATTACCTCCATTACTGGCGCTAGCATATATGGCAAAATAATTTTATATATTTTGAAAGGATTTCACAAATTCAGGAGATCACCACTGATACCAGAATTCGTCATATGAATTAGGTTTGAGATTCAGAGACATTTTGCGTTCAACGATAATTGTGAGTAGAGAAAACAATGCACCAAACTATTACTTTTGAAGATACTGGTTCAAATGTACCTTTATAGATTCAGGGCTAAAGGAAAAGAAAGTTTCTTGGTGTCGGATATATTTGATGCCTTTCGTTTTCCGACAGATGTCGCTCAGTTGCTGACCTGGTACTATGACCAAGAAAGGTCATCAAGATACTTAACATAGCAGCATCAGGATCGATTATATTAGTACATAAATATTATACTGCGAGTCAAACGAGATATTCGTCTATTGAATGGCCATCCCGTGTAGAGTTGACGAGAGTCGCAAAGAGTGGACAAGGATTATCAGTTCCAGAAGATATATGATCAATATAAAATATCGAGATTTTTCCTTGGAAGGGATTTCTTATTTTTCCCATCTTCCTTTTTTTTATCATATATTCTTTTTCATGTTTATTCCGTTATTATTCGTTAATTTCGTTCTCGAGAAGTGGGATATAAATATTTGTTTTTTTTTTTTTCATGTTTTTACAGTTTTAGTTTCTCTATTCTTATTAGTCCAATGTTTCTACCTTTTTTTCTTTCTTATTCAATCGGAATTTTTCTTTACTTATTCCACTTCATTTATTTTTTCATTTTTTTCTCTGAATTTTATTAACTTGTTTTCTTCTTTCTTTCATTCTTACTTTTTTCATTCCTTTTATTCACTTTTCTTTCTTTCATTATTTTTTCTTTCTTTCTTTCCTTTCTATTCCTTTCATTCATTTTCTTTGTTTCTTTTTGTTTCTTTCTTTGTTTTATCTTTCTTTCACAACCTTTGGTTTCTTTTCTTCCTTTTTATGTCTCGATTCGGTGTTTATTTTTCATTCATTCAGACATTTCTTTTACATTCTTTTATTTCATCCACACCAATTCTTTCTTTCTTTCTTTGTAGATTTACTCTTCTATTGTTCTTTCTTTCTTTATTTCTTTCTTTTCCTCTTTGTAGTTCCACATGCGTTGTTCTTTCTTTTCATTAAGACTGTCTGTCAATCTTTCTTTCTTTGCAGTGCCTCTTCTATTTTTCTTTCTTTCTTTCTTTCTTTCTTTCTACTTCGACTTCTATTATTCTTTCTTTCTATTAGTTCTTTCTTTCTTTGCTTTTTTGTAGTTCCTCTGCAATTGGTTTTTCTTCCTTTTCATTAGGTCTTCTCTCTTTCTTTCTTTATTTCTTTCTGTCTTTCTTTCTTTCTTTTTATTTCCTCTTCTATTGTTCGTTCTTTATTTATTTGCAGTTCATCTTCTGTTCATCTTTCTTCCTTTCTTTCTTTCTTTCATCCTTTCTTTCTTTGTAGTTCCTCTTCTATTGTTCTCTTTTTCTTCCTTTCTTTCTTTGTATTCCGTCTTGTATTGTTCTTTCTTTCTTTCTTTCTTTCATCCTTTCTTTCTTTGTAGTTCCTCTTCTATTGTTCCCTCTTTCTTCCTTTCTTTCTTTGTATTCCGTCTTGTATTGTTCTTTCTTTCTTTCTTTCTTTCTTTCTTTCTTTCATCCTTTCTTTCTTTGTAGTTCCTCTTCTATTGTTCCTTCTTTCTTCCTTTCTTTCTTTGTATCCCGTATTGTTCTTTCTTTCTTTCTTTCTTTCTTTCATTCATCATTTCTTTCTTTCTTTCTTTGTGGTTCCTCTTTTATTCTTCTTTCTTTCCATTTATCTCCCGATTGTTTCTTTTTTTCTTTCCTTCATAAATTTTATTTTTTATTTCATCTTTTTCTATTATTCTCCATTTCTTTCTTTCTCTTTTTCATATGTACGTTCTTTAATCTTTCCCCTCTTCTCATTTTAATCCTTTGCTTTTCGTTTCTTCTTCTTTTTATATTCTTCTTAATGTTTCTCCTATTAATTTATATTTATTTATTTTCTCGTTCTCATCCTTTTTCGTCTGTTTGCTTTTACCTTTTTTTCACTCTTTCTTATTTTCTTTCTTTCTTTCTTCTTTCTTTCTTCTTTCTTTCTTTCTGCTTTCTTTCTTTCTTCTTTCTTTCTTCTCTGTCTTATATTCCCCTTTATACCTTTTCTCTTTTTGCCATTTCTTTTCTTCTTCCCTTTTATATTCTTCTTCTTCGACTTTTCTTCTATTCTTTGTTCCCTTTCATATTATTTCTTTTTCGTCTTTTTATTATCATGATTATTATCCCATTTAAATGCTCATCTAATATTCTGTATTGAAAAGCTTTGTCGAGACCATCGTGGAAGTAATAAAATAAAAGTAAAATCCGAAAATACATGGAATTACCTGCCGGAATTTCGCTTTAATATTCTTCTGCTGTTTCTCTGATTTGTCTTTGAATTATTCATATTCTTTGATGGATTCCACTCTCTTCAATATAAATAAGATGATGTGGGTACAAAGGAGATAAACTATTTGAAATGTGCTCCCATTCCCTCGAGAATTCAAATGGATATTATTTCAACATAATGTATATGTCCTCTCTGTGTGTGTGTGTGTATATATATATATATATATATATATGTGTGTGTGTGCAGCGCGAAGCCGCAAAAACGCATGCGCAAAACCTAACCACCTTAATACACCTACGCATGCGCAAAGAGGAACACATAAAATGAAGCAGATGTGCACAGGCAAAAGAAAACTGTATCGCGATCGTTATTACTGAAGAGGGATCTTTATATTCACCTGTAAATGCGGCGCTAATTCTCACACGGATTCTGTGTGAAGTCTTTGATTCCCTCAGGTGACAAAGATGGATGTTTCCCTTAACGGTAATTGAATATTTAATATCCATGAAGACTTGCCCATTTTAATGATTCAAAAAGAAAAAAAAATACTTGAACGTTGAGAAAATTAGTTAAACGAGAGAAATTAATTGATTGAAATTAATGGCTTCGAGAAAAAGACTGATTACTATTCAGTGAGAAGAATATCTGACAAGTGTCCTTATACTATGAAATAATCGACAACTAAAATAAAAACGTAGTTATAATAAAAAGCGGCAATTAATTAAGAACAAATTTTGCTACCAACTCCGATTCATTCCTACAAAATATTTTATAAATGAAAAAATAGAAACTGTCTTCAAGAATGAGTGCCAAAATATATTTTTATTTTTATGAGTTAAATAAATTTCTTCATCCAGGTTAGGTGGCTAATTATGGTTGTGGATATTAAGGAAAACACCAATCTAAAGGTGAATATTTTGTCACTTAAAAAAGAATTGGAACATTTTTGTATATGTTTCAGAATAAATAAAATAGTCTTATGAACGGTAAAATTCATATCAGTTTTTACTGATCACTGTATTTCGACTTTGTTGATTGGCTTAACAACGGAATCAGTCTTTTCTTATATTCCTGTCATCCGAACAGGTACCTATTGTTTATAGTTGGCTCCCTAAGAATTGTATTAGGTCCCGGATAAGTATACAATGACCGTCAGTCTATATTTCTGAGATGAGGTATTATGTACACTATTTACATTATTCGGACGATTATCATCATCTTTGTCGCCATATTTATTACAAAGTTTCGGCCTTTCAGTATCTGTCTATATTTCTGAGATGAGGTATTATGTACATTATTTACATTATTCGGACTATTGCCCTCATCATTGTCGCCATATTTATTACAACGTTTCGGCCTTTCAGTATCTGCCTATATTTCTGAGATGAGGTATTATGTACATTATTTACATTATTCGGACTATTGTCCTCATCTTTGTCGCCATATTTATTACAACGTTTCGGCCATTCAGTATCAGTCTATATTTCTGAGATGAGGTATGTACATTATTTACATTATTCGGACTATTGCCCTCATCATTGTCGCCATATTTATTACAACGTTTCGGCCTTTTGGTATCTGCCTATATTTCTGAGATGAGGTATTATGTACACTATTTACATTATTCGGACTATTGTCCTCAACTTTGTCGCCATATTTATTTACAACGTTTGGACCTTTCAGTAGCTCTCTATATCTCTGAGATGAGGTATTATGTACGGACATGGTTTTGTGTAACGTCGGCCATCTTGTATCTGTAAGACTTGTTACTTTTCCGTTTTTTTTGTAGTATTTCGTTTGATTTTTTACTGTTGTATTATTTTTTAAAAAAAGAGAATTATACGTTTTTTTTGTTTTAAACGTCTAACTTTCTTTCTTGTCTCTGTTACTGTGTGTACTTTTGCTTTTTACGTCTTCGCACACCTAACCGTTTTTGTAGTAAATTGTGGTTTACCTTTTCAATTGTTATCTACCGTAATTTTGTCTTTTCTTTATCTTTAATTTATTGTTGCTTTCGTTTTCATTTGAAAAAAGTTATTTATCTGAAAAAAATAATTTATTTAAAAAAAAAAAATTCTGTTGAAAAATGGCTACTCGAATTAGGGCAATCAAGAAATCTATTTGGACCCAATAAAAAGAAAGATAAAAACTCCGATATGATAATAGATCCATCAATTGTCCTTAGTAATGATTTAGTTGAAGGAATAGTGGCTGGAAAAATCAAAAATAAGGAAATTACTGAGTATAACAAACAAAAAACTATGGTGACCGAAAATGGTCATAATTCGGAGATTTTCAAAGGAAAATCAGAGACAACTGACCCAAAATATATGCAAGCCGAGAAAACCAAAACTTCGACATCTTCAGAAGCAATCAACAAAGACAACAATATAGCAGTCAGTGGGACAGCCTCCTGCTTGAAGTCCCCGCCGATGTGTAAAATCAACATTACGGAATTCCTCGAGAAGGCTAAACGATAGGCAAATCTTGTCACAGAAGATAGCTCATCGCTATCCTCGTTGAATTAAAGAAATTTGGAAAACAATTCTGTCAGTCTTTGTGGTGGACAAGTGTTCGCTCAAAATTTTATGCTTCACAAAAGATACCGTTATAAAATTTTTGACGTCTCTGGTGGTTCAAACTTCAGAGGATCATAAAAGGAAAGGATTTTTCATGTGGGGCGTACTGTTACCGATGCCTGTCGACTGTGAAACCGCATCCAGTCGAGACGTAATAAGAATAGACATTTTCAGAACTCTATATGAAGACACTAGAGGACAGTATCAGTATATGAGGTTCGTCGTCAGATCGTCAGGGATCACTTGGCTGCATATATATACCAAATCGGGCAGATACTCAGTGCTTCCTCTGACTAACTCACCGGTGTGTCTGGATATAGAGATCCACAAAATGCCATTAAATGTAACCGGCCGTAGACCAACTTATTGAAATTTTTGTCGTTTATATTTAAATCTAGAAGTATTTATTTTAAGTTTGGATAGGTAAATTTTGATCGTTTATATTTGAGTCTACAGGCATTTACTTCGTTCGATGATACGCAAATTGTGGTCGTGTATATTTGAAACATCATGCGTGTACATGGTTCTGTGGTCGTTTACATATGAGTCTAGAGGGATTTACTTTGTTCTCGGACAGATAAATTGTGGTCGTTTTTATTTGAGTTTAGACACTTTTTTTACTTGAATCGCTGATAAGAAAAGGTTGGTAGATTTGAGACTAGGACCATTTCTTTGATTCTTGGATTAGTGAATGGTGGTCGTTTATATTTGTATCTCGAAGCATTTTGTTTTGGAATAGGAAATTGGTGGTCGCTTATATTTCAGTTTCAAAGGTTTTTTTATTGGATCGTTACCAGGCAAATATTAGCAGTTTATATTTGAGACTGAAAGCATTTGCACAGTTCTGGGATAGGCAAATCGTGGTCGTTTATATTTGAGACTACAAGCATATACTTGTTTGCAGATAGGCGAATGGTAGTCTATTATATTTGAGACTCGAACTATTTACTTCGTTTGCTGATAAGCAAATCGTGGTCATTTATATTTGAGTCTCGAAGCATTTACTTGGTTCGCTGATAGGCAAATCGATCGTGGTCGTTAATATTTGAGACTAGAAGCATTTGCATAGTTCTGAGATAGGTAAATCCCATTTTAAATCTTTTAGCATTTTAGTTGTTTTCTAAATCTATTGGCTTGGTTCTGAGATATCTAAATGTTCGTCGTTTACATTTGAGTATGGAATTATTTGCGTGGTTTTTCTCTCCTCCTGCGTGAAGTAACTCTCTGCAAGTCATGTACCCGACGTTTTTTTTCAGCTCCCCCGACAGACCTACAAAGATATACAAACCTAATTCCTGTTTTGCACTGTTTTTAATATTACAGGAGCTCATTGAAAGTGCTGAATGAAAGATGCCCCCAATAGAATGCCTTCGATTTCCACAGAAGCTGCAACAGATACAACCAGCACAGTAATTTGTTGTGTTCAATTTCACAACGTTATTTTCTGCATATTCACCATTATTGTCTATGTATTTTCGCCCACTATAAAAAACGAATATAGATTAAGAATATGCTTGTGTTCACATCCTCTATGTGGTTTCCACGACCGCACATCAAGCGTAACTAAATAATATAAATGTCTATTTTTCCCATTATTGCTACACCTTTTTTCTCATGTATATTCATATCATTCACAAATTTGTTATGGTGTTGGTTTGTTGATATATGCAACAATGCAGAAAGAAAATGGTATATTTTGGGGAAGCATCAACCTCTAGTAGCATACAATTCAATTCCCATCTGACTTCCATAGTTAAAATAATAAAGAATGTCATTCCTCTTTTTGTCCTATTTGATTCCGTTTGTTTTAGTTTTTAGATATTCTTTTATTTAAATTCAAGAGTGACGGATATCTTACAGAGGACCTTGTTGGTATTTTCAGGAAACAATTGTTGTATAAAATTCGACAATCTGCAAACACACCTTGAGGGTAACTTTTATACTTGAACGCTTATAATGATGCGTACCTTGATTAATATCCAGGACTTAGGCACAAAGTTAGGCCAGATACAGAAGGAAAATATCTCGAGTTGGAGATCGACATGTTTTCCTTTTTCTAGATGAAAAAATCAGGCGTACCTCAGATAGGGAGACCGCTGTGGTTGAAATAATAGACAGTGAGTATCACTGGAAAATATGAAGATGTAAAGAATCAGCACATATGCTAGGCCACAAAGCATAGAAATGAATACAATATGGGAACAGGAGAAAAATAATAATAGCAACAAATTGTAATATGAGCTCTGGTAACAAATGTTTACCGAGACATTAGGTTTATAAGTCCCCCAAATTTATCCACTGAATTACACATGGCCTATTGGATAAAATCTTTGGCTGAAGTAATCCAATGACATAATTCAAGGAGTTGTGTGTTCAATTCCTGGCTACAGCAGAAGTAAAAAAAAACATGAGTTGAGTTAACCGTTTCAAGTCCACATTCACGTAATTAATGTATACAGCAAAAGTAAAGGGTGCTTCATTAAGATGGATTATATATATTTAAGGGTGTTTCATTAAGACGGATCAAAGTCAGCAGTAAATAAATCAATATTATTGGTTAGAATTTATTTAGTTCTCTATTAGATTATGTTATTTTCGTCATAGCAATTATATGTGATGAATAACATCGCCCTAATATCCGCCAAATCTCAAGGAAAAAGAAAAAAAGCATTAGACGCTTAAACTTAATTCACATTTAAAATCGGTTCAGTTATTTGGAACACCTTTTATTATTGTTCATTTCAGATGACATATGTAAATGACTTTAACAACGACTGCGACTTTTCATTGTGAGGGTACCGGGTTGGCAGATTTCTGTTAGCTCTTCTGACTGGTAGTAAGGAGCCCCGGACTCTTTGGTAAAGAGGCTGCCCTGATCAACAGTCGCATAATATTGGGTTATTTGTAATGCCATGTTAATAGATGGAGAGGTGTACTTGCATGTATTTCTGGTGGGCAACCCTGAGCCATATTATTTGTCTAAGCCACCTTCTGGCTAATTCTTATTGCCATAGACGATAGTGATAATTATTTTGACCATTTTTTCCTTCGAATATATTCTCATGATAAAAATACACTGAACCTACACTAGCCCCCATCACCCTCGCCTCTAAGTTTCTTTTTTCCAATATTCGTGGTATTCATTCCAATTTCCCTAGTATAGAATCTTTTATCTTCAATAGACTATCTTCCTCTTTTTCAAAAAGATTCTAGGGTATCTAAGCTTGACTTTGGTGTTTATATTCGGTAAAATCTCCCAATTACAATGGAATTGTCTCTTGAGTCTCCAGATGATTCATTCATGTGTCTTCAACTTTCATTATTGCACACTGTTAGCTTTCTCTTTTTCCTTTATCAGGATTCTAACATATTAGACAAAATATGTGACAATATAGATATGGTTCTATCTCTCTGTACAATAATCTGCAGACATTTTTGTCTTTGGTGATTTTAATGTCAAGTGGAAAATACATTCTAATGTTACTGATGTTGCCAGTTTACAAACTTTCAATTTTTCCATTGTTCAGTCTGTCAGTCAATTAGTGGATTATCCCTATTCTATGGATGGTGTCTTCATAGAATGATCCAGGATTCTGTTCTGTGAGCAGATTAACATGAATAGATATGTTTAACTATCATTTGGCCAGTACTCCTTTTATGTTGAACATGACTAGAGCTTTAACCCTTGTTTCCTGTTTAAGATATTGTCTACTGGTTCCTTTCATCTATTGTCTTAATGATTTAACAGTTGCGCGATCTGACTGATTAAGACATGCAACTTTTCATTATGAAGGTACCCGGTTGGTAGTTTTCTGTTTGCTGCTTCTGACTGGTAGTAAGGATCCCTGACCTATTTGGTAGTGTTTAGAGAGGCTGCTCGGATCAACAGTCACATAATATTGTATTATCTGTAGTGTCATATCAATGGATAGGTGTCCCTGTATATATTTCTGGTGGGCAACCCAGAGTCCACATTATGCTTTAGTCTTAGCCAGCTTCTGGTTAGTTTGTATTGCTGTAGACAATAGTGATAATTATTTCGACCATTTTCTCATTAATCCTGTCAAGTCCACATTCGCGTAAACACAGCAAAAATATTATTTATCGTTTCAGTAGAGATAATCTATATGATTTTGACTTAGAAAAACAATATTATTGAATGTATTATTATAAATATAGCAATGGGACACTATTTCCGCTTTATCCCCTATCTATGCGTTTTGGGGACAATTACGTCCCGCAGGACGTATTGAAAACATCTGTGGGACCCGTATGTCCTAGCGGACTCGAAAGGGTTAAAGGGAAATAACTGTTACAGCGGCATGGAACGTGGAAATAGAGCAATATACTACGGCGGACGAAATAAAGGTTCGAAAGCTCAATCACCTAAGGAAAGCCGGAGTTTACAACAGCCGAAGCGTCTGGAATATGTCAAGAAAAATGATGATAATGTAAATAATCACCATATCGCATCAGAGAGTTGTTTATTTACCTCTTTAAAACCACTAATACTCAATATCTTCTCTATACAATATACCATTATTACAATATAATATAATGTTGGCGAATATCATTGGTTTCTGTACATGAAGCACCTTTTTGAATTTAAGTATGGCGATGTGTTGTCATATGCTAGTCACGTCACTAGGTCTGGTATTAGTTCCATGACTACCACACACGCTTTCGGCTTGTTCTGTCAACCCCTCTACGCCCACACTGTTTGAGAGGTTCACAGAAGGGATAAAGTGCTCAATGTCAGAGACAGAGCTTATGTAAATATAAATATAAAAGCGATAAGGGGACAAATGAACTCAACCGAGGTATACATATACTATCATCAGTGAATACGCGGCAGTACGTTAAGACAGTCGAGAAGTCTGTATCAAGTCTGTATCAGAGTAGTATTAGAGGAGGGTAGCACAAGAGTCAACGTCACGAGCACCTAGACTCAGTAAGGAGTCATATTGCGAAACTTCACTACCAAGACTGTATATATGTTATTGTTACTAACCCGCATTCTTGGATCTACTAATCCGTATTACCAGTTTGTATTATTACTTTAATACAATTAGATTCCTTATCTATTCCTGGCTTTTGTTATTTATTGATACCGGATTTCATCTCGGAATCAACAACGAATTGGCAACGAGGAATTCGAACTCACATGGGAAGGAAATCGAAACAAAAGTCTCCCTCGTTGTCCACAACAAATTGGCGACGAGTATATCGAACTCACACGGGAAAGAAAGAAACAAAAAAAAAGAAAAGATCTCCCTCTAGACAATAAATTGGCGACGAGGTATTCGAACTCACACAAAAAGAAAAAAAAATTGCCGTTTTTGCCAGTATCCACATCAACTTGGCGATTTACGAGGATTAAAACACGGAAAGACTCTTATCATGGAGGATTTTAAAAGTATTTTAGTAGAACTTGTAAAATACCAAAATGAACAGCAATTACAACTCCAGGAAAGACAAAACGAACAGCAATTCCAATTCCAAGAAAGAATGGAATAAAAATGGCAAAAACAATTACTACAAACGCAGGAACTAATATTAAAGGTAGCGGGTAACAAACAACAAAATATCGAAAAAAGGGCAACTTTTTCCCAAGACGCAGTGTAGAATACGATAGAAACTTTCAAATACTCTCTAGAAGAGGATAAAAATTTCGGGGATTATTTGAGACGCCACGAAGACATCTTTAACATCGATTGTCAAAACTGGACAGAAGCAAAGAAGCTACGTCTGTTTCTCAGAAAACTAGGAACTGAAGAATACACAAAATTTGTGGATTACATTTTGCCAAAAAAGACGAACGAGTTAACGTTTGACGAAGCAGTTACATGTCTTACAGAGCTGTTCAGTCCAAAAACGTCACTCTTTCACAAGAGGTGGAAATGTCTTAACCTGGTAAAGGGCGAAAATCAGGACTATTTCACGTTTGCCGCAATCGTGAATAAACATTGCGACGACTTCAAGTTGGCAGAATTAACACCGGACAATTTCAAGTGTCTCATCTCTGTTCAAGGGTTAGTCTCAGCAAAAGATAATGAAATGCGCAAAAGAATGCTTTCAAAACTACAAAATGAACCTGGACTAACACTACAACAATTATCAGAAGATTGACAAAAATGCCTGAGTATAAAGAAAGACTCGAAGAACTTTGAAGAGTCAGGAGTATCACATATACGTAAGTTAAACAAAAGTTTACGTTCTTCACCCTCCCCGGAAAGAAAACAAAAATTCTATAATAAGGGAAACAGTACAACATATAGGGCAAATTATGACGAAAACCGCAGCAAATATAATCCCCACCATCTACATGTTATCGATGTGGAGGACTACACTGGAATAAGGATTGCCGTTTTAAATATAAAAACTGTCTTGTGTGTGGAAAAATGAGGCACAAGGCATCCCAATGTAGGAACAGAAAAGCTACTAGTAGGATAAGATCTACTAGGATGCATGGCGAAGACAATACCAATATAAGGAAATATGTGGAACTTGAAATCTTAAATAAAAAGATAAAATTGCAACTAGACTCGGGTTCCGATCTAACGATAATTAACCTACAGACATGGAAAAAGCTTAACAGACCAACCATGTTACATACACAAAACATTGCTAAGTCGGTGACAGGAAAGCGTATAAAGTTCGAAGAAGAAATAATCGTAAATGTTAAATTGCACGGGAAAACCAAAAAACTCAAGATATACGTAATGAAAGATACAGAAAATCTAGTGGATACAGACTAGATGAAAAAGGTCAACGTATGGGATTCACCTATCAGCTCGTTTTGTGAGGGTGGAGCTAGAATTGAATTGATAGAAAATGCCCAATTAGTATATAAAAAGAAGCGAAACGCGTCATTTGATACTACAGATGAAAACAGTAAAGAGTTATACAAGGCAGTAAAGGAACTACCTGTGACTTTGCGAGAGATAAGAAAAGAAGCGAAAAAGGATGAATTTATTCAGAGGATGAAGAAAAAAATAAATAAAAACCGGTATACATCTACAGTACTCAAGAGATCATTCAAACAAGAATGGGTCTATTTCAGTAACAATATGGTTCATGAGACACTAAATACAATAATTAACACACAAGGAAACGTGATGTACACAGAAGGCAAAAACTTTGCCCACAGAAAACATATTGACCAAATATAAAATAGAGGGGTTGAAGAGCCAAGCTCGTCACCTGTAGAAAATGACCAGTCGATGGTGGAGATCTTTGAAGTGTTTGTATTAAAAGACCACAAGAAGACACAGAAATTAGAAGGACTATCAGGAAGATACCAAAAATTTACACTGCGTCTAATTGTTGACCATAAGAGAAAGGAAAAGATACTATCTCCCTATCTAAGGAGGGGGTGTTAAGGGATTTCCCCTTTTCACACAAATAGTCTCAACCGAGGTATACATATACTACTAGCAGTGAATACTCGGAGTTGTATGAGAGTAGTGTTAGAGGAGGGTAGCACAATAGTCACCGTCACGAGCACCTAGACTCAGTAAGGGGTCATATTGCGATACTTCAATACCAAGACTGTATATATATTATTGCTACTAACCCGCATTCCTGGATCTGCTAACCCGTATTACCAGTTTGTATTATTACGTTAATACATTTATTTTCCTTATCTATTCCTGGTGTTTGTTATTTATTGATATCGGATTTCATCCCGGAATCCACAACAAAATGTGACCACTGAAGTCAATACTCAGAGGCGACAGATGGTTTGATGCTAGACGCAATTGTCGGCCTGAGACCTCTGAGTGTTGACTTCATCGTTCACTCATATATATATATATATATATATATATATATATATATATATATATATATATATATATATATATATATACTGCCAGTGTTTGTGGATGATAGTACCTATTGCATAAAAATGAAAGCATGTTATAAACTTCTTTATTAACACAAAAGTAATTGCATTACGATATTCTAATTATCTTATAGATATTCTAATCCTATCCAAATTTCTAATTTTGTTCTAAAACTATTCTAATTTTGTAAAGTATTAAACACAGCAATTAAAATTCATTTGTTTTTAAATAGAACAGAACAAATGGTCAAAAAAACTCGTGAATGATCATTGAGACTTCTTTATGAATCATTTACTTTATAAACAATGTTTTTTGTTTGCCTGCAGTGAAAATAGATTATTTTTGAACATGCAACATTAAGTTGTTCTTGGTATATAGATGGTTCTTCAAGGTATATGCCAGCAGATTAGAGGATCTGTCTTTGGCACATATTTATGACCATTGCAAAGCTTATTTTCACTGGAAACTGCAATCATTTGAAAGGACTTGTTACATCATTTGGGATCGAAAGTATTCATTTGTTGAAAACATATTCTCTTTTACCTCATCCTGACAGAATGCATTCTTCAATATGGTGTGGCATCATTTCCATAATAATTTCAAGTCTGGTGGGTTTACATTTCTTAACGTTATTGGATCACCATCATTGAAATCTTATTTGTGAGTTGACCTTACAGATGGACTTAATGAACTCAAGAACTCAACTGAATACTTCACTGCCTCGGAAGGATCGACAATTGTATCAATGGACTTATAAGAGAAACAATCTCTGGGAGGATTTTCAAACGTTCAAGATTAATTGAGTTCACATTTTTTGGAGCTAAAATTCTCCTCTCATTTAACCACTTGTGATTCTGATAATGTTCAATGATGTTTGGGACGGCTTTGGTCATTAATTCTTTGCCTGACTTTGGTGACAGGTTTAAGCTGTCATTATTGTACAGAGGAGCTCCCTTCTCCACGAAATAATCTTCTTTGGAAATTCTTCAAACATTCGATCATGAGATAGAACAGCTCTCTATGGTTTTGCCAAAGTCTGGAAGATTTTAGGCATGCTCGGATCTCATCAGTTTTTGTTCCTTTTGGAATAATTGAAAGGATTTGCTTGAAATCTAATAGAACTACGGTGACTCTTCCCATCGACTTTAACAGTTTTCTTCAGACTCTGGTGAAATGATCTATTTGCCAGAAACATTATATTACCACCGGGTCACATTATTTTACACGCGGAATAAATCAAGTAAGAATTAGACCAGAAGAAAACGAAGATCTCCAGTTGAAGGGATCGCCATATATAAAATTTGATAGTTTTGTATATCTAGTGCATTCAAATCAATAGGAATGTATTTACTCAAGAATGTTGTTTCATGAAGTTCAAGGTCCAGTGTCTTTTGAATACATTAGGAGAGGTGATGGAATTGGTAACTGTTAAGGGGTCTTCCATTTTTACACAAATGGACTCAACAAAGGTATACATGTACTACTACCAGTGAATACCAGGAGAGTCTGCAACAGAGAAGACGTAGAAGGGTAGAGCCTCGCCCGGCGAGGGTGACCAACCCGATCCCGTTTATACGGGATCTACTGGCATTCTTTAAACCTGGCCTTGTGCCACATCTATCCCTCGTGGGGGGACAGTAAATCGGCCAACGGTCGAACTCTCTGCCTCTTAGCAGAGAGGAACCCAGACGAGGCTCTTCCGAAGGGCAGAGTCTCGTTCGGGGAGGTTGACCAACCCGATTCTGTTTTTACAGTTTCTACGGGCATTTTTTGGCCGAGCCTACGGGCTCGGGAATACGCACGTTAAGCTCGGCCTTGTGCCACATCTACCTATCCCTCGTGGGAGGACAGTAAATACTGTCTGTAATAGAGGAGGGTAGCACAAGAGTCACAGTAAGGAGTCATACCGCGATACTTCAATACCAAGACTGTATATATATTATTACTACTAACCCCCATTCCTATATCTACTAACCCGTATTATCCCGTTAATACATTTATTTTCGTTATCTATTCCTGGCGTTTGTTATTCATTGATATCGGATTCATCCCGGAATCCTCAACAGTAACACGAGTTTCAGAGAATCATGTAATAAAGGAGAAACTACTTGAGGGTGATAGCCAATGAGAAGCAACACTCTCAGAGGTTTCAATTTCACATAATACAAAAAGTTATTCTTATGTTTCTTGACATTCGACCATAAGCCCCCAGAGCTCTCTCATACTTCATTCGTCAAGCAAAATCACGTCATATTGTCTAATAACGTCTGCCATCCCAAAAGGTTTGCTAAAGTTGCCAACTGGGGTTTCATTCGTATAAATGTCAAGTGAAAGTTTGAATGCAGCATGAGCGGTTCGAGCCCTTTGTAATGTGGAAGCAACTGTGGATGATTCTGCAGCTAGTTCAGTTCTGCATTCCTTTCTGTGTTTGGCAAGTATCAGGGTTGTTATAAAGGTTTTCCAAATTACATCTTCTAGGAAAAAACATCTTTCTGGTATATGGCTGTTTCAGTGATCTTGTAATATGCCACGTTTTGGTTATTAGTGAACATTCCAACATGATTTTTGAACATATTTATTTAACTTACTTGTATTATATGAGGTTTCTCTCACATATTCCGTTGTCAATCGGTTACCTAAACCTTCTCAGACTTGGTTTTCATTCATATAAATGTCAAGTTTGAATGCAACAGGAGCAGTTCTGCCCCTTGTAAGAATGTGGAAGCAATTGTATATGAAGATGCACCAAGGTCTATTCCGTATTAATTTTTGTGTTTGGCGAGTATCAGAGTTTTTACAAAGGGTTTCCTACTTACATCTTCTAGGAAAACATTTCTTTTCTGGTATCTAACTCTTCCAGTGATCGTGTAATATTCCACGTTTTGGTTATCATTGAACCTTCCAATATGATCTTTGAACATATTCCTCTGACATAGATTATATAAGATTTCTCTCACATATTTTGCTGTTAATCTGTTACCTACACCTTTGCAAACTGGGTTTTCATTCGTATAAATCTAAAGTTTGAATGCAATATGAGCAGTTCTACTCCTTGTAGGAATGTGGAAACAATTGTAGATGATGATGCAGCAACATGTCTGCCACACATTTCGTTGTTAATCGGCTACCTAAACCCCCGAGAGATTGTGAAAGTACAAACTTTGGTAACTCATCGCCTTCCATGTCCAAGATTCGATTTTAAATATCAGTGCCGAATTAAAATTTCTTGATAGTAATTAACAGAAATATCATGACACCTATGCCTGATGGAGAAAGTCTTTAGAAAGAACATCCCCAAATTTATTCCATATGCCTTAAGTGTTGCTGACACCGCAGTTTTTAATAAGAATACCCAAAAAGAGATTTAATACCTCTTTGCAGTATGCGCCAGTGAAGCCTCTGAGAGTGTTGCATCCAACTAACTCTGTGTATTGACTTCAATGTTCATTATATATATATATATATATATATATATATATATATATATATATATATATATGCACATATATATATATATATATATACATATTTATATATATATATATATATATATATATATATATATATATACTAGCAGAAGTATCCCATGTGACCTGTGAGGAAATAACCTTTTGCATATTAACGTAAGCATTTCGTACATATCTTTATTAACACCAAAAACATAGCACCTATGAGATCATAACACTTTAAATACGATATTCTAAAAAACTTTAAAATAATCTCATCCTATATAATATATATAGTATATATATATATATATATTTATAAGCACAAATATATATATATATATATATTTGCGCTTATATAATATATAAGCCCAAAATTTCAAATTTAATCTTCTAAAAGCAGGAAAAAATCGAGCAAAATAAAAACATGAAAATATAGAAATTCAAATAGAATTCTTTAATTATCTTCTAAAATTATTCTACTGTAGTAAAGTATGTAAACACAGCTATTCAAGTTCAATTTTCTAAAATGATTCTAATATGAGAACAGTTACACCCTATATATATATATATATATATATATATATATATATATATATATACTACCAGACTTGCCCGAAATACCTATTACATAAAAATAAAAGCATTTTATATAATTCTTTATTGACACAGAAGCATAGCAGAATAACTGGGCAAATATAATATTCTAATTATCTTAAAAATATTCTAATTCTAATATGTAAACACTAAAATTCAAATTCAATATTCTGACAGCAGAAAGAAGTCAAACAAAGCAAAAACATTAAATTAAAACAAATAAAAATGTCTAATTATATTCTAAAATTGTTCTAATTTAGTGAAGTGTGTAAATACACCAACTGAAATTCAGTTTTTTTAAATGTTTCCAATATGAGAACAGAACAAATGGTCAAACAATTGAGAATAATCATTGAAACATCTTCATGAAAGAAAGTCTTTAGAAGCAATGTTTTTTCTTCCTTTTCCTTATATTCGCTTCCAATTCTTGAACATGCAACACAATATTGTCCATGGGAAACGCATACTTTATGTATTGAGTGAAATGAAGCCTCTGAGAGTGTTGCTTCTCATTGGCTATTACCCTCAACTAGTTTTGCTTTTATTACATGATTCTCCTTAATTCGTGTTACCAATTCCATCACCTCTCCGAAGGACCTTGGACTTCATGAAACAACATTCTTAAGTAAATACATTCCCATTGATTTGAAGTCACTATACATACAAAATGAAGTGTGTTATCAAATCTTATATCTGGCGATCCCTTCAACTGAAGATCTTCGTTTAATTCTGGTCTATTTCTTACTTGATTTATTCTGCGTGTAATATGATGTGACCCGGTGGTAATATAATGTTTCTGGCAAATGGATCATTTCAGTCGAGTTGGAAGAAAACTGTTAAAATCGTTTCTCTTGTATTCATTGCCTGTCCTGCAACTAATTCAGGTTTAAAATAAAGTCTCTGTTCATTTTCTAGTTGTACTTCTAATTGTTGGACGGCTGGATACATTTCATTGATGGTGAAACTGCATATTCTTCTGAAAAATTCATTGCTACTGATTTATTATTAGGTATTCCATTATTTTTAATCTTTTTTTTACAGGTAGATGAGGTTATTATGTTTGTGTTTTCTACTATTATGTTTCGAATGGAGTCTGGTAGGTTTGTGTGTGTGTTTAAATGGGTTCTAATGGAGCTCTGGTCAGATAGGTGTAATGTAAGGCGTCTGGATAGGCATGTAGTTGTGTGACCGATATAATTATTTATGAGTTCAGTTTGATCACACAGTTCGTTTAGAGGCATTTGAACTCATAGATAATGTTCGTTCGTTGTAATTTTGACTGTGCTGGTGGGTTGCTTTTTTGAGGATAAGGTTAGATATCTTAATTTTTTTATAGTAGATAATTAATTTGATTTTTCGGGTCAATTTGGGTAGTGTATTTCTTTATACTATTTGTAAGTGAAGATTCATCTTTCTTGTAGTTAATGTGCATTTGGGTTTTTTTAGAAAATATTTATGTAATATTTGACCGTATGTTCACTATCGTTGTTATTTACTTTAGGGAGAAATAGTCTGATTTGGTGGTATATAAGGTGGTTAGTGTTTTGTTATATATTATCGAGTCCTTTAAGGAAGAGTAGTCGAGAGAATGAATTCTGGCGTGCTATTTTTAGGAAGTTTTTTCTACTGCTATTTTGCACACTGTCGTTTTAATGAAACATGCATATATATATATATATATATATATATATATATATATATATATATATATATATATATATATGCGTGTGTGTGTGTGTGTGTGTAAGCTTTTTTTCCTTTCATTATTTTATCTTAATTCCGAAGTTTTTATACATATACTGATAAAATCCGTATGTAAATAATCTAAGTGAATCATAATTAGATAAAATATTAAAACTGATCCACAAAGAGAGCTCAATATATTTATTATAGAAGACCATATATAAATAAATTACATGGATTAGAAATTCAAAAATACCTCATATGTATAGCTATTTCACACCACAAGATCTACCTTGCAGGATTTGTCATGGGGTTAGGAAATAAAATAATTATGTTATTTCTCATCTCTCATTCCTTGTTTTCTGTTCAGGATTGGGTTTCCGGTTCTCTATTATTCCTACTTCTAACGTCTTATTAATTATTTTACCAACTTATTCTTTTACTAATTCTTTTACTGTTTTCCTCGTCCTAAAAGGAGTGGGTATGTTTGCCTAACTTGCAACTTGGTACAATTGTTTATGGTCATTCATTACAATATCTGCATTTTGGACCAACACATTCCTTCAGTAGGTTTACTTTGTTTTTAATTATTATTATTGTTAGTATTGAAAGAGAAGCAAGACAATAAAGCTACTAAGATGCAAGGGTTACTGAGTGTGAAAAGAAAACAATGAGAGGTAACAAGTAATTAACCGGAATTAGGAGGACTCCAGATAACGAATTATGTCGCATTGAAATGCTTTCATTTAAATGTTGGAGAATTGACTTAAAAATAAGCTCATTCAAAGACGCGTCTGGATAAATCGATTCTCCTCCTTTGGTCCAATGGAATCAGAGTTGTAGTAATGAACCAACTTGTCATCGTTCATTTGTGGATTTCCCAAAGATTCCAAATCAGCTCCACGTATACTCGTGGGGTAGGGGAACACAGAAGAGGATATTAGACAGATACTACACGCTGATCGCAGACAGAAGCCCACGTTATAGAATGAATTCTGACATTATTTACGCGCATTATGCGTGTTAAAAAAGCATTCTGTGATTAATTGTTGTTCTTCTGTCACTCTCACAATCCAATGAATGTACAACTTAGAAGAGAACTGTCACGCTGTATAATCAAAGATGTCCACTTTTATATTTACACACGCTCTATCCCTGATATTGAGCACTTTATCCCATAAATATAGCACACTTTAAGACTATATTTCTTCATATATATATATATATATATATATATATATATATATATATATATATATATATATATATCAGAGAAGTGTGGCTTTTGTTTCTTAAAGTTAACATCGGTTGTAGCAGCCGAATATTTTCGGTTAATTTGAAATGAAGTTGAAAATCGAAGTCTTGAGGGATGCAGAAGGAGAACAAAGATAATGAAAATAGAAAAGAACCAGAAATACCAAAATGGAGGATATAAAAAGAAAAATGAAAAAAGACAAAACGATGAAAGATGTCCTGAATGACGGGTAAAAAGCAATATGAAGAAATAGTGAGAAAGATGGGGAAGAATAAGAATAAAATTGAAAGAGGAAATAGAGACACGGAATAAAAGGGGGAAAATAAAAACCAAAAGTAGACAAAGAAAGAAAATAAATAAGAAACACAACGGGGAAAAAGAAAGAGAGGAATGAATAACAAGAAAAAATAGAATCTTCTTCCTTTTATGTGCCATATTCAGGACGTAGGCGATCATGGCCCTCCACATCTTCCAGTCCATTGTAGCTCTTAATAAGTTTTGCCTTATCGTTATTTTCCCCATACACTGTTCTGCAATCCATTTGCTCAAGCTCATCGAGTATGCTACACGATTTTTTTCCTCTGTCCCTCATTCTCTCAATCTGTCCTATGAGTATCAGATTTTCCAAGCCCTCCTTCCTCATTACGCGCCGCAAATATTTCAACTGCTTTTTTCTGATGTTAAGTGTAAGTTTCCTCTTTGTTTCCATTTTCTCCAAAACCTCGGCGTTGGTTCCATGTTCGGCCATGGTGTCCTCGGCATTTTTCTGTAGAACCACATTTCTGTTGCTTTGATCTCGTCTTCATCTTTGGGGAGGTTGTCCTGCATTCGTTGCCATGTAGAAAGGATAACTGAAAAATGAAAAAGAAGGTAATAAAATAAAGGAAAGAAAAAATGAAGGAAAAGTGGAAAAGAAAATGTGTAAGTAAAAAAGAAGGAAGAAAAGGAAAAAGAAGAGATATGAAAGGAAAATGAAAACGAAAAGAAAAAAGACGTAAACAGCAAATAGAAGATAAAAGGAAATGTAAAGAGAAAATAAAAGAGAAAGAGTTAAAGGGACAACAGAAAATAAAGAAAAAATAGATGAAGGAAATATTAAAAAAGACTAGATTGAAGAAGAAGAAGAAGTAGAAGAGGAGAAGGAGGTAAGAGAAGAAGAAAAATAAGTAGATGAAAAGAAAAAGAAGAAGAAAAAGAGGAAAAGAAGTAAAAGAAAAAAAGAGGAAGAAGAAGAAGAAAATAGGAAAAAAGAAGAAGAAATAGAAGAAAAGAGGAAAAGATGAAGAAAAGAGAAAGAAAAAAGAAGAAAAAGAATTAGAAAAATAGGAAAAAAGATGAAATAAAAGTAAAGAGGAAAAAGAGGAAAAGAAGAAGAAAAGAGAAAGAAGAAAAAAGGAAGAAGAATAAGAAAAATCGGAAAAAAGAAGAAGAAATAGAAAAAAGAGGAAAAAGTGGAAAAGAAGAAGAAAGGAGAAAGAAGAAAAAGATGAAGAATAAGAAAAAATAGGAAAAAGAAGAAATAGAAGAAAAGAGGAAAAAGAAAGAAGAAGAAAGAAAAGAAGAGGAAGAAAAAGTAGAAAAAGAGGAAGAAGAAGAAGAAAAAGAAAAGAGGAAAAAGAGGAAAAAGAGGAAGAAGACAAAACACGAAAAAGAAGAAATAGAGGAAAAAGAAGGAAAATAAAAGGAAGATGACGAAAAAGAGGAAAAAGAAGAAGAAAGAGGAAACAGAAGTAGAAGTAAAAGACGAAAAAGTAGAAGAAAAAGAGGAAAAAAAGAAGAAAACGTTAAAGATGATGAAATGAAAAATAAAGAAGGAGAAATAAAGAATTTAACCTGAGTAAAAGTAACGAAATGAGAGAAAAAAAGAAAGAAGAGAAACGAAATGCTAGAAAAGAAAAGAGAGAAAAAATTTGAAGAAAAAGAAATAAGAATTTAATTAAAATTTAGAAGACTATAAAAATTTAATGGTTAGCACGCTGGTTAATTATTCCTGAGTAATGAACTCGATTTTCCATAATTGTGACCTTGTGCCACATCTAACTTCGCTTATTAAATCGCTAGCAGCAAGAAAACGATAAAGAAGAATATGTCTGAAAAAAATAGATTTCTTTTAAGTGAGTTATTTAAAGCCAGAACATGTTTTAGATTGTACGAATCATTTTTACGACCCGATATAGCGTTAACAAAATCTGTAGAAACAACAATTTTTTCATATACAAGAATCACTATTTGACCCATAACCGGGGTAGGCAATGAATCTATAATTTTCCCAAGGGAATATGTACGTGAGTGATATCATCTGGAATTTGAATTCTGTTGTCCACATTTTAATTCCCCATTTCCACCATCCGCTCATCAATGAGAAAAAAAGAATTGACCTTTGAAACTTCTGAGCTCAAAGTCCAAAATCTGTTCCAAATCCACTCGTTTTTCCGTAATATGAACCGGGGTGTATTGCTCTCTACTTCTCTTCGCTCAGTTTACTATCATGCAATAACAGAAAACGACTGACAGGGTTTCCATCAATGAAGCAGCGCCTTTTATCTTTAACCAAATGCGAAAGGTCGGACTACGCTGTGATTGTCCACGAGGATAAATCAATTCTTTGTTCTCAGACTATACACGTTAGTATGGGCGCCAAACCTTAAAGCACCTTATTATCGTCTGAGTGGAAGATAAATACAGAAAAAAAAGGAGACGAGGAAAATAAAGAAAAATAAATAGGTAAAAATAAGAAATAGTTAAAGTAAATTATATCGAAGAACTGGCAGGAGACCGCTTCGTTGCGTGTCAAAAATATATGATTTCGAACGCTGATTTTCAAGGAACCTTTTGTTATTTACCGCAACAGATGTTTATCTTCTTTATTTCGTCCAATTTCGTTTTGTAACTCTGGAGATGTCAGCCTTGTGCTAAAGCAGTTGCCTACTGGAAATTTAACGAATAGTAAAAAATCTGACTGAAAGGAACTCTATCAATTACTGTTATTATTTTAAAAGTCGATTAAATTGTATGTGGGATCAGGTTGAGATCATAGACAATGAACACCATTGGAAAATTTGTAAACTTAAGGAATCAGCACATATGCTAGGCCACAAAATCTCCTGAGCCGACCAAGCATAGAAATGAATACAATATGGGAACCAGTAATAAGGAGTGTCAGCGAAAAGCGATAATAACAACAAAAATTGCAATATGAGCTCTGGTAAAAACATGTAATGATAACAGCAAAAATTGCAATATGAGCACTGGTAAAAAAATGGTGCTGTAGACATTAGGTTTATAATACCCAGAAATTCATATTCAAGGACATATGGCACAGTGGATAAAGGCGTTGGTGACAGGACCCAAAGAGTGTAAGTTCAATACCCGGTTAAGGCAGTGGAGAACTTTCAGAGGGAAATTAATAGGAGATAACTGATAACTGACATCCATTAAACAAGGCACGTGCAAATACAAGAGTTTACCCGAGTTAGCGAAATAAAGGGTTCAGTTCGACATTCCAACGACCTGAAGAAGGCCGGAGCGTACAACGGCCGAAACGTTGTAATAAATATGGCGACAAAGATGATGACAATAGTCCGAATAATGTAAATATTGTACATAATACCTCATCTCTGAAATATAGACAGATACTGAAAGGCCGAAATGTTGTAATAAATATGGCGACAAAGATGAAGAAAATGGTCCGAATAATTTACATAATACCTCATCTCTGAAATATAGACAGATACTGAAAGGCCGAAACGTTGTAATAAATATGCAGACAAAGATGCGGACAATAGTCCGAATAATGTAAATAATGTACATAATACCTCATTTCAAAAATATAGACAGATACTGAACGGCCCAAACGTTGTAACAACGATGAGGACAATAGTCCGAATAATGTGAATAACGTAAATAATAAAATTAGTTTATCACCTCGCTGGTATTTGATGAAACCTTTA
This sequence comes from Acanthosepion esculentum, assembly GCA_964036315.1. Classification (NCBI taxonomy): domain Eukaryota; kingdom Metazoa; phylum Mollusca; class Cephalopoda; order Sepiida; family Sepiidae; genus Acanthosepion; species Acanthosepion esculentum. Next base: position 67,459,262 of record OZ038509.1, on the reverse strand, counting down.
ACCTTTTATTGCGGGTGATCGAAGTGTGTATATTGCCACACGTTTATTCAGATCACGAAAGACATTTTTTTTAACGGAAAGTCTTTTATGGATGAACATTTTTTTCTTTTGACGGCGTCGTATGATCAGTCCTCAATGAAAGCAGATTGTGCATAGCAAACATAATCCCTGTTCAGATACTATTCGACTCTTTTATCCGTCTTAGGCCAGATTAAATTTGAAATCCGTCATAGATATCAGCCGCGTCGTCAATTAAATACATCTCAATCGATAACCAACTGATCGAATATCGGTTGATCAAAAACGTTTCTTAATGATCAGAATTCCTTTCCAAAATTAGGATAGTTTCAATTCTTCATCTATTCTATAATCCCGTCCTGAGTATGACGATAAATACGTCCAGCAGCAAGGCCTCTGATCAGGAGGTTTTGAGGAGCATGGAACCACCTCTTAATTGCTGGTGTTCCCAGGTCCACCCTGGCCAGGGGTGGTAGCACCTGTTAGGGTCTCATCTATGGGCAAATAGTTAAACCCAAAATTTGGGTTAAAAACACTACGGAAATTGTAAAAATAGGTTTTAACACCAGAAATACTTTGTAAAATAAATTATTATCTGCAATAAATTTTTGAAGAAAAAAAACCTATTACCAGCAATACATTTTTTTTAAAAATTATTAACAACAATACGTTTTTGAAAAAAAAACATTATCAGCTATACATTTTTGAGGAAAAAAACATTATCAGCTATACATTTTTGAGGAAAAAAACATTATCAGCTATACATTTTTGAAAAAAAAACATTATCAGCTATACATTTCTGAGGAAAAAAACATTATCAGCTATACATTTTTGAGGAAAAAAACATTATCAGCTAAACATTTTTGAAACAAAAACATTATCAGCTAAACATTTTTGAAAAAAAAACATTATCAGCTATACATTTTTGAAAAAAATTATTATCAGCTATACATTTTTGAGGAAAAAACATTATCAGCTATACATTTTTGAGGAAAAAAACATTATCAGCTATACATTTTTGAAAAAAAAACATTATCAGCTATACATTTCTGAGGAAAAAAACATTATCAGCTATACATTTTTGAGGAAAAAAACATTATCAGCTATACATTTTTGAAAAAAAAACATTATCAGCTATACATTTCTGAGGAAAAAAACATTATCAGCTATACATTTTTGAGGAAAAAAACATTATCAGCTAAACATTTTTGAAAAAAAACATTATCAGCTATACATTTTTGAGGAAAAAACATTATCAGCTATACATTTTTGAGGAAAAAAACATTATCAGCTATACATTTTTGAAAAAAAAACATTATCAGGTATACATTTCTGAGGAAAAAAACATTATCAGCTATACATTTTTGAGGAAAAAACCATTATCAGCTATACATTTTTGAGGAAAAAAACATTATCAGCTATACATTTTTGAGGAAAAAAACATTATCAGCTATACATTTTTGAGGAAAAAAACATTATCAGCTATACATTTCTGAGGAAAAAAAACATTATCAGCTATACATTTTTGAGGAAAAAAACATTATCAGCTAAACATTTTTGAAAAAAAAACATTATCAGCTAAACATTTTTGAGGAAAAAAACATTATCAGCTATACATTTTTGAGAAAAAAAACATTATCAGCTATACATTTTTGAGGAAAAAAATTGTACCAGCAATACATTTTTGAAGGAAAAATTATTACCAAAAATAGATTTTACCAGCAATAAAAATTTTGTTGGCTTTAAATAACCCATTGAGGTTGATATGCCGTAAACCAAACCAAACCAAACCAACCCAAACCTATTATTTCATTCTTATATATATTTCAGCAAGCACCAAACCTGACAGATCCTTGTCTAAATTTGCAACCAGATCGTCTCCTGCGAAACATTTCTTCGCATTTCTTAAATCTTAAACGATGGGAAAATTTTCCAACGTGTAAGACTAACAAGTAAGAAAAACGAGAAAATGAATTTTTAAAGCGTGCTTTCAATGCTTTTGTTTTTTTGTTGTTTTTTTTTTGTTTTTTTAAATCATATCGCCCCAAGCAAGGCCAGAGGCCACTATCGCGCAAGGGGTTAAAGAAGGGTTGGAGGAAGATCAGATAGCAGTGGCAATGGAGGGGATGAGGAAGAAGAGAAAGACAGTGGGTCGATCAAGGCAAGGGGGCCACAAAAGATCCGGAGCGAGAGCAGATAGGAATAAGAAAAGAAAGTATGTGGAGAAGGGTAGCGGATAGATCAAGGCAACTGGAGATGTCGATTGACGCTACACTTAAACCGTTGGAGATTGTATTTGTCAGGAAAACAGTAGTAGGGAAGGGAGTTCCATAGGCGGGATGTGCGAGACATGAAGCTATTGGAGTAGAAGAGACGTTTCCACGGTGTAGGGGTGGGAGCGGGATGCCAGCCTGGTGGGATGTTTAAATTCACGAGGCCTGGGGACAAGCGAACGCAACTCCTCAGATTGTTGCTTTAAATCTATTCAAATTTTATATTTTAATTGATATTTTAACTTTTTACAGAATAAAATCAACTCTGAACTGGTTAATCATATCCCCACTAAGTAAACTTCTTTCACACAAGCAATATGGCTTCCTCTACTTTAACTGCGATGTCATATGAAGGAGCCACTGCATTTTTATTCTTGCTTGAATTTTTTCATGCTGTATCCAGTCATGGTTTTGCCTTTTCATCCTTTGTCGGGAAACTAATGGCAACCATTTTTAGTATCTTTTGTGATTTTAGAGTCCAAAGGTAAATTGTATTAATCGTCTGATTTCTGAATAGGTTTAGTATTACAATACCTATAAAAGTCCCCTTTTCCTTTCCTGAAGTGTGTATGAATTTTGGTTGAAGAGTCTTTATATATATATATATATATATATATATATATATATATATATATATATATATATATATATATATATATATTTATTTATTTATTTAGTTCGAAGTATTCTTTCGTCAGTGGTAATAGAAATCTGAGTTTCATGGAAAATGTATTCATTAGCAGCTGATTGAAAACTGCTCCACTATAATAAGACTCCGGTATATATATATATATATATATATATATATATATATATATATATATATATATATTGGAATTAGTTTCAATCAGCACCTGACGATTGCGTTTTTCTATGAAAATTACAATTGTGCTACCGGTAAGGAAACATAATATATATTTAATATTAATATAGTTTTTTGGTCTGTTATTATACATTGAGTAATATTTTATTTGCAATTGCATTCCACGTGCGATACACACACACACACAAACACACACACACACACACACACATATATATATATATATATATATATATATATATATATATATATATATATATATATATATATATATGAGTGTGAGTGTGTGTATATACTAAGAATAATAAATATTTGAATTATCCTTAGTATAAAATGCATTTTTTATCTTACATCGAATAATGTTTTATTATCAAGTACATGTTCTATATATATATATATATATATATATATATATATATGTGTGTGTGTGTGTGCGTGTATGTGTGTGTGTTTAAGTATCACGTTTTGCCAGCTTGCTATTATTTGAATACTAAGGCTTGTACGTACAGTAAAATATATTTTTGATTCAAAAAGACAAACTCACAAGAGAAAAACTATTCTGAATTACACACACACACACACACACACACACACACACACATATATATATATATATATATATATACATATATATATATATATATACATATATATATATATATATATATATATATATATATATATATATATATATATATATATATATATATATGATATCCGGCGACTTTTTTCAGAGCACCCCTATGGGCTTGGAAGGCTTATCAGCCGCTGTTGCAACGATTTATCACACAGCAGCCACCGATTGCATTGTGCAATTGCCTTTTAATAATGCATAAGTCATTATTCATACATGAATTATGGTTAAAAAAAAACAGCCATTTGATAGTATTTGTGTATTGCACTCTGCCTAGATTATAGACAGAAAAATAATAATTGTGATTCTACACGCTAAAGTTTATTGTGAATGCGGTGGGGAATTAATACATATGTGAAATGTAGATAAACAACTGTGTACACTGCTATTTGGAATTTCCAAATTTCAAAGAAAACCTGCTGACAAGAATCAAAGAGGAAAAGCAGAGCTAGAAATGACTATTTCATGAAGCGTGTTGCTGTAAAATAGCCAACAAGTTCTTCTGGGAAGATACAACCGTGTGCAAATTAATTGAAACAACCGTTTTAGTTTTCTTTCTTTCACTATATGATCAGTTTTAGATCCACTGGAATGTTAGGGTCTAATCGATTTCTATTTTTTCTCGGATCACGTCATTTCATTATGATGAAATTTATTTGGCCTTGAAAAAATATTGCGTCATCCGTGATTGCATCAGAATTTCATCACGCCCAGACACTATTTTCTCGACTGTCGATTAGTTGTCCTAGAGACATTGTCTGCGATGGTCGTTACTCCAAGGAAGCGTACGAAATTACAACGTTACATGAACACAATTGAAAGTCTTAACAGTGTGTAAATGAAAGTACTATTGACTGGCTCGGAAACTCTCAAGATTTAAATCCAATCGAGAATCTGTGGTTAATCTGCAAGGAACGACTTCGTAGAATGGACATACGAAGTACTAACATGTGCACTGGATCATGTTTCATTGGGAAATACGAAAAATGTAAATAATAACGGAATTATTCGTTTAGTTTCAAATAATTTGCAAAAAGATGTATATCATGCTCTTCTTCCAACTGATATTAGTTCCGTCACGTCGTCTGAGATACGAATTTGGTCTGAAATCATTCAAACCGGCTCTTAAAGAATGGCTGTGAAATCCAAGAATCTAGAACTGAACCCAATTAAGTTTAAGAGAAATTGACAATTTTCAATTTTTTTTTTAATTACATTGTGTAGCAATTTCACACATCTTTTTAAGGTAATCATATAAATTCCTTGTTTTGGTGGTGTCAGGCGTTGCAAAGTTTGTAAAATTATTTTTGGAGTATAACTTCGATTTTATTTTTAACGGCGTATTCCATAACCTTTAAACTTTATAACTAAAAAACGAAGGATTTGGGGGACATATGTTTATAAGTGCTTTTCCCTTTTTTGATGAAAGAAAACTGCACCTAAATTTGTAAAAAGTATCTTTAATCACCCGTCTGTATATAGCGATGAAAAAGATAATATGAAGTCAAAAATGCAGATAATTAGTGAAAAGAAATTTAAGGCAAGCAATATGGATACGGAATATAGTCTTCGAGAAGGAAAATGCCAACTCAAGAAAAGAAAAAGAAAAACAGAAAAATGTCTAAATATTATTGAATCTTTTGTCATAAAATTTAAATACCAGCAAACACATAAAAAACATGAAAATATCAAGTAGGGACACGGACACATTGTGTATTCAATAATTCAAAATTAGTCTACCTATCAGCAACTATTAGATTGTTGCCAATAAGTCTTACTTAAAATTTAAAATAGCAAAAGCAAAAGGTCTTGAAAATGATTAATAAGACCGTTCGGAAGTATACGATCATTTGTACAATTTCTATACAATAAATTTATACACAAATATATATATTATATATAGAGAGAGAAAAAGAGAGACACATAGAGGCACACATACACACACATATATATATATATATATATATATATATATATATATATATATATATATATATATATATATATATATATATATACACGCACAGACACACACACACATATATATATATATATACACATACACACGTCTTTATTTGTTTAAACGTTATTTTTAGTGGTTATACGTATTTGAGCTAGTGTCCCTATATTCATTCATATATATATATATATATATATATATATATATATATATATATATATATATATATATATATATATATATATATGAATATATATATATATGAATATATATATATATATGAATTTATATATATATTTGAATATAGTTATATATATATATATATTTATATATGAATGAATTTTTACATATATATATATATATATATATATATATATATATATATATATATATATATATATATATATATACAGGGTGTCTATAAAGTTGGTGTGCACTTTAAAATAATTATAACTTTATTTGTATTTGCGAAAGTAATACTTTGTATAAAGTATTAGAAAGAAGTAAATCTATATTTTTTAAGGTTTTATTAAAATTTTATTGAAGTTTCCACATGTCCTCCATCATTAGCAATACAAAGGGTAATACGATTTTGCAGTTCACGGAAAACATTTGCTATCTTATTTAGAGTAATGCCGGAAATCACTTTAATTATTTCAGTTATACTTAAAACTAGGTACATTAATCTTTATAACATTTTTTACAGATTATTTCTATCGTAAATACAAATAAAGTTATAATTTTTTTTATAGCGCACACGAACTTTATTGATACCCTGTATATATATATATATATATATATATATATATATATATATATATATATATATATATATATATACTAACAGACAGGAAGTGTTATGACAAAGTTCTCGACACATCCCACTTCAAAATTGACTAAAATAACTTTGAGAATCCTTTCTTGACTTGTTCAGGCGAAGTAATTTTTATAATTGATGGTTATCGATTTATATTTAAAAAATGCCACCTCTAGCGAGAGTTGTACCCCAAAATTTATTGTCATTTGCGTATAGAATTTTGAATACATTAACAATCGACCTAAGTCAATATATACGAACTAAAAGTAACTTAGTGTAATAAAACAATATGTCGGATAAAAAATTCATTCAACTATCTATCTATCTATCTATCTACATATATATTTATATATATATATTTATATATATATATATATAGATATATATATATAAATATATATTTTTCTATTGCCTTTTCATATGTATATATATACATATATATATATATATATATATATATATATATATATATATATATATATATATATATATATATATATATATACCCATACGCATGGTGGGTTGCAGCAAAGATCTCGATACGCCCCACTTCAAAATCAACAAAATATAATAATTTTCAGAATCTTTTCTTGGCTTGGTCATTTCATGGAATTTTCATAATTAATGGTTTTCGAAATATACTTCTTTTTTAAATCCTATTCTTACGGAGAGTCGTAGTCCAAAATGTATTTTATTTTCGTATAGCAATTTGAATTCATCGATCACCCAGAAATAGAAAATCTTACTTTAACTTCGAAGAACATGTGTACAACTATTTCAACTTGCACTGAGACACTCTGCAGTTTTTAATCTTTTATTGCGAATCCTTTTTCCCAGTCGATCCACATGAAAAAAATAAGTAATTCTCTGTTTGATGCATCAAAAATCAGATGCAGATGAACCTTATCATACCAAAGATTATTCTCTCCAGAATCATTTTGCCTACTATATATTGATCGTCGTTGAATTATTGAAGAATTTAGTCTCTACCATCTTTCAATATATTCATTGTCAACTTTAGCGGCCTGATTAAAAGTGTGATACTGTGTAATGTACATAAAGACAACTCTTTTATATATACATGTAATAAGCGAATCACTCGGAATTCTGCAACGTTTTTTTCAACACGATATTATTTGTCGGGAAACTTAAATTGAAATTGGTTTCCAACAGATAACATTTTCGCAGAGAGTGAAAAAATATTGCAGCGTCTCCTTTTCATCTAAGATCAAAACATTTATGAAAGAAAAAAAGGGGAGAAACTATACACCAGCTTACTAATCAACAAATTATAAAATATACCATAGAAGGATGGATTCAAATACTAACAACAAGGCAAGATGAACACTATTTACATTATTCGGACTATTGTCCTCATCTTTGTTGCCATAATTAATAACAAGGTTTCTTCAGGTGGTTGGAATGTCGAAAAAATGCAATTATAACAGCAAAAATTGCAATATAAGATGGTTGCTGAAGGCATTAGGTTTATAATACCCAGAAATTCATACAAAGATGTCCTCAAAGACTCATGGCACAGTGGATAAAGACGTTAGTTAGATCCGTGCAGTTAGATCTTAACCAAAAGATTTCAATACTCGGTTATGGTAGTGAGCGAAATAAAGGGTCCAGTTCGACATTCCAACGTTGTAATGTGGACAATAGTCCGAATAATGTAAATAGTGTACATAATACCTCATCTCAGAAATATAGACAGATACTGAAAGGGCGAAACGTTGTAATAAATATGCAAACAAAGATGAAGACAATAGTCCGATTAATGTAAATAGTGTACATAATTGTTATAGTGGAAGACACCTTGTCTAGATAATAGACTCTCCCACCTATTATAAGTAGGAGTCAGTAAGTAGTGGAGGAAGGAGTAAGTTATCAGCGACCACAACTCGATTACTCTGCGTAACAAGTTCCTAACGATTCTGTACGTTTACCCCATTTAGGACGCATTTAGTCCGACTACAATTTCTATTGTGGAAATAACTCCACAACAATAATAATATCTCAGAAATATAGGCAGATATTGAAGGAAAGATGAAGTCATCATGTTCACATTTCATATCGGACAATAGTCAAATCCGTTTAACAAGAAAGAATTCTTTCATGAACTTCATCCATATAATATACTCCAATTTCTTAATCAAACTTTATTCCAAAATATAACTTCAACATAAAACACTAATATGACTGCCTCTAATAATAATGGCCACAAAAACATGTAATTGCACAAAAGCTGAGTATCATCTACCATGTGTACAACTGCGAATGCAGAAGAACATATATCATATTTTATTACTTGAAAGCTGCCAAGAAAATTAAATTACGCCATTAAATGACCGATAAGGATGTTGATATGCCGTTAAACAAATCAATCGCTCTTTACATTAAGATGTCCTTGTGCCTATTACAGGATCGATATTAATTAAAAAAGATCTGAGTATCTAGAATGTTTTGAAGAATTAGGTAACATTATTATTAAAATGACCATCAATGCATATTTAAAGCAAAATGACCAAAATAGGTTTTATAGTAAAATGACCAACAATACATTTTATCTGTAGTTGAAGGCATAACGTTGCCATCACAAGTGATTACTACAAACAGCTTCGTAATCACCATCCAAGTCTTTCCGAATCCTCAGCACTCTCCTCAGATTGACACCCAAGCACTCTGAAATATTCGTTTTAGAGCTTCCGGCGCGAATGCCAAGTAGTACAGCATGTCGTTTCCAAATTTCTGGCGGAGTGAATTGCGTTATGGTGCTCTTTTTCTCACAGACGGCGCTCAATAGACCCCCCCCTCTACTGCGCAGTCGACACAATCGTAAGCAAACAGCGCGCATGCGCAAAATTAAAAGTATAAAAAACTGGGCCAATTTACCCATCGCACCCTGTACACAAAACTAGTGTTATCTACCATTATTTACATTTTGTTCGGACTGTTGCCTTCCTAATTATTGCCATATTCATGACGTTTCGGCCGTGCGTGGGGTGAAATGATAAAATGTGATAAGAGAATAGTACAATGTGTGAGTGACGGTAATGGTGAAAACGTCACTTTTTGGAATTGGTTTAAATGCAGGAGTGGAATGGGATCTTGAGGTATTCCGGTTAGTAACGGCTGTAATCAAAACAAAGTATCAAGGGAGAGCAAAGAATTGAAAGAATAAAAGAGCTTAAGGTGGCAAAGGAAGGCAAAAGGACAAAGCTTTCTGAGCGACGAGTGAATAAAGATTAAGCATATCGATAAAGAAATGAAAGAAATAAAATGTCTGAATTATAAAAGAAATAAGTTTTTAAAAGTAAATAAGAAAGTAAAACGTATGGCAAATTGTCGCTATAGAAATTAAGACAAAAGAGAATTGAAGGAGAAAAAAATCAAAATTATTCACTGTAAAAAGAATTTAAAAGAGAATTGTCGGGTATTTGAAAAAGAACGAGGCATTAAGAGAGAAAAGGAAAGAAAGAAAGAAAGAAAGAGAGAAGGAAAGAAAGAAAGAAGGAAAGAAAGAACTAAGGAAAGGATAAAAGAGAGAATAAATGAAAGCCTGAAAACAAGAAATGAAGAACGAACGAAAGAAAAAAAAGAAAGTAAGAACGAAAGAAAGAAAGAAATAATGACAAGAAGAAAGAAAGAAAGAATGACAAGAAGAAAGAACGAAAGAAAGAACGAATGAAAAAATGAAAGAATGAAAGAGAGAATAAATGAAAGCCTGAAAAGAAGAAAAAGAAAAGAACGAAAGTAAGAACGAAGGAAAGAAAGAAATAATGACAAGAAGAATGAAAGAAAGAAAGAAAGAACGAAAAGAAGAAAGAACGAAAGAAAAAAATAATGACAAGAAGAAAGAAAGAAAGAAAGAACGAAAAGAAGAAAGAACGAAAGAAAAAAATAATGACAAGAAGAAAGAAAGAAAGAAAGAACGAAAAGAAGAAAGAACGAAAGAAAGACATAATGACAAGTAGAAAGAAAGATAGAAAGAAAGAAAGGACGAATGAATAAATGAAAGACTGAAAAGAAGAAAAGAAGAAAAGAATGCAAGTAAGGACGAAGAAAAGAATGCAAGAAACAATGAATGAATGCCAAGAGCAAATAAAAGAAAGATGCAACCGAAAAACCTCTACATAGCCAGTTCCTTATCCGAAGCAAAAATGCCGATGTTGATCAATTTGCCACCCACCTCTGGCTAAGCATTTCAGGTGAAACTGAATGTTTATACTGGGTGCAGAGGACCGGAGCCTCTGCTTATAGGCAACTAGCAAGCTGATAACTAACCTAATAGGACGTACCCAAAATGTAGCCTCCGAAACCAATACATGGAATATATTTCTCACCCTATTAACTCACAATGTGTACAAAAACCAGCATGAGAATGTATGTCAATGTCTGCATTGGAAGATGGGTCTTCACTATGTTGAGAAAAACAGCTGCAAAATGGCATGAACATCATCCTGAATCTTTAGTTGAGGGAGAACATGTTACAATTCCCGGGGATTTTTATCTCAACATAGATCGATCAATACAAGAAAATCGACCAGATATTATTAGTATAAACAAAAAAGAAAACCGTACTAAATGACAAAAACATCTCTGTGAAGACTTATTTTTAAAAAAAACTAAGCGTATATAAAAATGAGGAGATGGAAATATAAAAAAATGGGACACTTAAAAACTAAAACTGTTTCTGCTGAGGTTGAAGCTCTGGGACTGGTAAAGAAAGGAACTCAAGAACAATTCAAGAAAATTATTGGTGCACGGTTTCTTCAGGAGATTCCTAAAATAGTTTTAATAAGAACAGCACATATACTACGAAATATCTTGTTAATCGGAGAAATGTAGCAAGTAGCATCACAAGGTATCCCTTTTCTTTCTGTATGGCAAGACGATTTGGAGATATCTGATATCAGTGGGATTGTTCGCGTGGTAGCGCTGCTTGGAAGAGTTAATACCCTAAAGAATATTTATATATATATATATATATATATATATATATATATATATATATATATATATATATATATATATATATATATATATGTATGTATATACACACAAGGGGGAACCCAAAAGTAACCGGAATCGTTTTCTGTGTGACAAGCCAGTGGTAGTTCAGGCTTCCACCGCTAGATGCCACATGGGGCAACCCTCAGGCATCAGTGTGCTGACTGGTGTCATCGTGGGAAGACGTACAGCTCCGTGGTTCACATTTGTTTTGAAGTGCTTCACGCCTTTTCCTCTATTTTTACCAGGACTGAAGGGATGCCTGTCATAAACTGAAAGAACAGTTGGAAGTTGATCCAGACCTTTTTTTCGAAGGTCATCACTGGTGACGAAAGCTTGTGCTATGGCTACGACCCGGAAACGAAGCAGCAATCACGTCAGTGGAAGCATCCAACTTCACCACGACCCCCAAAAGCGCGTCAGGTGCAGTCCAGTGTCAAGAGAATGCTGATTTGTTTCTTTGATGTGAAAGGAATTCTCCACAAAGAATTTGTTCCTCCCTTTTGGTCAAACTGTTAACCAGGCTTTTTCACTTGGAAGTCCTGAAGCGTTTGCGAGACAAGGTGAGACGAAAACGCCCTGAAACTGCGGCAAAGTAGAGAGTGGTGGCTGCATCACGACAATGCGAGTGTGTGACAGTTTGTGACCAAGAATGACTTGACCCCACTTTCCCACGCACCCTATTCACCTGATCTCGCCCCCTGCGATTTTTTTTGTTCCTCCAAGTGAAGAAAGTCCTAAAAAGAAAACGTTTTCCAGATGCGGAAGAGGTTAAGAAGAAAAAGACGGAGTCGGTAAAAAAAACATAACTTTACAAGAGTTCCAGGATTGCTTTGAAGAGTGGAAAACACGTCTGGACCGGTGCATTGCTTCAAATGGAGAATACTTTGAAGGTGATAAGAATATAAACATGCAACAATAAATGAATAAAATTATATGACAAAACTCCGGTTACTTTTGGGTAACCCCTCGTATATATATATATATATATATATATATATATATATATATATATATATATATATATATATATATATATATATATATATATATATATATATATATATATATATCTGCTAGCATCTATATAGAGCGCGGAAGGGTAAATAATCGTCATTTTATATTTTTAAAGATAATGTAATATTAATAATAAAAATAATAACGATTAAGTTGAGGTATGTTCTTTCCCTCGGCAGTCTACTATTCAAATTAAAACAGGGTGATCTAACCAGAAACTAATGCGAATACTGATTGGATAATAGGAATGTGTCAATTGTTGGGATCGTGTATATACAGGCAAGATAATATCATTACAACTCATACTTTTATGCGATTAAAAAGGCTCTCTGGATAGATAAAACCCCTCCAGATACAACTTGGTGAAAATAAAACAAGGTAACCAAAAAAGTTATGTCCGTTTTTAAAGGAAAAAAAGAAAACGCTTCACAGTATGTGTAACTTATATTTAGTCTTCGAAGTAATCGCCATCGGCATCCAGCACCTTCTGCCAACGTGTCTCCAGCTGTTCAATGCCCTTGCGGTAGAACTCGGGGTGGTTTTGACGCAAAGAAGTCCGTGAGGGTTTTGCGCAAGTCTGCTTCATTGGTGAAGGATTTCCCACGAAGATGATTATCAAGGGAATGGAAGAGGTGGTAATCGGATGGCGCAAGGTCAGGTGAATAAGGTGGATGGCACAAAGTCTCCCACCCAAGTTGCCGTATGGTATCCCTGACCACTCGCGCGACATGCGGCCTGGCGTTGTCATGGAGGAAAAGCAGACCTTTGCGATTCACCAGTGCTGGCTCCTTCTGGCGAAATGTCTGTTGCACACGTTTCAAGGGCTGCGATTATAGGTCTTCAGGGACCGTTTGGCCCGTTGGTAGCAGTTCATAATGAACCACTTGACGACCTGTCCACCAGACACAAAGCATAATCTTGCGTGGGTGCATAGGCGGTCTTGCGGTGTGAGGGACAGTATCCTGAGGAGACAACCAATGTCTGGAACGCTTGGAAGTTTCGTAAAGAACCCACTTTTCATCACTGGTAAGCACCCGATTGAATAAGGATGCGGTACGGTGGCGAGAAAGCAGCGATACGCAGACTGCCATTCGTTCTCCCTTGTGGACCTCCAACAGCGTTTGCGGAAGCCACTTGCTCAGTTTGTACGTCTTACCTAGGTAGTGCAGGTGAAGTCTAACTGTTTCATTGGAAACGTTGAACTATATGCAAGTTCACCACACGTTAGACTACTGTCCTCTTTAATGGCCGCCTTCAGGACTCCGTCATTCAAGACCTGTGGTCGTCCACTGTGGGGCTCATCATGGAGAGACAAATCTCCCGACTTGAATTTTCGAAACCAACGCCTTGCAGTACGTTCATCCACATCACTATCCCCAAACGCTTGACATATGCGGCGACTTGATGCAGCTGCTGATAAGCCCACTTTGAAGTCGTAAAGCAAACAGCTCCGAACGAGATCTCTAGACACTTCCATCCTTCTCACAGCTGTTCGGCTTATAACTAATTGCCGCGCACGGTGCGCGTGTTTTTTTATAAAGTCTGATGTTTCTACTTCAGGCTGTCCGAATTTGAAAACAATTGCTACAAGCATTTCGTATATATTTCAACTTCATTCAATGACTAATTAAAAAAAAACGGACAGAACTTTTTTGGTTACCTTGTAATAATAATAATAATAATAATGATAATAATAATGAACAGTTGCTTGGAACAGCACATGTGCTAAGGAAAATGTTGTTTCTCTAAGCTGCGGGTAATTGTCCCTTCTGTGATTGGTACACACCCAACTATCTCTTGCAAAACGCCATTAGGTTACCTGGAATCACGTGGATCCCGCAAGTGGCAGCTCTGCTTGGAACAGCTCATGTCCTGGGGAAAGTGCTGTGTCACTAAGCTGAGATATGTCAATCATTCCCTGGCCGAAATTCCAAGAGTCGTGCCAGTTGTTGAGATTGTGCCTATACAAGCAAGATAATATCTTTACAACTCCTACGTTCATACCATCAAATAGGCTTTCTGGATTAGATAAAACCCCTCTAGATAAATACCTGGTGTAAATAATAGTAATAATGATTTTTATCTCCTGTAATCTCTCTGACTCGCAAGACGCCTGAGTGATACCAGGCATCACTGGTAATGTGCAGGTGCCTGCCTGCAACAGCTCATGGGCTAAGGAAAGCTACGGGTACAGAGCTGAGTTATTGCTATCATGAAACTCTAAGAGTCAGGGTGGGAGAATTTCAAAATAATAATAATAATAATGTGGCACATGGAAACATCAACAATCCCCGTTGTAGTTGGAGCCCTCAGATTGGTTGGAAAAGATTCCAGTAGACTAATTGAAGGGATCCCTGGAAGCCCATGCCTTCAAGAAATACAAAAAAATTGTTCTCACGAGTACAGTCCACACCTTACAAAGAGCTTTGTCTATGTATATTTTTTTCCAGTGGAAAATGTCAGGATGCCCTTTCTAACCAGATATCCCTGGGCGGGACCCGGAAAGAAATGAGTACACATAAGAAATCAAAGGAAATAAAACAAAGATAATAATAATAATAATAATAATAATAATAAGAAGAAGAAGAAGAAGAAGAAGAAGAAGAAGAAGAAGAAGAAGAAGAAGAAGAAGAATATAACACTACTGCGTTTCATGGGATCACATCCATTGTTTATGCTATTCCATGAAACTCAGAGGGGAGATACCCACCATACATATATATATATATATATATATATATATATATATATATATATATATATATATATATATATATAACAATAAAATTCCAAATCAACTCATATGAGGAATATTTCAGCAGACGAAGATATCGGTCGTCTGTCTTATCCACCCCGGTTTAGGATGAGTTCTTTTCAAAAATAGTAATTTAAAATTAATGCATTCCACCCTTGTCTCGTACATTTTGCCTGACTGAAACATTGAAATTGATAAATTATGTATTAGTTTTTCCACAGTTTATTTTTGATTTTAGCTTTCACAGTTAAATTTAATTTCTGACACGAACTCATCAGGTGGCCTGACGATTGCGTCTACCATGAAACTGCCTGTCGCCTCTAAGTGTTGACTTCAATGTTCACTTTTATATTTACGCACGCTCTATCTCTGATATTGAGCACTTTATCACATAAATATAGCACACCATAAGAGTATATATATATATATATATATATATAAATGTGCAGGTATGCAGAAAATTAGTATTTTTCTTTTATTTTTAAAAAGACAGTGCTCCATACGGAAGTAGAGCTTATATTATAATATTTTTTTTAAAAATATGATTCCCAAATTCTCGCTTGACGAGGAAGCCTGACCAGACGCCTTAATTCATCTTAATTTCATAAATTATATTAGGGGTCTCGGCTCTCGCTTTTGAAACATGAGAACTCATATGTAGCGAAAGAATCATATTTTTTTTTAAAATATTATAATTATAATATATATATAAATATATATATATATATATATATATATATATATATATATATATATATATATATATATATATATGAATAAAAGAAAGAACAGTAAGATATATAAGCCGGTGTTCTTATTGCTATTTTTATTTTTACAAAACAGAGCATAAATATTATAAATTAACTGATTTAATATATGTTTTTCTGTTTTAAAAACTGAAGCGAATTTATTTATATAATTAAATTTAAAGCTTTAGCTTCAGTTTTTGAAACATGGTTATTACTGTGTAGCGAAAAAGCCATATTTTAAATCAGTTAATTTATCATATATATATATATATATATATATATATATATATATATATATATATATATATATATATATATTGTTTATTTGGGTTCAATTCCTTCTTTTATACATGTTTATTTGAACGTTATGATGTTTATAAGTTTATAATTACTGTATTCACTTCCCTACAGTTTCTTCTGTCGTACTTCTCTCTTGTGGAACTCTCTTCCGGCTTCTTATTTTCCAGTCTACTTTGGTCAGTCCTAATTCATGTTCTTGCATTGATCTCTCTCCTTAATAATGTTTCATTTTCTCATATTCTCTCGCATTCTCTAATCTCTTAGTGGCTTTATTGTCTTGCTTGCAGTGAAATGACGAAAAAATAAAATTACCTAGTGTAAATGATAATAATAATAACAACTATTACAATAATAATAATAATAAATTAAGAATCATAATAATAATAATAATAATAATAATAATCATAAAAATAATAATAATCATAATAATCATAAGCATAATAAAAATCATAATGATAATAGTATTAATAATAATAATAAATTAAGAATCATAATAATAATAATCATAATAATCATGTTCATAATAATAATCATAATCATAATTATAATCATAATCATAATAATAATAATCATAATCATAACATTATTCATAATCACAATAATAATCATTATAATAAAAATTAATCATAATAATCATGTTCATAATAATAATCATATTCATAATTATAATGATAATCACAATAATAATCATAATAACAATCATAATAATCATAATAATCATGTTCATAATAATAATCACAATCATAATTATAATCATAATCATAACAATAATCATAGACAGAATAATAATCATCATAATAATAATAATCATAATAATCATGTTCATAATAATAATCATAATCAGAATCAGAATCAGAATCAGAATCTTAATCGTATTAATAATAATAATAATGATAAAAATAATAATAATAAAATAATAATAATAATAAAATAATAATAATAATAATAAAATAATAATAATAAAATAATAATAATAATAATAATAATAATAATAATAATAATAATAATAATAATGAGATTGCATAGCAAATTTTGAGAGAATTACGCAAGATGTGAAGTATAAAGCAGCATTGTGGATATGGGGGAGACGTGGTTATCTGAAACGTGCAACTGAAATTTTCAGAACACGACTAAAACCGTTGCTACCAATGCCACAAAACATCGATGACTCGAAAATGTAAGCATCGTGGTGTCCACTCTGAAAATGTGACTCGCCTCATCAGTGCTTACCCAATGCTAGATCAAAAAAAATATAAAGTATGCCATGCTAAGGTATACCTTTATGTTCATTGGTTACTGTGTCGGAAGTTGGAAAACCAAGTGGCAAATTATTGTATCTAGCAGAATAATTGAAGAAGTTGGAAAGCTCGACATATTCTGCCACTATAATTGTCAGACATCGTGATAACACATTCGCCGTCCGGCCAACAAGAACTCTTCTATTATTGATGTTACCGTGCCAAAGCAAACAAGGTGATTTAGAATATTACAAAGTAGTCTTGTTTGAAAATTGAGAATTGTGAGATTGATTGGAATGCAGAGAAACCAATGTCAAGGCCATCCCGTTGGTGATTGGCACATTGGGATCAATCTTATTAAACCTGTATGACTTGCTTGACCAACTGGGGAGGCCACAGCAACTTGGAATCATCCAAAAATCGGTTCTTCTGCTCATATTTTGAGGAAAAGTGTTGTCTGTCTGAGACTTGACAAATAACTTAATATACACGATGAATTCAAATAATTACACTTGGGGAAAAACAAATAAGAAAATTAATACCACCATTGCTACTACTACTAATACTACTACTACTACTAATAATAATAATAAATGTTCTGATGCTGCAGAAGGAATGGTTCTTGTGGCTTCAGAACAAAACTTATTGGAACTGCCAATATATGCATGTTTCTCTTGGTGAATAAAAAGAGGCTAATGTGAATATTCCATTCTGTATCCCAGTTTAGCTTGTCAGATTATCGATATTATCCAGTTTGACCGGCCCCTTTAGCTTTTGATGCACTGTGCATATATCGGTTCATGAGCGGGAATAGTTGGGTGGGGGGTACCATCATAGTCAGATTTTGAATTTTTAAAGGGAACAGGCCACCAAGGCTACATGGGATCTTCATCAAGAAACGCTTTTGAATTGATTCAGTTTTTCAATATTAATTTGTGAAATGAAAGTTGTACGGAATGGCCACTCTTCAAAATCCTTTCATACTTTTTCGGGTGTCCCTCGGGGCTTCATATTTGGTCCTACTTTGTTTTTAATTTTCTTTAATGACCTTCCCGATGGCATCAGCTCTCAACTTTGTATCTACGCTGAGGACACAACCATTTACTCCTAACTCGATAGTAATTCCGATTAAAATGGCAGCTGATATTCAAGACGACCTCAGATCCGTTGTTAACTGGAACAAAAAATGGCTTTTAGTTTTAACGCCTCCAAAACTAAATTTCTCTCCATTAATCATCTGAGAGGGCCTCTCTCTGCCTTCCATCAGCATGGCTGATGCTATCCTCCAGGAAAGTGACTCGTTGCACTTTCTTGGTCTAACATTCATAAAATCGAAAGACTAGATTGAATCCATTGCTAGATCAGCTACTGAGAATGTTAGTTCACTGTGTCGTGCATGACAATCTTTCCATCCATAATCTATCATACATATCGATGAGTTTATCTTTCGTCCATGCTTAGAATATTCCTGGCACATATGGTCCGCAGGCCCTGCTATTTGGCTTCAGCTCCTTGTCAAAATCCCACGAAGAAACAGAAATATTATCGGTTCTGATCTGTTGACTCGACTTCAGTCACTTTTCCACAGCCATAAGGTTAATTCCCTTGTACCATTTCTATGAATACTTTCATGCTAATTGTTCGAGTGAGATCTTTGCTGTGGTACCTAGACTTTTTGAATTTAAGCGCAGTCACTTACGTGCTAATACCCTTGGGAAAGGTATGAATCCTATTCTTCTGCCCACCAGCTAAAGGTAAATACCAGGACAGATCGGATTCTGTAGCTTAGGATGACAACTGATCTACCGCAGAAAGAAATGGCAACGAACTGCGGGAAAAAATCTGCCTCGTCAATCATGTATCAAAAGATACATGATCGCCTAATCGTGTATCACGCATGGCACTTAAATGGCTCGACTGGCGTCAAGATCTCATCAAATTACATTTGAGCTGGCTAGATGTAACCGTAAATTCTATGCTAACAATTACTTTTCTTGTACTTCGGGCTTGTGGAACCCCCTTCTGGTTCCATGCTTTCTAGCAAAACATTAATCTGCAAAAATCCAAATTCAGAGTCTATCACTATCTACTGTCCTCCTGATTACTGTTTTTTCTCTTTTCGGTGATTATTAATGTTTCTTCCAAACCTAGTAACCCATTGTATCTTAGTGACTTTATTGCCTTGCTCGGGGTTCAAACAATTAAAAAAATATCATCGCTATGTCAACCAACCAGGCAGAAACTTAAATGAATGGCAAGAAACTGAGTGTAGAATGAATTTATATTCTCTTCTCTTATGATGTTTAGAAGGTACACCCTTGTGCAAAATAATGGGAACAAAAACGAATTTCCAGTGAAACATGACCCAGTGTACATGTTTGTTCTTCGTATGTCCATTCCACGAAGTCGTTCCTTGCAGATTGACCACAAATTCTCGTTTGGATTTAAATCAGGGGAGTTTTTGGCCCAATCTATAGTATTTTGATTTGCCCTCTGGTAACGCTTGCCAGTATGTTTGTGCAGCGTTACAATTTTCAATTACCGTAGGACAACTAATTGACAGTCGAGACAATAGTGTCTGTGTGTGATGAAAATCAGATGCAATCACGGATGACGCAGTATTTTTCAAAGACAAATAAATTTCATCATACACACTGAAAATAGATTCATATTACTGAACACCACTGCAAATAACATAAGTTGAGGAAAAACACAGAAATCGATGTCACTCCAGAGGATCTAAAACTGACAGAATGGTGATGAAGAAGAAGAAAGGAAACTAAAGCGGTTGTTTCAATTAATTTTCACAAGGGTGTTATTACGAATTTCATGGCTATCAGTTATGAGTTAATCAACGAAGGCGAAAACGTGGTAGAATGGCCTGCGTTCAAATAAACAATATGGCTTTTCGTTTCAGAAACCAATCATGCCCATGGTAATTTCTAAGAAGAGCTTTATATATATATATATATATATATATATATATATATATATATATATATATATATATATATATATATATATATATATATATATATATGACATACTTAACAAAATGAAACAAATAATACATTCTCATTTAATAAGTTTGTCTTCTTATTTGTTTTTCCTACATAATCTTCTGTTCCTTCGATACTCTCTTAAACTATACTATTTATAATTCTCGGCTTTTCGTTTCAGAAACTCATCTTGCACATTTCTAAATTTAACATTCGTCCAGGCATTGGATATTGCTGCCATATCTAGTTTGGTTCTTCTGCTATATATCTCAAGATTCTGGAATTATATGTCCACACCTGACGTCTCGATTTCAATCTCATTGCCATCGATTTGGAGGGACTTCCCATGTCTTTTCTATAATTATGTTCATGGTAATTGCTAAAATGAGTTTTCCTTCTTGGTACTGAACGACATCAATTTAATCGTAGTACTGGATTGGCAATTATGTCACATCGTTTTACTGTTGAAGTAATTAGATGTAACTATAAGTTCGATTCTAATATTGCACTTTCTTGAACTTCTCTGAACTCTCCTTTAGCTTCTTGTTTTCTGTCCCTTAAGATCTTAAAAAATTTTTAAATCTTGAAAAAATTAAATGGTATATCAATCAATATATTCTGTCTTTTATTGTTTTTTTTTTCTTCACATAAACTTCACATTTCCTTTCATTTTCAATAAATCTCTTGCCTTGTCGACTTGCTTGGGATGAAATGGCTAAAAACTTGCGATTAAGTTGTTGTCGAGTAGGACTCACTGTTCTTCCTGAGATTCCCTACTCTTTTGAGAATACACTGCTTCTACTTATAAATATCGCAAGTAGACACATTAGATTAAGATTTGAGAAGTAGTAGATTTACTTGAGTTTTTGCGTTCTATGCAAGAGTATTTAACAAACCTTTTCTTTGTTTTCCTCTACCTTGTCTTCTGTTCGTTCGATAATCTTATTAACTAAGTACGACCTTCCTAATTATCGGTATTTTTTTTAACAAAGACAATATTACAATATAAATTTCTCAATGAAAGAAAGGAAAAAATGACATCTTCGTAGATAATTTTATTTAACTGAAAATTATAATGTAT
Organism: Acanthosepion esculentum; assembly: GCA_964036315.1. Lineage (NCBI taxonomy): Eukaryota > Metazoa > Mollusca > Cephalopoda > Sepiida > Sepiidae > Acanthosepion > Acanthosepion esculentum. The sequence continues at coordinate 67,437,585 of OZ038509.1, read as the reverse complement.
TATCTTCTATTATCTACTAGCAAAGCGAAATATTTTGAGGGAAAAGATTCGTTTAATTCTCAAACGTTACGAAATTCAATGCATGAAGAAATTTTTGGCAATAAAAAAAATACTTGTAGTTCGTCAGAATGAAAACTTTTAAACGTGTGGTGTATAGTGAGTGCATCGTAAGTGAAACTTTTAGCTTTCTATTGGGACTCGTTTTTCTCTTTGCCAAAATTGTACTATTTGAGGGGTGGCGGAAATGAAAAGGTTGTGGCTCGAATAACAAAGAAATCTAATCAATGGTGTGTTCAAAGTGCGCCCATATTTGTAGTCTGCAGTTTCCTGGTATTCATTTGCGCCGGGAGTTGTAAAAGCCGATCCTCTGAATACGTGTAACGGCGAAGAAAGTCTAAATGAATACGGAAAGAGTAACTTTTTATAGAAAACAGTATAAAGCTTATAATAACACAGGGAGAATAGGAAAAGGGATATGAATGACACACACGCACACACACACATACACACACACACACATATATATATATATTATAAATTAATTGATTTGAAATATTTTTCGCTACACAGGGATGACCATGTTTCAAAATATATATATATATATCGTACATATTGTGCAGATGTTAATGAAACAGTGCTCGATTTAATATAGCAGAGCTATTAAGTATATATTAATAAATATGTATATTATCCGCGGAGTTTCATGCACAATGCAATCATCAGGTGCTAGTATATATTTACCTCAAACACACACACACTCAGACGTGATACGACGCATGGTTGAGTTTATTGTGGGGACCCGAGTGCTTACATTCCGGCACAGAAGAAAAATCCCCCTTGCTTCCGCAACCGTCGTTTGCACTGGACTCAGTGGTGAGCACCCTCTCATTACAGGGGTCATCCTCAGGCAGTTGGTTCCTAGGGCTGGGAAATTCACAGTTTTATTTTCCCCAGTTGCAGCTCTGTCCTCTAACGGAGCCGCAACTGAGTCGCACACTGCATGAAGAGAGAAATGCAACTGATAGATAATGAACCCTACCCGACATGTGCCAAATGCTGAGAATTAATATAGTTTTGAATTAAAATATATCTGGTTATCACAATATGGACGTACTTATATATTATGTTGGGATTACAGTTTTTTTTTTATTTTAAAATTATATTTGTGAATTAATATAAGCGGAATTTATATATGTATGTAAAAAAAAAGAAAATTAAAAAATTACATATTTGAGTAAGGAACATTGACATTTTAATTAAAGGTAGATTACGTGTTGTTATTAAAATATGAATATATATTTAACAGTAAATATATTAAAAATAGACCGTAATTAACATTAAAATAACAATTAAAAATAAATTAAAAATAAAAAGTAAAATAAAATATCGTGCATGAAAATCAGAGTCGTGCTAACGGTGAGGGACAACACACACACACACACACACACACACACACACACACACACACATATATATATATATATATATATATATATAGAGAGAGAGAGAGAGAGAGAGAGCATAATGAGAAGCCATGTATACTTTCTTAATATGTATATAATATAGAAAAAAACAACTGAAAATTTGCAAATTATAAAAATTGAATGTGTTTTTGTGAAAGTATTTATATTATATATATATATATATATATATATATATATATATATATATATATGTAAAATATATATTTTGATATTTAAGATCAACCCCGATCTTTCATCAGAAACGCTTATGAAATACATAAATATTTCCTGAATATAACGTAATTTTGCATTAATGCAATAAAAACTAGTTTAAAGCTTACTTTAGACATAAGTGTTCAAATAAATTAATACTGCATGTTCCTGCAAAATGTAACAAAATTAAATTTTGTTATATTAAAATATTAATTTCACATGTAAATGAAAACAGTAATAGTATTTAACAAATAGTTTTATTGTCAATTACACACACAGGATTTTTTAATACGCACTTAGTGGGAAGGATGTCAGTTCTTGGCGATATTACTGATAAACATACACGTAAGTCACTTTATGGAGCACGTCTGGATCTGTATTTGTTTTTCAGATTGCTTAGGGCCGAAAATCCTACTTAGCATAAATATGTTGTTGTAAACGGTAACAAAATCTTAACTGCCTTTCGAGATAACAATGGATACTCGGAGGCTACAGTGGGCCAGAATTTTGAAAGTTGTTGCTGCGTAAAACTGATTTTTAAAGTTCTGTCGCATGAAATTTCCGCCAGTTCTTCCAGTTTCTCAGTAACATCTTATTTCCAGACGAATGTTCTTGGGAGAACCGCTATACAGGCAGGAGATATCCAGACCGACCAAACAAACGATAAAAGGATTTAATCAGAAGTAACTTCCACGGGCTAGAGCAGTGTTTCTTAAACTACCTGCTGATTTTTTTTTCAATATGCGAAGGATGAACGTGCGAAGCTTTCCGATTCAGCTGGGGAGTACACGCTGGTCTTGCTGTATTCTCCTTCCATAAAACGGTTTATTTTGGGGCGGTTACGGCCTGACTGGTGGCCAAGAAACGTCGTAACTCTGGCAACAAAACAGGTTTCTTTTTCTGGCCCTGCACATTAGCCACGCATGAACTTCGAAAATCTGCGAGACAGTGAGATTATGAATCTAAGGAATAAAATACTAATTTAAAAAAATTGTGGTCAAAATCGACGTGGCTATTCCTTGTTTTTCCACAGTCGAGCGAATATTTTAAAGGCTAATTTAGAAATATATGTCCATAAAAATGGCCTCTTGTCCACAAAGTTACACGTTGCAGGATCATGATTGTCTTGTCATAGGTTTTTCAGTTCACTATTTTCCTGTTCATTATATCTCATTCGTTAGTGGCATAGCAATGACTCTCAACATGAGTGACTAATTCAAAAATGTAACCATAATAAATATAAAACTACAATGAAAATGTTAAAAAAAGAAACAGTGGCAGATATCCTGGCAGTCATCGTGGCGTGGAATGTGACTATTGCTTCTTTGTTTCCCGCAATCCCACCACGTACCAACAAACGATGGCTTACGTATCGGCACCGGTACGTGTACCACATTTTGAGTAGAACTCAGCTAGATGACTTGCCTTACGACAGTTTGTTTTGGCGTACCATTGCCCACCAAAACTCTCCAAACATCCAAGAGAAAAACAAAAAGTCAGTATTTAAAGATAAGAGTGCGAAAATGCAGATTATGTGTAGGTTACAGTCAACGACTTCCATTGTCCCCACAGATCCAAACAGGGCCAGCAGATTTGGTTTACAGAAACATCTCTGGATCCACCGATAAATTAAAAAGTAAAGTCTTCTTCGTACATGAAGGAGATTGGCGCACTAAAGTGCAGAGTTCAATAGCGAGTTCGGAATTTTCATTTGAACCCTAAACTATTTATAGAAATCCCACTTGACATGGTTAAATGGGGGTCAGGGATCATTAATACCTAAGCAACGAAGGCAATATCTTTCTATGTGTGAGTGAATGCGCATGAGTCTTCAGAAGCTGACAACATTCATCGGGCCGCGGTACACAGCGGACGGATTTGACCTTGACAAAGAAGAAGCCTATTCTCAATTGACAATATGAATATTCATCTGCTCAGCTATTTGTGTTGGGAACACGTCCCTAAGGTCAGAGGGAATCAAGCGACACAGACAAGAATGAATCGTAACATTCAAAAGTATTTTAACCTGATGTAAATCGCATTTTCCGTCTGGTTAATCGATTGTGAGTTTACTTGGAAAATTAGAATACGCTGCGATAGATAGATAGATAGATAGATAGATAGATAGATAGATACATACATACATACATACATACATACATACATAGGAACAAGTTAGCTGGGTAGATAGAAAGAAAAGATAAATAGATAGATAGAAACAGACTTAGATAGATAGATAGATAGATAGATAGATAGATAGATAGATAGATAGATAGATAGATACCGTGACAGATAGATAGATAGATAGATAGATAGATAGATAGATAGATAGATAGATAGATATCAAAAGAGGGAAAACGATATATAGATAGATAAGGAATAGGCCGAATGGAAAGTGAGCGAGAGAGAGAAATAGAGAGATAGACATTTCATGATCTGAGATAGAGAGAAGGAAATTAATGATTTGAAATAGATAGGAAGAGTCTGTGATAGATAGATAGATAGATAGATAGATAGATAGATAGATAGATATGAACAGCTGCAGATAGATAGATAGATAGATAGATATGAACAGCTGCAGATGGATAGATAGATAGATAGATAGATAGATAGATAGATAGATAGATAGATAGATAGATAGATAGATAGGTAAAAATAAAGAAACAGACTGTAATAGATAGATAAATAGAAATAGACTGAGATAGATATGAACAGAAGGAGATAGATAGATAGATAGATAGCTTGATAGATATATAGATATGATAGATAGATAGATACATACATACATACATAAATAGGAACAAGTTAGCTGGATAGATAGAAAGAAATAACTTAGATAAATAGATAGATAGAAACAGACTTAGATAGATAGATAGATAGATAGATAGATAGATTAGTAGATACAGTGACAGATAGATAGATAGATAGATAGATAGATAGATAGATAGATAGATAGATAGATAGATAGATAGATAGATAGATAGATAGATATGAAATGAGGGAAAAAGATATATAGATAGATAAGGAATAGGCCGAATGGAAAGTGGGCGAGAGAGAGAAATAGAGAGATAGACATTTCATGATCTGAGATAGAGAGAAAGAAATTAATGATTTGAAATAGATAGGAAGAGACTGTAATAGATAGATAGATAGATAGATAGATAGATAGATAGATAGATAGATAGATAGATAGATAAAAATAAAGAAACAGACTGGAATATATAAATAGAAATATACTGAGATAGATAGATAGATATGAACAGAAGGAGATAGATAGATAGATAGATAGATAGATAGATAGATAGATAGATAGATAGATAGATAGATAGATAGATAATGAACAGAGTCAGAGAGACTGGGATAGATAGATAGATAGATAGATAGATAGATAGATAGATAGATAGATAGATAAAAATAACGAAACAGACTGGAATAGATAGATTAATAGAAATATACTGAGATAGATAGATATGAACAAAAGGAGATAGATAGATAGATAGCTTGATAGATAGCTTGATAGATAGATAGATAGATAGATAGATAGATAGATAGATAGATAGATAGATAGATAGATAGATAGATAAAAATAAAGAAACAGACTGGAATATATAAATAGAAATATACTGAGATAGATAGATAGATATGAACAGAAGGAGATAGATAGATAGATAGATAGATAGATAGATAGATAGATAGATAGATAGATTTATAGGGTTAGCTAGATAGACAAGAACAAAATAAAGCTGAATCAAATGTAATATATGCATTGAGAGATAAGTAAATGAATAATGGCACAATATGCTACGCAGTCCATATATACAAGGCCGTCCGTTAATTCTTCTATTTATATGCATAAACCCAAATCCATATTTATGAACATCTTGACATATTTTTTTCTTCGAGAAATAGTCTCCCAATGAATTTCAGTGTTTATTTCGCAGTGTCAAAAGACAGCGAAGCAGTAAAAATGAATAAAAGAAACAAATAAACGGAAAGTTCTACAGTCTGTTCCCACAGACATGTCCCAACGTTTCGAAAGAGGAATAATTCAAATTGACCTGTCACTGCACTTAATTTAATCTTCCCCTAGTTTCTAACTTATGATAACTTTAGGGCCGTTCTCTCATAAGTTGTTTATTAAATAATCTTTTGTTTTCTGTTGTAAATTTGGTAGGAATTACTATACATAAAAATCTTATCAATTGAATTCAGCAAATACTAAACATAGTTGCTGCCGCCGGTGTATGCGTTGAGAGATAAACACGTGTGTCTTCTGAGATGCCAAAAACAAAAATGGCAATCTCGAGATGTGAGTCCACGTAACGAAATGTGAGGAAACGACAGGAACCAACATATATATATATATATATATATATATATATATATATATATATATATATATATATATATATATATATATATATATATATGTAAAAAGAAAGAACAGTAAGATATAAAATCCGGTGTTCTTATAGATATTTTAATTTTTACACAATAGTGCTCAATGTAAATTTACAGAGCATTAATATTATAAATTAATTGATTTAAAATATGTTTTTTTTTCGCAACACAGTGATACCATGTTTCAGAAATGGAAGCTAAAGCCCCTGAATTTAATATTGTCTATATGAATGGATTTATCGGTGTCCTTGGAAAACCTCAATTATGAATCTTTGTCGTGCCTTTAACAACCGTAAATTTTAAAAAAATATGTTAATCCAAAATTCGCTTGACGAGGAAATGGAACTAATGTCTTTGGTTTAATAACAAAATTAAATCCAGGGGCTTTAGCTTCCATTTCTGAAACATGGTTATCACTGTGTAGCGAAAAAACATATTTTAAATCAATTAATTTATAATATATATATATATATATATACATATATATATATATATATATATATATATATATATATATATATATATATATATATATATATATATATATATATATATATGAATAATCTGGAGAAAACAACTGAATGCCATATTCACAACGTTTCGACCGTTTTTACAGTCCAGCCTTCTTCCGATAATTGGAATTTTGAACTGAACCCTTTATTCAGGGTGGACGAAATATAGGTCCACTTCGAGACTCAAATCACCTGAGGAAGGCTGGAGCGTACAGCGACCGAAACCTCGTGAATATAGCAACAAAGATGAGAACAAAAAACCGAAACATTTATGTGGTGAAAATAATTATATTTTTATTCCTTCAAATCTAACAAGGAAATATCATTTCGGTATTAAATGACACGTAAGGATTTGGTATGCCTTTAAGCAAACAAATCAGTCAAATATTTTTTCCCGGTATATCCATATTATAATAACACCTTCTTTCACGGATGGAACGCAATAGTTGAAAAGAAAGGAATGACAAAAAGGCTTTGTTCTCAGAAAGAGCCTTTAGCCGTTAATTCAAACATAATTATATAGATATATTTAAATTTCATTCCACGCAGAGAAATTATAACAACTGCGCAAAAACAAGTAGTGCGAAAAGAGAAAGAAAATAGAGCGTCTTTCGTATAATAATTCTCAATGGGAATTGAAACTGGCGGTGATCCTTCTGTGTTTCCGGAGAAATCATATTTGTGATTCCAGATTCGAGAAGGCCGGACTCACCTACTAATGTCTATAGCGACGAAATGCTGAACAAACGCGGAAACTGCAAGTCCCGATCTCTTCTCAAAGTGATGACTGCGAAGCGGATATATTTGTCTCTGTCTGGTGAATATATATTTCCATAGGGAAAGGATCCCATAGACTTGTAAGCTGCACCACGTGGTTTGGGTAGGCAGATTTAGCCTGAGACAGAGCCAAGGGGCTCGAACTGAAAACAGGATCAGCTCGGTTTGATTCCTGGAAGCTGACCGGCTGCCACTTTCGTTACTGCATGAAGTGACATCACTAAGTAACCGTCACATGACCCACTTGACTTCCTCTCGACCAAAGGGAGATAATCATCGATTTTATGCCTTTTTTATTATCAAAATATTTGGACAATCTTTAGGGATATCCGTCTAGGAATCTTTGCTGCGAGTGATAACTTCTTCGTGTCCCTCCAGGGTCTAGGTAATCATGGTCTTCCACAGCTTCCTTTCTTTTGTAGCTCTTCGCAATGTTTGTCGTTTTGCTATCTCTCCTAACCCGTTCTGCCAATCATTTGCACAAGCTCGTTAGGTTCGTTTTTCCTGCTTTCTTATACCATTCTTGCCTTCAATATCTCTTGTGAGTGTCAAATTTTCCAAGCCCGCTATCCTCAACATGGTCTTCAAAAATTTTAACTCTTTCTGTCTGATTCTATGTATGTGTCCTTTTTGTTTCTGTCTTCGTTTCTCACGTGTTCAGTCCATCAAATGCGAACTTGACTTACTCCTTCTGCTACACTCTACCGTTACAAGAGCCAGATCAAGCCGCAAATGGAGCACTGCTTTGTATATATTGGTATAACTGACCAGTCTTCATTTTCCAGTCTTAATAGAGTCCAGAACCTCTCAGCGACCTCGCGGATGTTTAATTATTTTCCACCCTGCAAACCCTTTCCTACAGACGAAATGATGCAAGCCTGTCGCGATTTTCATTGAAAGTGTTTAGACGAATTACATTCCTTAGTTTCAAAAGTTCTTTCACAGCTAAAACCTTTACATTGTATCGAACCACACTCCTTCCCTTCGCATTCTACTGGTGTGCTATAAGTTCCACCCGAACAGCTTCTTCTCACGAAACGCTACTTTGTGGAACCGACTCCCAAGATGATAATTCCACTACTGTCTTAGCCTGTTCAATTCTAGGGTTTTCTGTTATCTTCCCCACAGATCCTCATAAACTCTGCCTATTGCCATTGCTAATCTATAAGCCCCTTCTTCCAGTGTCTCTTGGGCCTTATACAGGGTAAATATTATTATGTAAAAAAAGATGAAAAATCAGCGGAACCGGAAAAATTTACGCGGGTAGATTTTAAAAAAAGGAAATTTCCTAATGGTTATCCACTCGATATAAACCTGAAGAAGGCCCAAGAGAACAGCAACCGAAACGATGTGATATTATTGCCTACGATGAGAACACTAGTCCGAGTGTAAATAATAGCAAAACTGCTTTTATTTGGATTTGAATACAAACGATGTGCACAGAGCACAGGAACACCTTCTTTATGTGCCATGTCTCCTCAGGGCGTAGGCAATCATGGCTCTCCATCTTTTCCTGTCCTTTAGAACTCTTAAAAACGTTGTCTTTTCGTTATTTCACCCAAACCCTGTTCCGCCATCTATTTGCTCAAGTATGTTGCGTTTTGATTTCATTTTTCACACTTGTCTTCAAATTGTCCTGTGAGTATCAAATTTTCCAAGCATTTCTTCCTCATTATACGCCCGAAGAATTTCAACTGTCTAATCATGATGTTATGTATAAGTTTCCAATTTCTCTAAAAATTTGTCGTTGCTTACGTATTTGGTCCATATAATCTTCAGACTCTTTCTGCAGAACTACATTTGCTTCAAGTGTCTTCTTCATCCGTGAGAAGATTTCCCAGAATTCACTGGCATATAAGAGGCCTGAAAATACTTTACAGTTCAGTAATGTTATCTTTATTTCTCTTGCTTCAAGTGTCTTCTTCATCTGCGAGGAGATTTCCCAGCATTCACTGCCATGTAAGAGGCCTGAAAATACTTAACAGTTCAGTACTCTTTTCTTTGTTTCTGTTGCTTTAAGTCTCTTCTTCATCTGTGAGGACATTGTCCAGCATTCATTGCTATATAGAAGGATAGATATCGCGTAACAGTTCAGTACTCTTTTCTTTGTTTCTGTTCCTTCAAGTCTCTTCTTCATCTGTGAGGTGATTGTCCAGTATGCATTGCTATATAGAAGGATAGATATCGCGTAACAGTTCAGTACTCTTTTCTTTGTTTCTCTTGCTTCAAGTCTCTTCTTCATCTGTGAGGAGATTGTCCAGCATTCATTGCTATATAGAAGGATAGATATCGCGTAACTGTTCAGTACTCTTTTCTTTGTTTCTGTTCCTTCAAGTCTCTTCTTCATCTGTGAGGTGATTGTCCAGTATTCATTGCTATATAGAAGGATAGATATCGCGTAACTGTTCAGTACTCTTTTCTTTGTTTCTCTTGCTTCAAGTCTCTTCTTCATCTGTGAGGATATTGTCCAGCATTCATTGCTATATAGAAGGATAGATATCGCGTAACTGTTCAGTACTCTTTTCTTTGTTTCTGTTGCTTCAAGTCTCTTCTTCATCTGTGAGGAGATTGTCCAGCATTCATTGCTATATAGAAGGATAGATATCGCGTAACTGTTCAGTACTCTTTTCTTTGTTGATGTTGCTTCAAGTCTCTTCTTCATCTGTTAAGTGATTGTCCAGCATTCATTGCTATATAGAATGATAGATATCGCGTAACTGTTCAGTACTCTTTTCTTTGTTTCTGTTGCTTCAAGTCTCTTCTTCATCTGTGAGGAGATTGTCCAGCATTCATTGCTATATAGGCGGATAGATATCGCGTAACTGTTCAGTACTCTTTTCTTTGTTTCTGTTGCTTCAAGTCTCTTCTTCATCTGTGAGGAGATTGTCCAGCATTCATTGCTATATAGAAGGATAGATATCGCGTAACTGTTCAGTACTCTTTTCTTTGTTTCGGTTGCTTCAAGTCTCTTCTTCATCTGTGAAGTGATTGTCCAGCATTCATTGCTATATAGAAGGATAGATATCGCGTAACTGTTCAGTTCTCTTTTCTTTGTTTCTGTTGCTTCAAGTCTCTTCTTCATCTGTGAGGTGATTGTCCAGTATTCATTGCTATATAGAAGGATAGATATCGCGTAACAGTTCAGTACTCTTTTCTTTGTTTCTCTTGCTTCAAGTCTCTTCTTCATCTGTGAGGAGATTGTCCAGCATTCATTGCTATATAGAAGGATAGATATCGCGTAACAATTCAGTACTTTTTTCTTTGTTTCTCTTGCTTCAAGTCTCTTCTTCATCTGTGAGGAGATTGTCCAGCATTCATTGCTATATAGAAGGATAGATATCGCGTAACTGTTCAGTACTATTTTCTTTGTTTCTGTTGCTTCAAGTCTCTTCTTCATCTGTGAGGTGATTGTCCAGCATTCATTGCTATATAGAGGGATAGATATCGCGTAACTGTTCAATACTCTTTTCTTTGTTTCTGTTGCTTCAAGTCTCTTCTTCATCTGTGAGGAGATTGTCCAGCATTCATTGCTATATAGAAGGATAGATATCGCGTAACTGTTCAGTATTCTTTCTTTCTAACTGTCTATTACTTTGGAATTCAAACATTTTAATCAAAAAATGTTCATTGTTTTTTTATGTCTGAAGATGTAGAAAATTATGAAAACAATAATTTTCATTGTTTATTTTTCTTTTGTAAGACGAATGAACGTATGAATTAAAATAGTCATTGATTTTTCTAGGAATGAATGTGAGAAAAAACAAAATTCATTGAATTGTTATGGTTTTAGACAAATGAATGTACGAAAGTAATAATATTCATTGTTTTTGTTTGTTTTACGGTGTATAAACAGCAAGAAGAAACAATGAAACGAGGAATAAAGTAAACAAAGATGAATCAGAGAAACAAGAGATCGTAGAAAGAAAGAGCAATCGTAAATATTTAACATGAAGAAACAAACAAATGCAGACAATAAAAAAGCAAATGTCAAGATACAGGAAGACAATAAATAATTCAACATTTTTTTTATTATCTTTACGACGTTTGATTTCAAGTTTTAAAATTTTCATCGGTTTCATTATTTTTCATTCAAATATCGAATTTTATTTGGCATACAATTTAATTGAATAAAAAATAAAATACAATCAATTGTGTGTGCTTAGAGTGTAAAAAGACGTTTGTGGAAATATTTTCGTTCTCTGGCACGATAATTTCAACGAATGCTAACTGCATGCAATTCAAAGAATCAGGCTTTCTGGTTGTCGGTCTTTTGTTCACAAAGTATTTCTTTATTTATCTTTTTTTCTCTTTTATTATCAGCAACCTCTTTCTGTCTAGCTATCACAGAATTTATAATACATAAAAGGTTAATATTCCGAGTTGAATCAGACCAGGAAACGGTAGTATTAAAAAGTGCTCAATACGCGTGTGAAAAAATAAAATATAGAGCTTTTAACTTTAAAAATCAGGAGGTCAGTTGAATCCGTTATCTTGGTTTCAAACTTACAGCATCCTCAGGTGATTTTTCTCAAATGAACTATTAACGCTTTATTTTTTAAGAAAAAATAATGAACGTTGTGTTATTATTTAAAGTATATATATATATATATATATATATATATATATATATATATATATATATTGTCATCCACGGACAGACTGTTTCGCTGTATCACAGCTCATCAGTGTGGCTAGACGTCCGGTTGCCTCTGGCTAGAATCGAAAACCGGCTGAGTTCGCATCAGTCGGAAATTTTACGGCAGAGAAGAAGGTGAATTTAAGCGTATTTATTTTTTAGATAAACACACAGTGACTGCGAGAACTCGATTCGATTTACCGAAGAGTCTTGCATTATTAGCCGTCATAGTCACTGTTTACAAACCCACACATCCTCCCCAGAGAGCTCAACCGAAATAAATTTTTCAGGAGCATATATATTGTCATACACAGACAGACTGTTTCGCTGTATCACAGATGAAGAAATATAGTTTCAAAGTGTGCTATATTTATGGGATATAGGTGTAGAAGAAGAAGAAGAAGGAGGAGGAAGAAGAAGAAGAAGAAGAAGAAGAAGAAGAAGAAGAAGAAGAAGAAGAAGAAGAAGAAGAAGAAGAAGAAGAAGAAGAAGAAGAAGAAGAAGAAGAAATTCAGTCTCATAATTGCTTAAGAGGAATTTTCTATCATGTAAGCAAGGACTTTAGCCTTCGGATTTCTGGTTTAAAATGGTTGTTTGTATCCGGACATGATATTTATAATTATGTTTCATATCTTTTTTTCTTTTTAATCATGTTATTTTTCTTTCTTCCATTTTCTTTTTCTTTCTTTCTTTCTAATTATTCTTTCATTTCCATTTTAGTCTTTCTTTCTAATCATCTTTTTCCCACTTTGTTCTTGTCATAAAATATATATAATGCTGGTGCCCACCCTCAAGGCTATATCCTGGGCCCTACTCTGTTTCTGATTTTCATTAATGGTTATGTCCAATATCTTCACTTTGCAATTAGGTATTTATGGGGATCACACTACCATTTACACCTGTTTCAATAGAAATTCATTCTTTATTTCTTCCTAATCGTGTTTTATTTTTTTCTTTCTTTCTAATCCATTCGTTTTCAAATAAACTTTAATGTTTCTTTTTTCTTTCCTTTTTTTCTACACTTTGTTGCATAAATATCCTTCTGTCTCTAATCATGTTTTGTTTGTATTTCAGTCTTTCTTTCTAATCATCTCTACTTCTTTTTCCTTATTGCATTTTCTTTATAATCTTTGTTTAATTTTTGTACATCTGTTTGTTTCTTTCTGTTGTGGGTCAGACCAAAGTATACTTATACTGACAGAGAGAATACCTGCGGGTTGAGATACGTTGAGTCAGGGTGAGAGATACGGAGACAGTACACAGGGTGTTCACAGAGAGTTATACGAGAGTCCAGCGGGAGAGATAATTACGGCTTCACTTACAGAGACTTGTACATATACTTTCTACTAACCCGCATTCCTGGACTACTAAGCCGCATTCCTGGACTGCTTCAAGTCTGTATTCTTACGTTTAATACACTTATTTTCGTTCTTTCTTATCTTGTTCGATTATTTTGTGTACTAATGTACTAGTGAGCACTCCCAAATCACTTGACTCACTTTATAGTTCCCCAATTGAAGGTTAACCAATCAGGAGACGTGAAATATTCAATCCGCCGTGTATAAAGGCGGCCATTGAGATTATTATCTCCGAATATCCAGTGCCAACCTGTCAGAAGCGAATGAACAGAAGGAAGAACTACGCACTGCTACTTTATCGGGATATCCACTGCTAACCTGAACTACGCTTTCCCACTGTCTTCGAAATATTCACTGCGAACCTCTGGATTATATACTCAAAGACTACCGTCATCATGGACAACAATCTGTGATTCAGTTTTGTTTCTTTCTTTCTATCGAGTTAAATTTCTTTTTTTTTCTTTCTTTCTTGTCAAATTTCTTTCTTTCGTTCTTTCTTATCTGTCATTCAGTTTTGTTTCTTTCTATCTAGTTAAATTTCTTTCTTTCTTTTTTCTTTCTTTCTAGTCAATTTTCTTTCTTTCTTTCTATCTTATCTGTCATCAGTTTTTTTGTTTCTTTCTATCTAATTAAATTTCTTTTTTTTTCTTTATTTCTAGTCAGATGTCCTTCTTTCGTTCTTTCAGTTTTATTTGTTTCTTTCTATCGAGTTAAATCTTTTTCTTTCTTTTTTCTTTCTTTCTAGTCAATTTTCTTTCTTTCGTTCTTTCTTATCTGTCATTCAGTTTTGTTTCTTTCTATCTAGTTAAATTTCTTTCTTTCGTTTTTCTTTTTTTCTAGACCAATTTCTTTCTTTCGTTCTTTCTTACCAGTCATTCAGTTTTGTTTCTTTCTATCTAATTAAATTTCTTTTTTTCTTTATTTCTAATCAGATTTCTTTCTTTCGTTCTTTCAGTTTTATTTGTTTCTTCTCTCTCGAGTTAAATTTCTTTCTTTCTTTTGTCTTTCTTTCTAGTCAATTTTCTTTCTTTCGTTCTTTCTTATCTGTCATTCAGTTTTGTTTCTTTCTATCTAGTTAAATTTATTTCTTTCTTTTTTCTTTCTTTCTAGTCAATTTTCTTTCTTCCTTTTTTTTCATAGTTGATTCAATTTTTTCGAGTCTTTCTTATATTTCTAATCAAATTTCTTTCTTTCTAAACATTTTTTCTTTATTAATACAGCGTCTCTGATCGAACTGATAGAGTCATGTTCTCACTATACAATCCTTGTCTATTATTTCTACCTAAACTCAACCACAAATAAGAAATAGCTGTAAAAATATGACCATAATGAAAAATTAATCTGAGAAAATATGCTATAATTACAAGTTTATAATCCAGTTTCATCTTTTTATCCCAATGAAGCATTTTCATTACTAATGAAGCATCACACGATGAGAATCACTGAGAATGATAATGTACTGTTAAAACGCTGTTAAAAATGGCTACCACGTTCGCCTGAATTGTTACCTTGTGATTTTTTCTATTGGTCTAATTGAATTCGACAGGTCTATACTCCCTCTTGAAAAGTTTACGCAAGACAGGCTGCAGCGTGTTTGGCAGAACCTGGAATATCGTCTTGACGTGTGTCGTTTCATCAGTTGGTGCAGGCATTTGTGAAGCCTTGTGAAATTGCTTATAAAATATACATCCCATTAAATATCTTGTTCAGATTTTGATCAATAAGTCTTTTATTAGTCTACACGACGTCTATTTAATTTCGTTTGCCTGACACATTAAGTAAACTCAGATATTCAAATTTTAAATTAAGTTATTTTGGTGGGGAACACCATTTATATGTATATGTGCGCTTGTGAATCTCCTGAAATTTTACGGACATTTTTATATTGACGAAGCAAGTTACTTTTCTTAAAATATCTTCCACGAAGTTCTGGCTTCGTGTTCAGTTTTGGCAAAACCAGCATCGATAGTAATCTTAATCTACACATAAGACAATGATGGGCAGACCCGCGAGATATGAATGTTTCCTACGAGACATACGCGAGATACGATTAAATGAACCACTCATTCATTTTTAATGGCATGATCAAACAATATGCTAACTCATCCGATCGTTGATGAATGTCAAGTGCCAAGGGTGAGTACCTGTTCACACACACGCAATGTATTCACTTCTGATTAGCTGAAAGAGAGTATGAATGTTTTACACACAGTTCTCAAGTGATGATTTGAATTGGTTTGTGTGACTGGATAAATTCCGGGCAAATCCTGTGACAAATATTATATACACCGACGTACCAATTGTCATGGGATGAGAGTATGTAAAGTTTATGGTTGGTAAAATATCTGGCACCACCCTATCTTGACGTCATGGAAATATCTAAACTTATATCACTTCTATTCTGGTCAGCGTGAAATCGAGCCTACTTAAGGCAACGCGACCTGAATTACTGAAGATGGGATCGGTATACAGTGCGTGCCAGTCGGGTATGCTAGTTTAATTTTTGAAATTTTTGGGACATTTGTCAGCCCGCGATGTAACGTGTCTTGTAGGTACCGCGATTAGCTAATGGAAGGCATTACCGTCCTCCATAGATTACTGATTTTTGGTCTTTAATTATTGTTGTGGGGATCTCCCCCTTTTACACAAGATGGACTCGTCTAAAGTATCCTTATTCTGACAGAGTGGAGATACGTGGAGTACACAGGACGTTCACAAAGAGATACGTTGAGATTAGTTTGAGATACGTAGAGTCCACACACAGAGAGAGAGAGAGAGAGAGAGAGAGAGAGAGAGAGAGAGAGATAATTACGGCTTCACTTACAGAGACTTGTACATATACTTTCTACTAACCCGTATTCCGGGACTACTAATCTTCATTTCAAGTTTTTATTCTTACGTTCATTACACTTATTTTCCTATTTCAATTACTGGCGTTGTTTATTTATTTGTGCAGGATTCCATCTCCGGAATCCGCAACAATTATGTTGACCAGAATAGGGCTTAAGCCCCATCTCCATTTAATGTCAGTCCAACTTTCTTAGATTTCTGTTGAAGATGGCTCTAGAAGACTGCAATGGTAACCTCTACTAACACTTTGACACGTAAATGAGCGCCTACGAGGATCTCGTGACGTCGCTAATTAGACACAGGAAGAATAGAACTATGTGGGGTGGTCCGGTGAAACACAACCGTCAGGTTTTTCGAGCTGATAGCAGAACCCTTATGTGGCGCAGATGTTTGGAGACTATGGGTTCCAGTTGTTAACAAGAGAACTTGCAGAGCGGTGGTGATTACATAACTGTGCTTGGTGTATTTACGTAGCAAGGATTGGGTCCGCTCTTCCGAGTCGGTGTTTGGTGAGCGTTAGATTGAACAATATCTTCTCCATTCCATTCACGCACTGTATATGCCACAATAAAGTCAGGATGTTTCAATATCGCGCTCATGTCCTTTGAGGGACATTCTTCAGACACGCGATGAAGGGCGTGACCACTACATTCGCCCGACTTAAGCCCAATCCACGATTTGTAAAATGTCGTGGACATTTCTAGATTCACCCATGGTCCTGCATAAAAAATGTCATGGATTTATGGACAACTACAGAAACTTCATGAATTAGCATCTCCCTAGAGGTTTTCGACCATTTCTGGAATCGATAAATTGTTGCAGTTAGCCACGTTTGTGTTTATGTTTGTGTGTGTCAATCTGTGTCGACATATTGCAAATCCTAATCTGATTTTATGCAAAATATTTTGTTTGAATTAATATTCATTTGCTGTTGACATTCATAAAACTGCTTATAATTTATTCCTATTTTCATTATTGTTTGTGATTTTAATTAAATCTTTCGGTTTATGTATTCAGTAGAATCCCTGACAATCGGACTAAGAAGGCCTTCTGGGTGTGAGGAATTGGCTACGAATCTGGATATGAGGGGTTATATTTAGATTAAAATAAAAGAACTGAAATCATTTGAAAAAATTATTTTCAATGTTTTATAGTAAACAAAATAAGCTAACGGTGAGTGAAATATAACGGAATTGATTTTAAGGAAAAAGAAATAAATTATGTAATTTTATTGAAAATGCATTAAATTAAGTATACCACGTATGCAAAACAAATAATGTAACGAGGATTTTTTAATCGCTGTTGCATGATGATTCTTTCTCTTTTTCTGCATTTTGTTTTGCTTTTGTTATTGAATTATTTTAAACGAAATACCCTTTTTGACTCTGCGTGCGTTATTTCAATCGTCATAGCTGAATGCTGGCTTTCTTTCCATAAAATCGACAAACGTTTTAATAGCTTTTTCAATTTCAGTCCAGGTTTCATCACAATCATGTTTTTTATTTCCTTATTTATTGTGACAGTGTGAACGTTGGAGAATAGTTTCTTTGGAAGAATTTATATCATATAATGTACACATTCCTATGTAAAACTCATCCATTAGTTACATTGAATTTTCTAGTCTGTTTAAAGTTTCCACTTTTTGCAATAACTCCAAAGTTGTTCTTTTCCTCTTATTCCCATCATCTTTTGCACCAATACAAGCCATTAGGGTGAAATAAGCATAAGCAATTATCCAAAGTAAATTTCCTGATAAACAAATTTCAATTCAGTTACATATTACACAAATAGTTTAAATATACACATTAAAATCATATCCCGATATGCGGGATTCCGGATATGAGACACTCCGTATATGAGGGATTCAGTATATGAGGGATTCTGGATATGAGGCATTCCGGATATGAGGGATTCCGGATATGAGACACTCCGTATATGAGGGATTCCGGATATGAAGCATTCCGTATATGAGGGATTCCGGATATAAGGGATTCCGGATATGAGGCATTCCGGATATGAGGGATTCCGGATATGAGGCATTCCGGATATGAGTGATTCCGGATATGAGGCATTCCGGATATGAGGCATTCCGGATATGAGGGATTCCGGATATGAGGGATTCCAGATATGAGGCACTCCGTATATGAGGGATTCCGGATATGAAGCATTCCGTATATGAGGGATTCCGGATATGAGGGATTCCGGATATGAGGCATTCCGGATATGAGGGATTCCGGATATGAGGGATTCCGAATATGAGGGACTGCGGATATGAAGCATTCCGGATATGAGGGATTCCGGATATGAGGGATTCTACTGTAATATTCATTTGGCGTTGACCATCATATGAGTGATTCCGGACATGAGGCATTCCGGATATGAAGGATTCCGTATATGAGGCACTCCGTATATGAGGGATTCCGGATATGAAGCATTCCGTATATGAGGGATTCCGGATATGAGGCATTCCGGATATGAGGGATTCCCGATATGAGGGATTCCGGATATGAGGGATTCCGGATATGAAGCATTCCGGATATGAGGGATTCCGGATATGAGGGATTCTACTGTAATATTCATTTGGCGTTGACCATCATATAGAACCCCAACTAAACGAAAAAAGTTTTTTATTTTATTGACATTTTTTACGCTTTGAGATTTTACTGAAATCTTTCAATTTATAAAGCGTTTGATATTGCCAATAAAGACGTCCTTCACCCTTTGAGCCCTGACCACCGCTTTACCGGTGGTAGAGAAAAATGGTGTAATGCCCAGCCACCGGTTGGACGGTGGTAGAGAAAAATTATTTAATGCGTAGAAACTGGATGAACGGTGGTTAAACACTGGGAACTAATTTTATATCTATTGTGAAACATTACATCTTTAAGTCAGAAGCTCAAGCAGAATGGATAAAATTTTTCAGAAACGCAAGGCTCAAAGGGTCAATTGATTCCGACCTCGACTTGCCACTTGTTTATATCTAACCTTGGGTCGTAAGCCAGTCCTCTGGATCTGTTTCCATGAGCTTTCATTAATTCGGGAATTTAATAAAATTTAAAAACTGAACGAAACACTGCTACCCAGTGAATTTGAAAGAGACAGGAATGCATATTTCTAAAGGCGGTTCAACAAGAGAGGACAAGAAAAGTCAAGTTCCAATGCCCGGTTTATATTCCCCCTGGCGAAATGAATGTATCACGGATCGGTGTTTATAGCCATATCTCGTTGAAAAACATGTTCCCGTATGATTACTGAAGTTAAGCAAACATCGAGCATGGTCATTATCACGATGGGTGACCGTTTCGGAATACCAACTTCGGTTTGGTTTGGTTTGTTTTAAGGCATATCTACCTCAATCGGTCATTTAATGCCGAAAATTTTTTTCACGATAATATTTTTGTTTTGTCTAAATCTATTTCTATTAATATTTTTTTCCTCAAAAATGTAAGGCTAGTAATATTTTTTCAAAAACGTATCCCTGGTAATATTATTTTTTCAAAAATGTATAGCTGGTTATATTATTTTTCAAAACCGTATAGCTCGTCATATTATTTTTTCAAAACCGTATAGCCGGCAACACTATCCTTTAAAAAAAAAACGTATAGCTGGTAATATTATTTTTTTTAAATCGTACAGCTGGCAACATTATTTTTTCAAAAACGTATTATCAGAGGCCTCAATGGGTCATTTAATGCCTAAAAAATTTTTTAAAGATAATATTTTTGTTTTGTCAAAAATCTATATCTGTTAATATTTTTTTCCTCAAAAATGTATAGCTGATAATATTATTTTTTCAAAAACGTATAGCTTGTAATATTATTTTTTCAAATATGTATAGCTGGTAATATTATTTTTTCAAAAACGTATAGCCGACAACACTATCCTTTAAAAAAAACGTATAGCTGGTAATATTATTTTTTTAAAAACGTACAGCTGGCAATATTAGTTTTTCAAAAACGTATTATCAGAGGCCTTGCTGTTGGACGTAGTTTATCGTCTTACCCAGGACGCCGGAATACTAGGTGTTATAATCTAGCCTATGAGTGTGATGTGATGGATACTTGCTCGCAATTCTTAATCGGAGAGCCGAGTTGCAATGCCCGTTTTGTCTGTTAGATTCACTTACGCGCAAATACTCTTATGAAATATATAAATCCATCCGTTCCTCCCCCAGCTATGTGTTTTTAACGTAAGGCTTGCATGACTAAACCACTAATAATTCAAAAAATTATTAAAATCTACAAATATATTCTGGCTTTAAATAACCTCTAGAGGGTTGATAATCCGTAAAATAACGAATTAATTAAATCAATGATAGATGAAGAAGAGATCTGAATAAGAAAGACAATGAAACTCATAGTTTACGGGACAATTAATGAGGCAAGAGGGCAAAGAGAATTTAACACTCAGAGGGTAAGAGAAACCGTAGTAGCGAGTAATTTAATGAATTTGTGTGATTGGGTGACTGAAAGCCACAAAGAGAGACGTTAATATATAAAAATTACTTAGATCAACAAAAGACAGGAAGTCGCGGAGACTCATGATCGTCTACGTCTTGAGAAAACTCGGCAAATAAACGAAGAAACAGCAAAAAAATCTTAATTTCCATTTTCGGAAGACGCATCAAAAGTATTTTTCTCTTATTTCAGGTGGAAAATATATTTCATGCGAACATCTAAAGACTCCATATCCACTTGTATCTTTATTACTAATAGTAGTAATAATGGTAGCATATTATACGGTGTGTCAAAAGTATTTGCATTTAAAAAAATATCTTTAGATAACTCCAAAGTATATTAAATGTAGACATCACAAGATAATATAAGTCGCTACATTATTATTATTATTTATTTATTTATTTCCTTTGATATCTGCCCTTTACACATTTCTTTCCGGGTCCCGCCCAGGAACCTAATGTTAGAAATGGTATCTTGACGCTTTCCACTGCAAAAAAATAAAAATTATTACATAGATAAAGCCCTCCGTAAAGTGTTGGCTTTACATGTCAGAATATTTTTTTGTATCTCTTTGAGGCATGGACTTCCAGGGATCCCTTCAATCAGCCTACTGGAATCTTTTCCAACCAATCCTAAGGCTCAAACTACAACAGGGATTGTTGATGTTCCCATGTGCCACATTTTTGAGATTTCTATTTCAAGGTCCTTGTATTTTGACAGCTTTTCGAATATCATCAAAGATACATTGCAGTCTGCAGGGACTGCCATATCAATAAGGAGGCACTTAATTTGTTTGTGGTCTTTAATAACAATGTCTGGGCGGTTGGCTTTGATTGTTCTGTCAGTGTGTATTGTGTAGTCCCATTGAATTGTAACAGGTCCTATCTCCATAACCGGGTCTGGGTGGTGTTCGTACCAGTTACTTTCAGTTTCCTTCACGTAGAAGTTGCAAAGTTTCCAGTGCAGATATTGGCCCAATCTGCCATGCCGGGTTTTATATTCAGTGGGTGCCAATATAGTGCAACCTGATACAAAATGATCAATGGTTTCTGGATATTTATCACAAAATCTGCATTTTGGGCTAACACAATATTTTAGTATGTGTGCTTGATAATTCCTAGTTAACAAGCATTGGTTATGTGCAGCAAGGATAAAACCCTCAGTTTCACCTTTCAACCCTGCACTACGTAGCCATTGATGGGTACGTTTTTTGTCTACGTCAGCTTGTTTGGTACGGGCAGAGTAATGGCCATGAAGTTGTTTATCTTGCCATTGTTTCTTTATCTGGTCGGTTGCATCTGTCTTTCCTTTCTTTTTTTAAGTATTTTGCAGCTTCAGCCGCTTTATCGTGCGGTAGTTGTATTTCTGCGCCCATTTAAAACTCCATTTTGAATTTGTTGGCTTCCTTTATTACGGAGTAAAGACGCTTACTACTTTCATGTTCCTATATATACCATCATCCAGTCTTCTGTAGTTTCCAGGTATCTTTAGAGGTCAATTGTTGTAGTTTTGTAGGACAGTTCTAGTTGAACTAATCCTCTGCCTCCTTCCGATCTGGGCACATACAGGCGATCAACATCAGCTTTGGGATGATGCATACGTTTTGGCGTCCATTCGCTTAATTTCAGCCATGGTCGAGTTAAGGACATTAAAGCTGTATTGCACCACAGGGGCAGCCAATGCGTTTATGGCTGATATTCTGTTTTTTGAGTTTAGCTCGGTATTTAGTACCAGACGTACACGCCTGTAGTACTCTTTCTTACCTTCTCCTACATTTGGGTGTGTTGTATGCCATCTCCTTCGGTAATTCCTAGGTACTTATAAGCTTCATCATGCTCCAGTTCCCTAATCTTTGTGAGAAAATCTAAATCTATTAAGGGTGCTTCTACCTTTCTTGAATGTTACTTGGCACATTTATCTAATCCGAAGTTCATACCTATGTCGTCACTGAAGTATTTTACAATATTGAGAGGCCCTTCAGCTCATTGTCGTCTTTGGCAAAGAGCTTGAGATCATCCATGTAGAGTAGGTGATTGAATATTTTGTTATTTATTTTGTAACCATAGTTACTGTTATTCAGTTCATGTGTAAGGGGGATTAAGGCCAAACAAAACAGAAGGGGTGACAGAGTCTCCTTGAAAGATTCCACGTCGGATATTTATTCGTTTGGATATGACAGTGCCTCTGGTGTGACTAAGGTATAGTGTGGTGTTCCACATTCCCATGCTGTGCTTAAGGAAATTTAATACCACATGGGAGACTTTGTACATTTCCAAAGTCTTAAGGATCCAAGAATGTGGAACACTATCCAAGGCTTTACGATAATCAATCCACGCTGCGCTAAGATTTCTACGTCTTCTCCTGCAATTTTCCAGGATCATTTTATTTATCAGTAGTTGATCTTTGCAGCCATATGAACCCCTCCTGCATCCCTTCTGTTCCAGTGGAAGAATGCTGTTTGTTTCTAAAAAGGAGTAAGCACGGTTCGTCAGGACAGACGTGATAAACTTATACGTTGTTGAGAAACATGTTATCGGTCGATAATTTTTCGGGTCATCTGTTTCATTTGTTTTTGGTATGATGTATGTAATACCTTCAGTAATCCATTCCGGGATTTTATTGGGATTATTTACAAGCTTTGATAATCTTTCCGCAAGTTTTTTCTGGATAGACGAGAGATGATAAAGCCAGAAATTGGGAACCTTTTCATTTCCTGGGGATTTCCATTTTTGTATTTCGTTAGAGCTTGCCTAACATCATCTGTGGATATATTTTCCCATTCTTGCAGAGGTGTATCCAGCATTCGTTCTTCTTCACGCCGGATCCATTCAGCTTTTGGGTTACATTCCATCGGGCTGCTCCGAATATTTTCCCAAAATATCTGTACAGTATCAATCGATGGTGGCCTTTCGACATGTATAGGTTTTATTCCAATTTCCCTGTAAAATTTCTTAAGGTCCGTTTGGAATATTTTATTTTGACGATAGAACCTGCAACGTTTTTCGGATCGCCTTGTTCT
Source organism: Acanthosepion esculentum (assembly GCA_964036315.1). Taxonomy (NCBI): domain Eukaryota; kingdom Metazoa; phylum Mollusca; class Cephalopoda; order Sepiida; family Sepiidae; genus Acanthosepion; species Acanthosepion esculentum. The sequence goes on along the minus strand of OZ038509.1, from coordinate 67,413,899 downwards.
CTGTGCTTTTAGCTGAAGTTTCCGTTTCAGCATTTCTGTGGTTGGTGGAATGTCAAGTAGTGATTTAATTTTGTGTTTCCTCTTGATCTTTTTGCACTTGCGCGTGGAAATATTAGGGTTTATGGTGAGCTCATCTAATATAGAAAGCTCACATCTGATTTGTTTTATTTCTCGTAACAATTTTGCTTTCCAAGCTGGCTCTCTATGTCTGTTAACTTTATTTATTGTCTTGATCCCAAGCTTCAGAGTCGCTGCTAAAGCTGTTGCGTATATTACGTTGTTAACTTCTGTGATGTTTCCCGGTGGTTTATCTGTTAACAGTGTTTCCAGAGCAGCGTTGTATATTTTCACAATATGCTTGTTGGGATTCGTCATATGGATTCTGGGTAGCTGGTCTCTTTCTGACAACTGTATGAAAGTTACTTTGCTGAGTACTTGGATTACGTGGTTTTTCGCTTCGGTGATTTCCGCTTTGTGGTTTTCAAGGAATTCTAACATAATGTACCTGGAGTCATCTTCAGAAACATTGTCTGGAGAACTGCAGGTTGTGTTTAAGATAGAGTCTTTGATTTTATTTCCTGGTAGGTTATTTCGTATTTCATTTGTTTTAGTTTTTACCTCATCCTCTGTCACACTACTTATTTCTACATTCATCTCATTACAGTTTGAGTGATGGATCATAGTATTTTGTCTTATATCTAATTTTATCCTATCTATTTCTGTCTTTGAGAGTCTGTTGTTTCGCAACGGACATTAGAATGCATGTTTGGATTGAGGTTAGGTCTTATATCATTTCCCACCATACTTCTCCATATTTGCTATGTTTGATTGGTGGTGTTCTTTGCTGGGTTTTCGAGTGCAGTGAAGAAAGATGTCATGACTTGTCGATACTCTTCGCGGGTCCATTTAGTTCGTTTTCTTTTTATTAGTCGATTTTGTATTGAGTCACTTAGTCCAATGTTGGCAATAATCCGGTTTTGGTGACCTAGTGTCTCTTCGTTCGTGGAGGAGTTTGTTCCAGTAACAGATTTTTCGTCCACAGACTGGTTCCTCTCTGAGGGACGCGGTCCTTGTTGACCCGGGTGACGACCGATCCGGTATGAAATTTCATTCGTATTCGTTGAAATTGTTAGAGATTTGCGTTTTAACCTTGACCGCCAAGGGGATATATATATTTTTTTTTTGCTAGATGTCGGAGTAATCAGTTCGAAATTAAATGTGTCGATATAATGCTATATATACCTTTTAAATACTATTAATAAAATAAAATAAAGAAATATAAGATTATTAGAATAATTACTGTTATAAATGTTGTTCTTATATATGTACCTCTGTATATATATATATATATATATATATATATATATATATATATATATATAAATTATCATAAGTATAAAATAAAATTTTATTATTATTATTATTACTATTGTTGCTGTTATTATTCTTGTCGCTTAAAAAAATTTAATGATAAAAATAGACAAATTGACTAGAAGTAAAAACGAAACAAAATAACGTTATAACAGGAACGCATTTACAATAATTATTATTATTATTATTATTATTATTATTATTATTGTCTTATTTCCTTTGGTTTCTGGTGTATACTTATTTCTTTCCGGGTCTTAACCAGAGACCTAAAGTCAGAAATGGCATCATGACATTTCCACTAAGCAGTTTTGAAAAAAAAATCGCACATATTTTACATAGATAAAACCCTTCGTAACGTGTTGACTGTACTTGTTTTGTATTTCTTTAAGGCAAGGGATACCAGGGATCCCTTCAATGAGTATATTGCAATATTTTCCAATCAATCCGAGGGCTCCAACTACAACTCGAATTGTTAATGTTCTCATGTGCCACATTTTTGAGATTTCGATTTCAAGGTCCTTGTCTTTTAATAGCTTTTTGAAGCTCTTCAAAGATACATTGCAACCTGCAGAGACTCTGCCATGTCAATAAGGAGGCACATCTTTCTCTTTCCGCTGTCTAATCACGATTTCAGGGCGATTAGCTTATGATCATTTAGTTCTGTCTGTATGTTTTGTAAAGTCCCATAAAATTGTTACAGTTCCGTAACCGGGCCCGGGTGGTGTTCATACAAATTTCTCGCAGTTTCATTTCTGTAAAAACGTTTCAGATTTTCCAATGCAGATAGTGTCCCACTCCGTCGTTCCGTCTTTTATATTCAGTAGGTGCCAATACCGTGATACCTGACACAAGATGGTTAAATGATTCTGGATATTTATTATAGAATTTTCATTTCGGGTTAACAAAATTGTTTCCCATGTGTGCCTGGTAATTTCTAGTTAACAAGCATTGACCCTATGCAGTATGAATAAAACCTACAGTTTCTGCTTTTAACCCTGAACTACGTAACCACTGAATGGTACGGGGTTTGTCTACATCAGCTTGTTTGGTACGGACAGAGTTGAGCGAGAGGCGGTTTATCTTGCCATTGTTTCTGTATCTGGTCGGTTGCATTTGCTTTTGCTTTCCTTTTTAAGTATTTTGCAGCTTCAGTCGGTGTATTATGCTTTACTTGTATTTCTTCACCCATTTGGAACTCCATTTTGAAATTGTTGGCTTCCTTTCTTAATCAATAATTCGCTTACCACTTTCATGTTCTTTGACGCTGATCACCATCCAGTCTCTTCTGTTGTTTCTAAGTATCTTGAAGACCAAATGTTGTAGCTTTGTATTATTATTATTATTATTATTATTATTATTATTATTATTATTATTATTATTATTATTATTATTCGTTTTCAACCGGAATTCTTGCAATACAAATGTTCAGGATCAAGCTGCAGAAAAGTCCCAGTCCCGAAAAATACAACCAAAATTTAAATCAGTTAAGTGCCATACGTGATACACGTTTGGGCGATCATGTATCTTTCGATACGAGGCAGATTTTTTCACGCAGCAGGTTGCCATCTCTTTCTGCCGTAGACGGGTTGCCATCCAAGGTTAAAGAACCCGGTTTGTCCTGCTATTCAACCCATAGCATATTCAAGAGGAGATAGCAATATATAAATGAATTATATTTAAAAAAAGAAAAAAAAGAATGTGAAGTATAAAATGAAGAAGTTTTGGCGGCGGAGAAAAAAAGAACAAAAAAGGGACAGACATATTAAAGAGAGAAGAAGAAGAAGAAGAAGAAGAAGAAGAAGAAGAAGAAGAAGAAGAAGAAGAAGAAGAAGAAGAATGTGTAGTAGAAGAATTTAGAAGAAGAAGAAGAAGAAGAAGAAGAAGAAGAAGAAGAAGAAGAAGAAGAAGAAGAAGAAGAAGAAGAAGAAGAAGAAGAAGAAGAAGAAGAAGAAGAAATAAAAGGGAAGGAGAAGAAAAATGAAAGAAATAAAGAAGAATGGAAAAAGACATAAAGAAGAAAAACAAGAAGTGTGAAAAAGAAGGAAATAAAGAATGGAAAAGAAAAGAAGAAGAAAAAGAATATGGAAAAAAGCAAAATAAGAAGAAAATGAAGAAGAAAAAGAAGGAAAACTGGAAAGTGTAAGAAGAAGAAGATGTAAAACGAAGACCTAAAAGGAAGAAGAAAAATGAAAAATAAAGAAATATGAAAAAAGACATAAAGAAGGATCACAAGGAAAAGAAGAATGGAAAAGAAAGAAAATAAGATGTAATCGAAGAAGAAGAGGAATGGAAAAGAAGAAAGAGAAGATGGAAAAAATAAAAGAAGAAGAAAAAGAAAAAAGTAAGAAAAAGAAAAAGAAGAAGAAGAAGAAGAAGAAGAAGAAGAAAAACGAAGAAGATGATGATTCTTATCCAAATAAAGCTCTCTCCAATTGAAACCACCTGCAAAATTTTGGTTATAAGCGAAATTCAATATTTTTGTGCCCATTTTAGGTATTCGTTTTGCCCATAGAAATTCTTTGCGGCCGTTTTGTGTCACTTTTCCAAACCTTCGAACAGAAGAATTATAAGATCACAGCTGGAATATTTTCCCTAAGTCCTAGCTTATCCATCTTTATTGAATCGAACAGAAACTGGCAAGAAAACAAGAAGCCATTATTTCGGGTAGGCTTTCTGCCAACAGCCACCCGCGCAGACTAACTGTTTCCACTTGTGCTGCAACCTCACTGATCGTTGTGCCGTGCTGCTTAGCTATCGGGTGTAGTAATTTGTCACGGTGAACGACTTTGAAATGAACAGTGCATCTTGGCACCAAAGGAGCCCGTTCCGAGCCACCATGTTATACATAGAGGTGAAGACCCCCAAGCGAAGGTAAAGGCAAATATAGCTGATTCATTCGTCCTAACACTAATACGATTATTTGCTTATGCGTTTCTGCCTTTGAACTAGAGTTTGACGCTATGGACAGAATGACAGTAAGTATAGATCATCATCATCATCAGCAGCAGCAGCAGCAGCAGCAGCCCAAAGGGCGTGGTCGCAGTTACCCTGCGCAGCTTACCAGCTCCCTCAATATATCTCTCTATGTGGATCTCTCATTACACTTATTTTAAATGAAGAATGAAACAAGATAACAATAAAATTGTTTACAGACAACTAATCTATCTATCTATCTATCTATCTATCTATCTATCTATCTATCTATCTATCTATATATATATATATATATATATATATATATATATATATATGAGTGTGTAGCTATGTATTATATCATAAGGAAGCAATTTATACAAATAATTAATTAGTAATGTTAGGTGATTAATGGCGAAATTGTTATTATTCAAGGAATTGATAGTACGTTAATGTATTATTAAGTCTTGTTAGCGAAGTGATTTCGCCATTAATCACATTAACATTGCTAATATAGACATATATATATATATATATGTTAGCAATATTATTCAATATATATATATATATATATATATATGCGTGTGTATGTATATATATAATTTAAAGAAAAACAGACCACTTTAAGGCTCCATGTAATATTTTATTTCACCATAGCACTTTTAAAGGACGCTGGATCATCAAACTTCACTTCCAAAAGGTGAAACGAAAAATGAAATGAACATTTACCTTAGAAGAATATAGTATATTACGCAAAGATATTGGAAAGAAATACAGGCAAGCAAAAAAGGAATGAATCAATGTAAAGTGTGTAGAGAGAGGAAGAAAGAGCATAATAGATAAGGCAGATATGCAGGAACAAAATACGAGAAATAAATAGCCGAGAAAAATAACAGCACTCGTGGCCTGACGATTGCGTCTAGCATGAAACAGATTGTTGCCTCTAAGTGTTGGCTTCTATATTCAATTTTATATATATATATATATATATATATATATATATATATATATATATATATATATATTTGCAATATATATATATATGTATATATGGAAACCTGAACCCTGGAAGAGACCCTTGGGGCGGCCACAGATTCGCTACAGTGATGTTGTGAGGCTCGACATGAAAGCTGTAGACATCAACACAGTGCTCTGGGAGATCCTGACAGCCATACGATCCGAATGGAGACGAACCCTGACCAAACACCTCAAGTCAGCGGAAGATAAGCTGACACAAGTCGATGCGGAAAGGCGGGTTCACAGAAAACAAAGTAACAGCTCCAACAGACCAGAAAAAGAAAAAAACATGGGCCCTCTGCAACAGAGATTGTCACTTCCGCATCGGCGTCTACAGTCACAGATATCTATGCTCCAGCCAAGCAGACATCTAGGATGCTACCCATGGACAACCCTGAACAACAGAGGTCTACGAGATGTTCAAAATAGATGCCTTATATATATATATATATATATATATATATATATATATATATATATATATATATATATACATATATATATATATATATATATATATATATATATTCTGTTTATACGTCATTTTAATAGATACAATATATTTCAGTAAATGTTCTGTTTTTTTTTTTAATTAAGTAGCATTAATTACATTTACCATCCTGCATGTTCGAGAAAATACGTAGAAAATATGCGTTCTCCAACAGGAATCAAACCTCTTTCCTATACAGAACCGTCATTCGATCTGGCGTGCTATACCACTCAGCTACAGAGAAGCGTCTGGTTAGCAATATCCAAATTACTGTTTATAAACAACAAATCTTCGACGATCTTATAGCACGTAAGTAATAAAAATATGATATATATTATTCTGCTTTCTGTAGACATAGTAACTAATGCACAAACTTTTATGCTTGTATATGTTAGGTGACTGCTTGATTTTTTTTAGCGACATATCAGCACCTCTATTGGTTATTTAATGACGAAATCTAAATATCTTGTACATAATTTTATACTTTCAGAGTAAAAGGTAGGTTTTTTAAATATATAATTTGTAGATCATAAAATGTATTGATTGGTAATTTCACTATTAAAATCTATTGATTGGTAATTTCATTACTAAAATCTATTGATTGGTTATTTCACTACTAAAATCTATTGATTGGTAATTTCACTATTAAAATCTATTGATTGGTAATTTCATTACTAAAATCTATTGATTGGTAATTTCACTATTAAAATCTATCGATTGGTAATTTCATTACTAAAATCTATTGATTGGTAATTTCATTACTAAAATCTATTGATTCGTAATTTCATTACTAAAATCTATTGATTGGTAATTTCACTACTAAAATCTATTTAGTGGTTCTTTCACTACTAAAACGTATTGATTGGTAATGTTTTTTTATAAAAATGTATTGTTTGTATTTTTATTCTTTTTTAGTATTTTACTGATTGTCATATTTATATAAAAAATTATTGTTGGTAATTTTACTCTAAAAACGATCTGTTGTCTTTCTTTGTGGGGGTGGTCTCTATTTTCCATAGTTTTGACCTTAACAGGTGCTACCATTCTCGGTCAGGATGGACTTGGGAACACCAGAAATTAAGAGTTTGTTCCACGCCCCTCAAAACCTCCTGAACAGAGGCCTTGCTGCCGGATGTAGTTTATCGTCTTACCCAGGTCGAGTGATGCTCTGTCTGCTTCCTTAAACACTATAGTATTTTATGTATTTTAATTTCTGTAACACTTTTGAAGACATATTGTTTTGACAATTCTGGGCATAGGACAGTTCTAATAGCATTTTTAGATTTACATTGAGAGATATAGTATAGTAGAATACTTTTCTTAAGATATGTATGGTTATCAGTAGAAGACTTCGGTGTTTCATCGTGCTATAGTCGTAAGTTCGAAAAATGTTGATCCTAATGACAAAGACGAGGCCATACTCCCTCTTCTTTATTTGCCCTGTTCCTTTCCAGACGTAAGCCACCATGACCCACCACATTATCTGTATCTTATTGTTCTTAATAAATTTGGTATTTTTCTTTGATTTCACCTAAAACTTGTCCCGCCATCAATTTACCCAAGTTCACTATGTAGGTTATGTGTTGTCTTCCTTTGTCTCTTCAGTGACTCTTTTGGTATCAGATTTTCCAAGCCCTCTTTCCTCATTATGTGACCTAGAAATTTCAACTATCTATACCTGATGTTAAGAATAACTTCCTTCTTGTTTCATTTTTCACTAAAACCTCCTCGTTGCTCACATATTCAATCCATGCCATCCTCAGCATCCTTCTGTAGAATCACATTTCTCTTCAAGTGAATTCCTCATCTTTTAAAGGATTGTCCAATATTCACTGACATATACTAGAACTGATCTAAAGTAAGAACTTAGTACTCTTTTCTTTGTTTCTGACGATTTTTTCTGTTTTTTAATACTTTGCTTCGCTTTTGGAAGGCACCTTTCGCTATCCCATTGCACCCTCAGATTTAGATGACGCATTTTCCGTCCTCTTTTAAAAACCGTTCCTAGTTCTTTCAATGTTTGTACTTGCCTGATTTTAAGTTTCTCCAATTTGTAATTCGTACCGCGGGTTCTTTCATTTGATGACAAACATATATTTTGTTTACATATATTTAAAAGTAAATTTGAATTTAAATACAGCAGAATTAATGTTAAATAACAGTTCAGTACTCTTTTTAACGAGATTTTCCTCTTTCTTAATACTTTGCTTAGATTTTGAAAGGCATCTTTCTCTATCTCCATGCAACTTTGGATTTCGGTGTCGCATTTACCAACCTCCGTTAAAAGACTTCTCAGATATTTAAATCGTTGTACTTGTTTGATTTTGGTATTTGTAAGTATATTAGTTTGACTATAAGAAGTAAATAAGTATTCTTTCTTTATTTGTTTGTCTCTCTTGCCATCCATATATTTCCCCCCTTATCAAACCCTCAGTTACTCTGTCCCCCTTTCTCTCTCTCAACCTCTCTCTTTCTCGTTCTCTATCTCTGACTTTTTCTCTCTTTCTCACTCCATCTTTCTCTCTTTCGCTCTCTCGTTCTCTTTCTCGCTTTCTCTGTATCGCTATCTCTTTATCCTAATTTCTTTTTTTCTCTCTTTCTCTTTCTGTTTCTCTCTCTATTTCTCTCTCTTTCTCTCTCTATTTCTGTCACTCGGCAGAGGCACCCATTTAAAAATGAAAGAATGCCAGTTGTTTTAGATGGGCTAATGTAGAATGTTGTCTTCCGTTCGGACTTTCACACTGACCGCTCTATGTCTTGACATTCTCAGCTGGACCGTTAATTCAATCATGTTCAAAGAGCGAACGCAGAGGCAATGTGAATGACGCATGAATCCTTCAGGCTTTTGGAATAATCCCGTATGTTTGGATCAAGGAAAGGATCTGGGGGAAGGGCAGGAACCTCAAAATAAATCCTACATCTTCAACAGACCACTTTTCGTAAATCTCTTTTCGCATTCTGTTTGTTTCACAAATCCATTGTTAAAAGAAAATTCTTACTTGTTTCTGGACTAAGAAACGGAAAACGCTTAACGCCAATCCCACTAGAAAAACAGCAGGACTTTAATCCATAGAGAGGAGAAGAATGTATTTTACTAACACACTAATTCCATTTATTTTGATTTTATATTTGGGTTTCTCCCATTTCTCCCATTATTCAATGAAAGTAAATATATTGCCATCGGTGATTGTTATGCTTCATAATTCTAATTTATAAAGGGAATGAGAATCGTTTGATTTTTGGTTATTATGTTTAGTGGCATATCAAAGTCTATGGCTTAATTAAAGCCAAAATCTAAATATTTTACAGGTAATTTTATGACTTCAACTGAATACATTTTGCATATAATTTATGCTTTCAGTGTAAAGGTATTTTTTTTTAAATATCGAGGTTGCAGCTCATAAAATGCATGTGTTGGTATTTTGACTATAAAAATGCATTCTCATACATTATGCTTTCAACTACAGATATTTTGTATATAATTTTATGCTTTCACTGTAAAGGTATGTTTTTATAAAATATCCAGTTTCCAGCTCATAAAATGTATTTGTTGTTAATTTGATTATAAAAATGCATTCACATATTTTATGCTTTCAACTGAATATAATTCATACTTAATTTTATGCTTTCAGTGTAAAGGTATTTTTTTTTTCATATAGTTTTCAGCGCATAAAATGTATTTGTTGATAATTTGACATAAATATATATCTAAAACATACCTTTTCTCTGAAAGTATAACAATTTGTACAAAATATTTGTAGTTGAAAGCATAAAATAAATGCATTCTCCTATTTTATGCTTTCAACTACAGATATACTGTACTAATTTTTATACTTTCACAATAAAGGTATGTTTTTTAGATAGATATTTTGTAGATCATAAACATATATTTCTGGTAACTTTTGTTATAAGAATGTAATTTTACTATAAAAATGTATTTATATACTTTTTAGTGTTCCATTATTATTCATGAAATTCACTATGAAATATATTGCTGGTATTTTACTATAAAAATGTATTTATATACTTTTTAGTGATCCATTATTATTCATGAAATTCACTATGAAATATATTACTGGTATTTTACTATAAAAATGTATTTATATACTTTTTAGTGTTCCATTATTATTCATGAAATTCACTATGAAATATATTGCTGGTATCTTACTATAAAAATGTATTTATATACTTTTTAGTGTTCCATTATTATTCATGAAATTCACTATGAAATATATTGCTGGTATTTTACTATAAAAATGTATTTATATACTTTTTAGTGTTCCATTATTATTCATGAAATTCACTATGAAATATATTGCTGGTATCTTACTATAAAAATGTATTTATATACTTTTTAGTGTTCCATTATTATTCATGAAATTCACTATGAAATATATTGCTGGTATTTTACTATAAAAATGTATTTATATACTTTTTAGTGTTCCATTATTATTCATGAAATTCACTATGAAATATATTGCTGGTATTTTACTATAAAAATGTATTTATATACTTTTTAGTGTTCCATTATTATTCATGAAATTCACTATGAAATATATTGCTGGTATTTTACTATAAAAATGTATTTATATACTTTTTAGTGTTCCATTATTATTCATGAAATTCACTATGAAATATATTGCTGGTATTTTACTATAAAAATGTATTTATATACTTTTTAGTGTTCCATTATTATTCATGAAATTCACTATGAAATATATTGCTGGTATCTTACTATAAAAATGTATTTATATACTTTTTAGTGTTCCATTATTATTCATGAAATTCACTATCAAATATATTGCTGGTATTTTACTATAAAAATGTATTTATATACTTTTTAGTGTTCCATTATTATTCATGAAATTCACTATGAAATATATTGCTGGTATTTTACTATAAAAATGTATTTATATACTTTTTAGTGTTCCATTATTATTCATGAAATTCACTATGAAATATATTGCTGGTATCTTACTATAAAAATGTATTTATATACTTTTTAGTGTTCCATTATTATTCATGAAAATCACTATGAAATATATTGCTGGTATTTTACTATAAAAATGTATTTATATACTTTTTAGTGTTCCATTATTATTCATGAAATTCACTATGAAATATATTGCTGGTATTTTACTATAAAAATGTATTTATATACTTTTTAGTGTTCCATTATTATTAATGAAATTCACTATGAAATATATTGCTGGTATCTTACTATAAAAATGTATTTATATACTTTTTAGTGTTCCATTATTATTCATGAAATTCACTATGAAATATATTGCTGGTATTTTACTATAAAAATGTATTTCTATACTTTTTAGTGTTCCATTATTATTCATGAAATTCACTATGAAATATATTTCTGGTATTTTACTATAAAAATGTATTTATATACTTTTTAGTGTTCCATTATTATTCATGAAATTCACTATGTAATATATTGCTGGTATCTTACTATAAAAATGTATTTATATACTTTTTAGTGTTCCATTATTATTCATGAAATTCACTATGAAATATATTGCTGGTATTTTACTATAAAAATGTATTTCTGTACTTTTTAGCGTTCCATTATTATTCCTGAAATTCACTATGAAATATATTGCTGGTATTTTACTATAAAAAATGGTATTTCTATACTTTTAGTGTTCCATTATTATTCATGAAATTCACTATGAAATATATTGCTGGTATTTTACTATAAAAATGTATTTATATACTTTTTAGTGTTTAAATTTTTATTTGGAATTTTACTATTTGACCATATGTGGGACCCTGACAGGTACTCCCACCCAGGATCGGTGATTGTGGCAGAAACAGGAATTAAGAGGTGACCCCACACTGTTCAAACTTTCAATTTCTCGATCAGATTGAGAAAGAAATGTATCCGTTTATGTAAAATGAATTAAATTGATTGAATTAATTTCCAATGGCAATGGTTTATTATTAAATTCATATATATTGACAACTCAGACCTTTCGTAAGCATTTCACTTTGCAGAGTTTACTTTCAAATAAGCAATATGGATTTCATTTCTCTAGGCCAGATTATTGCAGAAAGATTTTACGAAACTTCAGATCAGAAAGGTTTGGACTTCTGGAAAGTATTTGACAGGGTTTGGAATGCTCGTCTTCTTCACAAGTTGAACGGTCATGGCATTTCTGGACGAATATTTGATCTGATTCAATCTTTATCATAATATCGCAAAATGAATGTTGCCCTAAATGGCCACGCTTTTGATCCCACAGAAATGGCTCCAGCTCTCAACTCGGTATCTCTGCTGAAATGACTATTTACTCCCGTCTTAATAGTAAAACTGATTGGTTCAATAATGACAAATTGACAGCTAATCTCAAAAGTCATATGAAATCTGTTGTTAACTGGTGCAAGGTATGCTTTGTTAATTTTAACGCTCCGAAACAAGACTACTTCCTATTAATCATCTGAATGATAACTTTCAATATTCCATCAGCATGGCTGATGCTAAAATCCAGGTGGAGAGTCACTCGTTGCCCCTCCTCAGGCTGACATTCTTTGCTTGTATGAAGTGGAACGATTATTATTCTGAATCAAGTGCTAGGTTTGCTGCTAGGTAAGTTGCTTCAATTTTTCACAGAATCTGTCATGCATATTTATAAGATTAACATTCGTCAACGGATTGAATATTGCTGCCAAATCTGGACTCATGCTTGCCCTATGTATTTATAGATTCTGTCAGTCGTTATCTACTGTCTTCCTGATTACTCTTCTATTGTTCTCGCTCACTTCTTACTTGTGGAACACTCTTCCAACTCGATGCTTTACAGCCAACTTTGATCTTCAAAAGTTTAAATCCAATGTCAATTGTTATCTACTGTCTTCCTGATTACTCTTCTATTGTTCTCGCTCACTTCTTACTTGTGGAACACTCTTCCAACTCGATGCTTTACAGCCAACTTTGATCTTCAAAAATTTAAATGCAATGTCAATCGTTATCTACTGTCTTTCTGATTACTCTTCCATTGTTCTCGCTCACTTCTCGCTTGTGGAACACTCTTCCAAGTCCATGCTTTACAGCCAACTTTGATCTTCAAAAATTGTAAATGAAATGTCAATCGTTATCTACTGTCTTCCTGATTACTCTTCTATTGTTCTCGCTCACTTCTCGCTTGTGGAACACTCTTCCAACTCCATGCTTTACAGCCAACTTTGATCTTCATAAATTTAAATGCAATGTCAATCGTTATCTACTGTCTTCCTGATTACTCTTCTATTGTTCTCGCTCACTTCTTACTTGTGGAACACTCTTCCAACTCGATGCTTTACAGCCAACTTTGATCTTCAAAAGTTTAAATCCAATGTCAATTGTTATCTACTGTCTTCCTGATTACTCTTCTATTGTTCTCGCTCACTTCTTACTTGCGGAACACTCTTCCAACTCGATGCTTTACAGCCAACTTTGATCTTCAAAAATTTAAATGCAATGTCAATCGTTATCTACTGTCTTTCTGATTACTCTTCCATTGTTCTCGCTCACTTCTCGCTTGTGGAACACTCTTCCAAGTCCATGCTTTACAGCCAACTTTGATCTTCAAAAATTGTAAATGAAATGTCAATCGTTATCTACTGTCTTCCTGATTACTCTTCTATTGTTCTGGCTCACTTCTCACTTGTGGAACACTCTTCCAACTCCATGATTTACAGCCAACTTTGATCTTCATAAATTTAAATGCAATGTCAATCGTTATCTACTGTCTTCCTGATTACTCTTCTATCGTTCTCGCTCACTTCTCACTTGTGGAACACTCTTCCAACTCCATGCTTTACAGCCAACTTTGATCTTCATAAATTTAAATGCAATGTCAATCGTTATCTACTGTCTTCCTGATTACTCTTCTATTGTTCTCGCTCACTTCTCACTTGAGGGACACACTTCTAACTCCATGCTATAAAGCCAACTTTGATCTTCAAAAATTGTAAATGAAATGTCAATCGTTATCTACTGTCTTCCTGATTACTCTCCTATTGTTCTCGCTCACTTCTCGCTTGTGGAACACTCTTCCAACTCCATGCTTTACAGCCAACTTTGATCTTCATAAATTTAAATGCAATGTCAATCGTTATCTACTGTCTTCCTGATTACTCTTCTATCGTTCTCGCTCACTTCTCACTTGTGGAACACTCTTCCAACTCCATGCTTTACAGCCAACTTTGATCTTCATAAATTTAAATGCAATGTCAATCGTTATCTACTGTCTTCCTGATTACTCTTCTATTGTTCTCGCTCACTTCTCACTTGAGGGACACACTTCTAACTCCATGCTATAAAGCCAACTTTGATCTTCAAAAATTGTAAATGAAATGTCAATCGTTATCTACTGTCTTCCTGATTACTCTCCTATTGTTCTCGCTCACTTCTCGCTTGTGGAACACTCTTCCAACTCCATGCTTTACAGCCAACTTTGATCTTCATAAATTTAAATGCAATGTCAATCGTTATCTACTGTCTTCCTGATTACTCTTCTATCGTTCTCGCTCACTTCTCACTTGTGGAACACTCTTCCAACTCCATGCTTTACAGCCAACTTTGATCTTCATAAATTTAAATGCAATGTCAATTGTTATCTACTGTCTTCCTGATTACTCTTCTATCGTTCTCGCTCACTTCTCACTTGTGGAACACTCTTCCAACTCCATGCTTTACAGCCAACTTTGATCTTCATAAATTTAAATGCAATGTCAATCGTTATCTACAGTCTTCCTGATTACTCTTCTATTGTTCTCGCTCACTTCTTACTTGTGGAACACTCTTCCAACTCGATGCTTTACAGCCAACTTTGATCTTCAAAAATTTAAATGCAATGTCAATCGTTATCTACTGTCTTTCTGATTACTCTTCCATTGTTCTCGCTCACTTCTCGCTTGTGGAACACTCTTCCAAGTCCATGCTTTACAGCCAACTTTGATCTTCAAAAATTGTAAATGAAATGTCAATCGTTATCTACTGTCTTCCTGATTACTCTTCTATTGTTCTCGCCCACTTCTCGCTTGTGGAACACTCTTCCAACTCCATGCTTTACAGCCAACTTTGATCTTCATAAACTTAAATGCAATGTCAATCGTTATCTACTGTCTTCCTGATTACTCTTCTATTGTTCTCGCTCACTTCTCACTTGTGGAACACTCTTCCAACTCCATGCTTTACAGCCAACTTTGATCTTCATAAATTTAAATGCAATGTCAATCGTTATCTACTGTCTTCCTGATTACTCTTCTATTGTTCTCGCTCACTTCTCACTTGTGGAACACTCGTCCAACTCCATGCTTTACAGCCAAATTTGATCTTCATAAATTTAAATGCAATGTCAATCGTTATCTACTGTCTTCCTGATTACTCTTCTATTGTTCTGGCTCACTTCTCACTTGTGGAACACTCTTCCAACTCCATGCTTTACAGCCAACTTTGATCTTCATAAATTTAAATGCAATGTCAATCGTTATCTACTGTCTTCCTGATTACTCTTCTATCGTTCTCGCTCACTTCTCACTTGTGGAACACTCTTCCAACTCCATGCTTTACAGCCAACTTTGATCTTCATAAATTTAAATGCAATGTCAATCGTTATCTACTGTCTTCCTGATTACTCTTCTATTGTTCTCGCTCACTTCTCACTTGAGGGACACACTTCTAACTCCATGCTTTAAAGCCAACTTTGATCTTCAAAAATTGTAAATGAAATGTCAATCGTTATCTACTGTCTTCCTGATTACTCTTCTATTGTTCTCGCTCACTTCTCGCTTGTGGAACACTCTTCCAACTCCATGCTTTACAGCCAACTTTGATCTTCATAAATTTAAATGCAATGTCAATCGTTATCTACTGTCTTCCTGATTACTCTTCTATCGTTCTCGCTCACTTCTCACTTGTGGAACACTCTTCCAACTCCATGCTTTACAGCCAACTTTGATCTTCATAAATTTAAATGCAATGTCAATCGTTATCTACAGTCTTCCTGATTACTCTTCTATTGTTCTCGCTCACTTCTCACTTGTGGAACACTCTTCCAACTCCATGCATTACAGCCAACTTTGATCTTCATAAATTTAAATGCAATGTCAATCGTTATCTACAGTCTTCCTGATTACTCTTCTATTGTTCTCGCTCACTTCTCGCTTGTGGAACACTCTTCCAACTCCATGCTTTACAGCCAACTTTGATCTTCATAAATTTAAATGCAATGTCAATCGTTATCTACTGTCTTCCTGATTACTCTTCTATCGTTCTCGCTCACTTCTCACTTGTGGAACACTCTTCCAACTCCATGCTTTACAGCCAACTTTGATCTTCATAAATTTAAATGCAATGTCAATCGTTATCTACTGTCTTCCTGATTACTCTTCTATTGTTCTCGCTCACTTCTCACTTGTGGAACACTCTTCCAACTCCATGCTTTACAGCTAACTTTGATCTTCATAAATTTAAATGCAATGTCAATCGTTATCTACAGTCTTCCTGATTACTCTTCTATTGTTCTCGCTCACTTCTCACTTGTGGAACACTCTTCCAACTCCATGCTTTACAGCCAACTTTGATCTTCATAAATTTAAATGCAATGTCAATCGTTATCTACTGTCTTCCTGATTACTCTTCTATTGTTCTCGCTCACTTCTCACTTGTGGAACACTCTTCCAACTCGATGCTTTACAGCCAACTTTGATCTTCATAAATTTAAATGCAATGTCAATCGTTATCTACAGTCTTCCTGATTACTCTTCTATTGTTCTCGCTCACTTCTCGCTTGTGGAACACTCTTCCAACTCCATGCTTTACAGCCAACTTTGATCTTCATAAATTTAAATGCAATGTCAATCGTTATCTACTGTCTTCCTGATTACTCTTCTATTGTTCTCGCTCACTTCTCACTTGTGGAACACTCTTCCAACTCCATGCTTTACAGCCAACATTGATCTTCATAAATTTAAATGCAATGTCAATCGTTATCTACAGTCTTCCTGATTACTCTTCTATTGTTCTCGCTCACTTCTCACTTGTGGAACACTCTTCCAACTCCATGCTTTACAGCCAACTTTGATCTTCATAAATTTAAATGCAATGTCAATCGTTATCTACTGTCTTCCTGATTACTCTACTATTGTTCTCGCTCACTTCTCACTTGTGGAACACTCTTCCAACTCCATGCTTTACAGCCAACTTTGATCTTCATAAATTTAAATGCAATGTCAATCGTTATCTACTGTCTTCCTGATTACTCTTCTATCGTTCTCGCTCACTTCTCACTTGTGGAACACTCTTCCAACTCCATGCTTTACAGCCAACTTTGATCTTCATAAATTTAAATGCAATGTCAATCGTTATCTACTGTCTTCCTGATTACTCTTCTATTGTTCTCGCTCACTTCTCACTTGAGGGACACACTTCTAACTCCATGCTTTAAAGCCAACTTTGATCTTCAAAAATTGTAAATGAAATGTCAATCGTTATCTACTGTCTTCCTGATTACTCTTCTATTGTTCTCGCTCACTTCTCGCTTGTGGAACACTCTTCCAACTCCATGCTTTACAGCCAACTTTGATCTTCATAAATTTAAATGCAATGTCAATCGTTATCTACTGTCTTCCTGATTACTCTTCTATTGTTCTCGGCCACTTCTCACTTGTGGAACACTCTTCCAACTCCATGCTTTACAGCCAACCATTGATCTTCATAAATTTGAATGCAATGTCAATCGTTATCTACTGTCTTCCTGATTACTCTTCTATTGTTCTCGCTCACTTCTCACTTGTGGAACACTCTTCCAACTCCATGCTTTACAGCCAACTTTGATCTTCACAAATTTAAATGCAATGTCAATCGCTATCTACTGTCTTCCTGATTACTCTTCTATTGTTCTCGCTCACTTCTCACTTGTGGAACACTCTTCCAACTCCATGCTTTACAGCCAACTTTGATCTTCACAAATTTAACTGCAATGTCAATCGTTATCTACTGTCTTCCTGATTACTCTTCTATTATTCTCGCTCACTTCTCACTTGGGGAACACTCTTCCAACTCCAAGCTTTCCAGCCAACTTTGATCTTCATAAATTTAAATGCAATGTCAATCGTTATCTACTGTCTTCCTGATTACTCTTCTATTGTTCTCGCTCACTTCTCACTTGTGGAACACTCTTCCAACTCCATGCTTTACAGCCAACTTTGATCTTCACAAATTTAAATGCAATGTCAATCGCTATCTACTGTCTTCCTGATTACTCTTCTATTATTCTCGCTCACTTCTCACTTGTGGAACACTCTTCCAACTCCATGCTTTACAGCCAACTTTGATCTTCACAAATTTAAATGCAATGTCAATCGTTATCTACTGTCTTCCTGATTACTCTTCTATCGTTCTCGCTCACTTCTCACTTGTGGAACACTCTTCCAACTCCATGCTTTACAGCCAACTTTGATCTTCATAAATTTAAATGCAATGTCAATCGTTATCTACTGTCTTCCTGATTATTCTTCTATCGTTCTCGCTCACTTCTCACTTGTGGAACACTCTTCCAACTCCATGCTTTACAGCCAACTTTGATCTTCACAAATTTAAATGCAATGTCAATCGTTATCTACAGTCTTCCTGATTACTCTTCTATCGTTCTCGCTCACTTCTCACTTGTGGAACACTCTTCCAACTCCATGCTTTACAGCCAACTTTGATCTTCACAAATTTAAATGCAATGTCAATCGTTATCTACTGTCTTCCTGATTACTCTTCTATCGTTCTCGCTCACTTCTCACTTGTGGAACACTCTTCCAACTCCATGCTTTACAGCCAACTTTGATCTTCATAAATTTAAATGCAATGTCAATCGTTATCTACTGTCTTCCTGATTACTCTTCTATCGTTCTCGCTCACTTCTCACTTGTGGAACACTCTTCCAACTCCATGCTTTACAGCCAACTTTGATCTTCATAAATTTAAATGCAATGTCAATCGTTATCTACTGTCTTCCTGATTACTCTTCTATCGTTCTCGCTCACTTCTCACTTGTGGAACACTCTTCCAACTCCATGCTTTACAGCCAACTTTGATCTTCATAAATTTAAATGCAATGTCAATCGTTATCTACTGTCTTCCTGATTACTCTTCTATCGTTCTCGCTCACTTCTCACTTGTGGAACACTCTTCCAACTCCATGCTTTACAGCCAACTTTGATCTTCATAAATTTAAATGCAATGTCAATCGTTATCTACTGTCTTCCTGATTACTCTTCTATCGTTCTCGCTCACTTCTCACTTGTGGAACACTCTTCCAACTCCATGCTTTACAGCCAACTTTGATCTTCATAAATTTAAATGCAATGTCAATCGTTATCTACTGTCTTCCTGATTACTCTTCTATCGTTCTCGCTCACTTCTCACTTGTGGAACACTCTTCCAAATCCATGCTTTACAGCCAACTTTGATCTTCATAAATTTAAATGCAATGTCAATCGTTATCTACTGTCTTCCTGATTACTCTTCTATCGTTCTCGCTCACTTCTCACTTGTGGAACACTCTTCCAACTCCATGCTTTACAGCCAACTTTGATCTTCATAAATTTAAATGCAATGTCAATCGTTATCTACTCTCTTCCTGATTACTCTTCTATCGTTCTCGCTCACTTCTCACTTGTGGAACACTCTTCCAACTCCATGCTTTACAGCCAACTTTGATCTTCATAAATTTAAATGCAATGTCAATCGTTATCTACTGTCTTCCTGATTACTCTTCTATCGTTCTCGCTCACTTCTCACTTGTGGAACACTCTTCCAACTCCATGCTTTACAGCCAACTTTGATCTTCATAAATTTAAATGCAATGTCAATCGTTATCTACTGTCTTCCTGATTACTCTTCTATCGTTCTCGCTCACTTCTCACTTGTGGAACACTCTTCCAAATCCATGCTTTACAGCCAACTTTGATCTTCACAAATTTAAATGCAATGTCAATCGTTATCTACAGTCTTCCTGATTACTCTTCTATCGTTCTCGCTCACTTCTCACTTGTGGAACACTCTTCCAACTCCATGCTTTACAGCCAACTTTGATCTTCACAAATTTAAATGCAATGTCAATCGTTATCTACTGTCTTCCTGATTACTCTTCTATCGTTCTCGCTCACTTCTCACTTGTGGAACACTCTTCCAACTCCATGCTTTACAGCCAACTTTGATCTTCATAAATTTAAATGCAATGTCAATCGTTATCTACTGTCTTCCTGATTACTCTTCTATCGTTCTCGCTCACTTCTCACTTGTGGAACACTCTTCCAACTCCATGCTTTACAGCCAACTTTGATCTTCATAAATTTAAATGCAATGTCAATCGTTATCTACTGTCTTCCTGATTACTCTTCTATCGTTCTCGCTCACTTCTCACTTGTGGAACACTCTTCCAACTCCATGCTTTACAGCCAACTTTGATCTTCATAAATTTAAATGCAATGTCAATCGTTATCTACTGTCTTCCTGATTACTCTTCTATCGTTCTCGCTCACTTCTCACTTGTGGAACACTCTTCCAACTCCATGCTTTACAGCCAACTTTGATCTTCATAAATTTAAATGCAATGTCAATCGTTATCTACTGTCTTCCTGATTACTCTTCTATCGTTCTCGCTCACTTCTCACTTGTGGAACACTCTTCCAACTCCATGCTTTACAGCCAAGTTTGATCTTCATAAATTTAAATGCAATGTCAATCGTTATCTACTGTCTTCCTGATTACTCTTCTATCGTTCTCGCTCACTTCTCACTTGTGGAACACTCTTCCAAATCCATGCTTTACAGCCAACTTTGATCTTCATAAATTTAAATGCAATGTCAATCGTTATCTACTGTCTTCCTGATTACTCTTCTATCGTTCTCGCTCACTTCTCACTTGTGGAACACTCTTCCAACTCCATGCTTTACAGCCAACTTTGATCTTCATAAATTTAAATGCAATGTCAATCGTTATCTACTCTCTTCCTGATTACTCTTCTATCGTTCTCGCTCACTTCTCACTTGTGGAACACTCTTCCAACTCCATGCTTTACAGCCAACTTTGATCTTCATAAATTTAAATGCAATGTCAATCGTTATCTACTGTCTTCCTGATTACTCTTCTATCGTTCTCGCTCACTTCTCACTTGTGGAACACTCTTCCAACTCCATGCTTTACAGCCAACTTTGATCTTCATAAATTTAAATGCAATGTCAATCGTTATCTACTGTCTTCCTGATTACTCTTCTATCGTTCTCGCTCACTTCTCACTTGTGCAACACTCTTCCAAATCCATGCTTTACAGCCAACTTTGATCTTCATAAATTTAAATGCAATGTCAATCGTTATCTACTGTCTTCCTGATTACTCTTCTATTGTTCTCGCTCACTTCTCACTTGTGGAACACTCTTCCAACTCCATGCTTTACAGCCAACTTTGATCTTCACAAATTTAAATGCAATGTCAATCGTTATCTACTGTCTTCCTGATTACTCTTCTATTGTTCTCGCTCACTTCACACTTGTGGAACACTCTTCCAACTCCATGCTTTACAGCCAACGTTGATCTTCAAAAATTTAAATGCAATGCCAATCGTTATGTAAACTCCTCTTTCTTGTTCTTTTTTAGTGTTCTCGCTCCTAATGTATTTCTTTTTCAAATTCTTTCTCACTTCTCATGTCTTAATAATTTATTACTTTATTTGGAGTGAAAATGTTAACAATTATTCTTTATATTACTAAATTAAATTGTATTGACAATTAATGATGATATTTTAAATTGACTGATATTGAGAATTACTCATGATACTATTCAACTAAAATATATTGAAAATTCGTCATTATATTATCAAATTAATTATTGTCATTCATCATTTAAAAAATGGAAGAATAATTATCAATAGCAGCTGGAATATGTCATGATGAAAATGCCGAAATTATCTGACATTTAATATAAATGCACTAAAAAGGGTACCGGTTATGTCTTTCCTATAGTTCAGTGGATATAATAGTAGATGAATTCTGCTTCATTATATTGACTTGAAAAAGGCATGAATCCACCATTCCCCAGCGATGGCTTAATTAGTATTAATTCTCTATCTAAATCATTATTATATTCAAGAACCATTTTTAACACACTCAAAATATTTTCTGGCATTTAATAACCTGCAAATGGTTGATAAGCCGCAGAAAACAATCAGTGAAATACAGATTAATTACATGCCTTTAAATTTATTTAAAATGTCTGGGATATAAATGTATACATAGACCAAAATGTGAGGGACCAGTTTATATATTGATTGTAATATAGAATTGATACCCCAATTTCGACCCATATTATAATTTCTTGTTTTTTTATCGAATTTTGATAAGGTATGAAGCCATCTGTTCTCTCCCCAGCTGTGGGTTAATTAGTAAGACTTGCATCACTAAATCATTAATATCTCCCAAAAAACAAATACATATAATCTAAAACTATTATCTGACCTTAAATGACCCACAAAAAATCAGAAAAATCAATTAATCATTATGAGTCTGTGAATTATCAACTCTCTCTTTGAATTACTCACCTACTTTAGACAAAACATTATAATTTCTTAATACTTCGTTTATATTTTGGCATCTTTCTCTATTCCAATGCTTACGGCCCTATATATATATATATAAGTAATTGATTTGGGGATTTTAGGCTAATCGTATAGTAATTCATCGAACTTAGAAGAATCCTCAACAGAATGCAGGAAGCACTGGACGGCCGTTTCGTCCTAGCAGTGCATGCCCACTACCGAGACTCGAACCCGGGTCGCTTAGATACAACGCGAACGTCATACCAAATGTACCACAGGACTCAGTAGCGAAGACATAAACTAGACTCGATATAGCGCCGCTACTCACTCAGTTCCGCACCGATACGATCCAAGTATACAGAGTTATCCAGAGTCACCGAATAACCTCGGAACCTGTGCCCCAAGAGCCACGACTACTTTTATTTTAACCTTAGCCGCTCTATTACAGAGCTTAGCTGGATCTAGCAAGATATACAAGTAATTGATTTGGGGATTTTAGGCTAATTTTATAATAATTTATAGAGCTTAGAAGAATCCTCAACAGAATTGCTTATATTTAATTAAACGCAAATTCCCTTGTGAAATGAATGAATGACCTCCTCTCCCCCGGATGTGGGTTAATTAGTAATACTTGTATAACTAAACTAATTATTATCTCCAAGAACAAAATTCTTGCAATCTCAACAGACTTTTTGACTTTAAATATTCTGTTCAATCATTGGATCAATCAAGGGAAAGAAGTGAATAAAAAACTCTTTCTGGAAATAATATATATAAATATATGACTGGTCATTCGTTTCCGCGTATATCTGCCTGCTATGATGCCCAGCTAATCCCTGCTGAAGATGCCTGCTCAGGCATATTTGTTCAACATAGAGTAAGCCCACCTATGGTTTATACCGTAACTACGCTGAGCGGACCGTAATTAGAATTTCTCGGAAAAGTTGCCTAATTTGGAATGACCATTGTTGGATCTGCTGATGAAAGGATGGACGTTAGGATGAACAAATATCATTATCTATGTTTTTGATTTTATTTTTTTGTATAAATAAATATATACCGGTCAGTCAATTGAAAGCTCACCTGCTTGCATTAATATGTTGTTCCGGGGATCATAAATATATATTGAAAATTTGCGCATACAATGAAGAATAGGGAGAAGGTGTTTTCATTTGTCATTCAAACAACACAATGACGACTGTGGAAAAAGGCAATGTCGCGGCAAAGTACATTAGTGTCAAGAAGAAATTGACTACCAAATGACTCTTGACTAGGGGAGCATTCTCTGATGAGGGTTTGGTTGGATCTACAATTGCTGTTTTTTAGAACTGCACGGATTTTACCGAGAATTTTTTTTTTTACTCTAAGCGCAAATGAAAACTGGAGCTAGTTATTCAACCTCGGCGTTGTGTCTGCAGCGCTCCAAAATTATTCTTACATTTAACAATATCTCATTACTAAAAAAGCACTCTTTCGGATCACAATATCTTTCGATGTCGCATTACTATTCGGAATTTAACAAAAACACACTAATATGTCTACCTGAGGATGGTCGTTCGAAACGACTGAAAGCCGGCTCGTACAAAAAAATAAGACCAGATAAGCCCGGAATTTATGAACAAGGATCACACCATTCATTAACAGATTCGAAGTTGGTTGTAATTTATTATTAAATATTGTTTGTGAGAGTGATTCTCGCCATATAACTAGCTTCAGTATTTGTTTTTCGTTTGAATGATTTACGTTATATATATATATATATATATATATATATATATATATAAAATATATATATTATCTTTGTTTAACCCTAGTTTATATGTGTCTAATTTTAAAATCCAGTATTTCTCTTTTTTTCTTCGTGTGTATGTTGTACTAAAACCTGAATCTATCAATAAACATTTACAATTGTCTAATGAGTGTCTTGATTGATTAAAGTGTTTAGCTATGGGGGAATAAAGATTGGTTTGACGTATGGATAGTTTGTGGTTGTTGAAACGAAATCTAAAATTAATTCCAGATTCGCCAATATATCCACTATTAGGACATATTGTGCAGAATAAGTAGTAAATTATATTATGGCTATCACAGGTGAGGCGAGGTGGATGTATTTTGATATTGGCGTTGGGTACAGAAAATACACTATCGGTTATTAGGTGTTTGCAAACTAGACAACGAGTTTTATTACATTTATAATTTCCTGTTTGGTTTGTATTATTTAGATATTTGGTAGTGGTGAGGATAGCTGATAGGTTAGGTGTTTGTTTTTTTACGTGGCTTCTCATTATGCTATATATATATATATATATATATATATATATATATATATATATATATATATATATATATATAATAAAAAGGCTTAAGCACAAATATTCCATGGTCATAATTTATTCCATTGGAATCGTAAATACGATCCAATTCATCAGACCTACAAATTCAAAAGGAAAACAGAAAAAACAACTCCGGGAATACAAAATAAAATTTAGTGAGAGTGTATGTATGAGAGTGTGGGACGAATGCTAGAGTAAATGTAAGCTATAGGGAGGGGTAACCGACGAGAGAAGGACAGGAAGGTCTAAAGATGAAGGGGGGGTAAAATTTAACAGAGAGAAGTTGTAAAGAGTGGAGTCAAAGACGGTTTAAGTGAGAGAAATAGGAATATTCTCGGATGTCTAATACGTTAAAGATACACTGGAAATAATATACATTTTGTGGTGACAGACACACACATGAATACATACAAGTGTATGTGAATATTAACCTATAATATTATATATATATATATATATATATAAATATATATATATATGTGTGTGTGTGTGTGTGTGTGTGTGTGTCTCATTCACAGGCAGTACTGTTTCGCTGTATCACAGTTCATCAGTGCGACTAGACTTCCGAATGCCTCAAGCCAGGATTGAAACACAACTAATTTTGTGTCAGCCAGAGCTATCTTCACTCGGTAGAGTTACACAACATGAGGCGCGTTCTATAAAGTCATTAGTAATATCAAGAAAGGGTCGTCATTTGCCTATATTCACTAGCACCACGAAGGTCACAGTTTAAAATGTGGACGGTATTACTGCCACACCCAGTATTTTTCCTATATGCGTACAAGTCAATTACTTTTTCGATTTAATAATTTAAAATATACTAGCCGTATGTGAAAATAAAGAATATATCTGATTGAAATTCGACTCTCCGATTAAAGAATGAGAGCCATTATCCAATAAACCACCCAAATTTACAGGACGTTGTATTCACAAGCGGTCACCTATGTAGGTACTAACCAGGCTCAACGTTATTTAACTCGGGTGATTATAAGAGGAACTGGTGTTGCAACTTATCGACCATTTACTATAGAATATACCAAAAAATGGTATCAGGATAACAGCCCCTGGAATATTACCCCCGGACTATTGACCTCATAGGACAACTGCCCCCATTAGGGACAACTGCGCCCAATAAGAGAAAATTAAGAAAAAGATCGACTTTAGAGGGGAGAATAAAGTTATCCTATGGGGGAAAGTGTCAGAAGACAATTTTTCCAAGAGGCAACTGTCCAGGGTGGGGAGGGCATTGTTTCAGGCGGCAGTTGTCCTATAATTACCAGAAATATAATCCTTAAGAATGACTAACTTTCTAGCAAAATTATCTCGGAAACATTGGGCCTATTTTTACAATAATTAAATCCAGAAATATAGGACCTTTTAGATATCAAAGAAAAACACAATAGAAACTAAAGAGAAGTAAAGCAAAATATTTTCATCAGTAAAAGGAAAAACCCGTGATGGGGACTCAAAATTGAAAATGTCAACACCAAGCAAGTATAGAAAGTTGAATATCTAGGGAAGGGCGTAAAAGCCGACATCAAAATTGTCCGGGTCAGTGTTCCTATTACAATTTTTGGTATATATATTTATAGTAATGAACAAAGAGCGTCAAAACCGACACCAAAATACGGGGGTAATTCTTGGGAGGCAATTATCCTAATACAATTTTTGGTATATATTCTATATTAATAAAGAAAGTGCGTAAAAGCCGACACCAAAATCCGGGGGTAATTATACGGGGTCAGTTCTCCTGATTCCATTTTTTTATATATTCTATAGTAATAAACATAGGGCATAAAGGCCGAAACTAAAATCCGGGTGTAATTGTCCGGGGGAAATTCTCCTAATACCATTTTCCCCATATATTTTATAGTAATAAACAAAACGCATACAGGCTGACACCAAAATGCGGGGGTAATTTTCGGGGGCAGTTCTTCTAATACCATTTTTGCTATAAATTCTATAGTAATAAACAAAGGGCATGAAGGCCAAAACTAAAATCCGGGGGTAATTGTTCGGGGGCAGATCTCCTAAAACTATTTTTTGTATATATTCTATATTATTTAAACAAAGGGCGTAAAAGTCGTCATCAAAATCTCAACAGTCATTGAACGAGCGAAAGGGACCTTCCAAATGCCTAGAAAATAGCTCAAAACAAACAAAAATCGATAGAAACGCGTAAAGGAATACCTGATTGCTATGTGATATCCATCCTCTTGCTGTATAATCTCTCCACGGATAAAGAGAACATGGAGACAAAATGGAGGGATACTAAAAATTCCATGGACGGTTCGAGGAAACACCTGGAACTCTTAAAAAATGTGGCAAAATATCAGAAAGAGACAGCGGAAGTTTCTTGGAACCATCCTGAGGAAAGAGGGCTTGGAAAACTTAACCCTCACAGGGTATACTGTGTGCAAGAAAGAGAGGAGCGTAAGGCAGCGAGTGACCTACTTGACAAGCTTGTGTGAAAGGATGACAGAACGCCGGAGCAAGACTTAGCAAAAGCAGAATAAACTAACAAATGCTACAAAGGATAGGAAGTTGTGGAGAGTAATGATAGACCATACACATAATGGAACCGACACAAAGAAGAAGAAAGTACATACATTTAGTACAAAATGATTATATTTTCTCATTCTTTCCTACATAAGCAGACACAGGTTTTCTTTTTTCGAAAATGGCTTTGTTTGCACGCTTTCCATTTATTTTCCATCCATTTTTGATTTTCTCTTTGCCTACATCATATGAATTAATTTACATAAATATTTCCCAGACATAGATTAAGGAAAAAAAAAAAAGAAAAATCCGAAATTAATTATATCTAAAAGTCATTTAACGAAAGTCGTTTAATCAGATACCGTCATTCATTTTAAATTCATTTTTAATGAGCAGAGAATTCGGATCAAACGCTTGATTAGTTTCAGGTTGACGCCAGCGCCATCTGCCGTTTGTGGTCCGAGTCATTTACGAAAATTCTAAACTGCTTATTTAAAAATAATTGTTAGCCATTTTGCTTTTTTCAAACTTTGTTAAAGTCGTAATTAGAAATAAATGAAGCCTTTTTTCCTTCATTTGAGGTTGTAGTCAATTTAATAACACCATATCTAGTGACATGTAAAATTATACAAAAATAACGCTTTAATAACGAAAAAAAAATATGAATATTCGGAAAGAAAGACTTGACAGCTGTAAATTAAAAAATGAATATCTGAAAACTTTTGCTTAGATACTGCTATTTATTCAATTTTCAAAACTGCGAGTGAATTATACTCAAGGATAGACAAGTTAAATTTGTTGCCTCCCAATCTGAAGTTTTTCCCCGCTTCAAGAACCCAAGTGATTCAAGATATTAGATACATGACATTTGTTTTGAAACCACAAGCCTTATATATAAAACACCTCGAATATATTACCTACAAATTGTAGAACATTTAACCTATATATTTTTAAAACTGACTCCCGAGAGAATGCTTCCCGACCAGAACATCTTAACCCCTTCAAGTCAACCGTTATATTCTCCACAGAATTCCATGAATTGCATTTCTTAACTTTTATCTTTTACTTATCTCTCCTAATCCCTGTTCTGTCAGCAATTTACTCAAATTCATTCTTCTTCTTTTTTGAGGTGCCGTGTCTCTTCCAGATGTTGGCGATCATGGCTCTCCACATTTACTTGCCCTAAGTAGCTCTTAATAAATTTTATCTTTTTCTTATCTCTCGTAAACTTTGTTCTGCCATCCATTTACTCAAGCTCATTCTTTTTCTAGGTGTCGGGTCTCTTGCGTATGTTGGCGATCATGGCTCTCCACAATTTCCTGTCTTTTGTAGATCTTAATAAATTTTGTCTTTTTCTTATCTCTCCTACATTTTGTTCTACCGTCCAATTACTCAAGCTCACTCATCTTCTACTAGGTGCCGTGTCTTTTACCTATGTTGGCGATCATGGCTCTCCCCATTTTCATGTTTTTTAGCCCTTAATAAATTTTGTTATTTCTTATCTCTCCTAACCTTTAATCAGCCATCCATTTACTGAAGCTCATTCTTCTTCTTCTATGTGCCGTGTCTCTTCAGGATGTTGGCGATCATGGCTCTCCACAATTTCCCGCCTTTTGTAGCTCTTAATAAATTTTGTCTTTTTCTTATCTCTCCTAAACCTTGTTCCGCCATCCATTTACTCAAGCTCATTCTTCTTTTTCCTCTATGTGCCATGTCTCTTCAGAATGCTGGCGATCATGGCTCTCCACAATTTCCTTTTCTATTTAGCTCTTAATAAATTTTGTCTTTTTCTTATCTCTCCTCAACCTTGTTCTGCTATCCATTTACTGAAGCTCATTTTTCTTCTTCTATGTGTCATGTCTCTTCAGGAGGTTGGCGATCATGGCTCTCCACAATTTCCTGCCCTTTGTAGCTTTTAATAAGTTTTGTCTTTTTCTTTTTTCTCCTAAATTTTGTTCTGCCATCCTTTTACACAAGTACATTATTATTCTTCTACGCGTCGTGTCCCTTCAAGACGATGGCGATCATGGCTCGCCGCAATTTCTAGCCGTTTGTAGCTCTTAATAAATTTTGTGTTTACACCATCTCGTTCTTCTTTGATAAACAAACAAGGCATTTTAATGTGGATATAAAAGGGAGAATACATTCTATATTAAATTTCTAACCTGGTCCCTCACATTGTGGCCACAGTTTTCTACCCATTATCATGCCTTCAAGCATCGTTTCCCTCGTTATCACAGGATCCCAACACTATATGTTAATTAATTTTGGTACAAGTGACTTTATGTTATAACTTTGTTTCATATATGAAGTAAGGGTATCATAATGAGTATTTATTACCACCAACCTACTGGTGTGTCATTCGGTACCTGAGTCTATTTTAAAAATTGGTTTCCCCTCACAATCCACCGGTGGGTCATTGGAAAATTCCCAATATACAAGTATTACATTGACACTAAATCTTATTTTCTATATTAAAAGAATTGGTTATTGTGTACTATGATCTCATAAGAAATCATTCCCAGTAATCCTCATATAAAAGAAATTGTTAAACAATCCACCGGCGGGTCGGCTAGGTTTTATAAACATGCCTCCAATGGGTCGTGTGAGAGTCAACGTGCTAAGTCTAGTAAATATTTTAGAGTCTTATAATTTTTATTGAGATGATAATGGTTTAGTGATACAAGTCTAAATTATTAACCCATATCTGGGGGTGTAGAGGTTGAATCATACCATTCTAAATGGTACTTACAAGTAAGTGAATATAATGAACCTAACAAGAATTTGAACACGGCTTTCTGATGAACAATTCCGAGTCATTATCCATTATATCGACCGCACGTTTAAGATTTCAGAAACTGGCATTCGCTAGCTGTCACCTATTTAGGTACTGACCAGGATCGATATTGCTTAACTTCGGTGATCGTACGGGAAACGGTGTTACAAAGTGATGTGACAGTAAGCCAGGAATTGGATATACCAAAATCAAACAAATCTCTTGGAACTTGACTCTCCGAATTTTCATTCCGCGCCGTCAAAAATTGCATCGACCACAAATCCAAGCTTACTACAATTCGAAAACGGTTACCCATCTAGATACTGAGCAGGCTCAACGTTGTTTAACTTCGGTGAGCGTACGAGAACGATATGCCTTTCGCCAAACATACTGAAGAAGATTATATAGCACAGCAAATTAAAAAAATGAAAAAATATATGGACCACAATGACGATATTGTATCACAGGCATACGAGTTCTAGTATTGGCAAATTTCATCTGAAGGCCGAAGAATACATCAGCTGAATCGTATCAATTAAAACAATGTCGTTATAATAGTCAGAAGAATTCATTGAACTAAAAAAGTTTTCCCTACAGGAAGACAAATAAAAACAAGAAGGCAAAACAATGTATTATATATAAATTCTTAAACAAAATAACAACGATGAGGATGCATGTTTGAGTAATAGCAAAGTATTCTCTGAAGTCGATAAACAGGAAACACTGTCGGTATATATGAATCAATGTTGGTATATATGAATCACTGTCGGTATATATGCGTCAAGTTCGTTATATATGAGTCAATGTCGTTATGTATGAGTCAATGTCAGTATATACGTGTCAATGTAGGTATATATGTGTCAATGTCTTTATATATGAATCAATCTCAGTATATATGTGTCAATGTTGCTATATATGTGTCAATGTCTTTATATATGAATCAATCTCGGTATATATGTGTCAATGTTGCTATATATGTGTCAATGTCTTTATATATGAATCAATCTCGGTATATATGTGTCAATGTTGCTATATATGTGTCAATGTCATTATATAGGAATCAATCTCGGTATATATGTGTCAATGTTGCTATATATGTGTCAATGTCTTTATATATGAATCAGTCTCGGTATATATGTGTCAATGTTGCTATATATGTGTCAATGTCTTTATATATGAATCAATCTCGATATATATGGGTCAATGTTGCTATATATGTGTCAATGTCTTTATATATGAATCAATACCGGTATATATGTGTCAATGTTGCTATATATGTGGCAATGTCTTTATATATGAATCAATCTCGGTATATATGTGTCAATGTTGTTATATATGTGTCAATGTCTTTATATATGAATCAGTCTCGGTATATATGTGTCAATGTCTTTATATATGAATCAGTCTCGATGTATATGTGTCAATGTCGGTATATATGATTCAATATCGGTATATATGAATCAATGTCGATATATGAGTCAATCCCCGTATATATATGAATCAATTTCGATATACATGAGTCCATGTCTGTTTATATGTGTCAATGCCAGTATATGTTCAGTGTCGTTATATATGAGTCAATGACTCTATGTATCAATGTCTGTATATATGTGTCAATGTCGGTATATGTATCAATGTTCTTATATAGCAGTCAATGTCGGTACATAGGAATCAACGTGTCAATGTCAAATCTATTAGTCAACGTCAAATGTCAATGTCAAATCTATTAGTCAATGTCAGTATATATGAAAAAATCTTATGATTGTGTCAATGTCGGTATACATGTGTCAATGTCATTATATATGAATCAATGTTGATATATATATGCGTCAATGTCGGTATATATGTGTCAGTGTCGGTATATTTTAGTCAATGCCGGTATATATGAGTCAATCGAAACAAAACGTGAATAGTTTCGTTAATTTCTGATATGACTCTATTGTCTATTTTCGACATTCCGTCTTTAATTATGCAAACAGATAATAGAATTTCCCAATTACAACTAGAAAACGAAAGTCACGCGTTTCTCATTTTCAATTTGTTCAGGCATTTGCTAAATGACGTAGTGTTTTTCTATCCCTGGAGCAAAGCATTTAAGAACGGTTCTCGCCTGTTGCTGCACTGGGGAAATAAAAGCCAAAAAAAATAAAAAAATAAAAAAATAAAAGACCCCGTCATTTATTTCACGTTTGTTATAGGTCTTTAAGAATTTTTTCTTGTCATTCTTCTTAGCCTAAGCCGATTGCAGATTATTCCAAAGTATTCAGCGTTTCCGACATTCCTTTACTCGTAGAGATACGCTCAAAAGTTCTGAGATAAATGGCTCAAAGATAAAACTATTTCCAGGCACAACAAGAGAATTTTCCTACTAACAACACGACATATCTATTCTCCAAATCACGCCATACGTTATTTATGACCACCTGAATTTACAATGATGGAAATAGTGCAAGTTTAAGACCAACTTGTAATTTTAATATCTGAAAGAAATCTTTGAGAGACTGACATAATTTTACTCACAAATTTGTACATGACCAGGTTCTTTATTAATTTGAAGCCAAATAATTTAGTATTAGCTCTTCTGCTTTTGATTACTGCTTGGATGCGGCGGGGCATGATGAGAAACACTTTTCTACAGTAGCCTACTGAGAATTATTTTGTCTACACTACATTAATAGGCTCTCTCGAGGCTTCTGTACTTGGGAGATTGTTTTTCTGCAAATTTGCTGTTTGACAATTTCTCATAAATTTCCAATTGTGTCTCTTCCCCGGCTAGCCCAGTGTTGTCACCTCAATCCTCTTCGGAGAATTCTAAACGATCTTTGATCTATGGCCTTGAGTGCTATCATGCATTAAGACTGTGCATTGATGAATGTGCCTATGCAGTTGCCATTTCTATTGCAGTAGTTCCACATGTATTGCACAATATATTATTGTTCCTAGAAACAGGCAGTAGTGTCCAGATGTTCTAGATTCGGACATACCTCCCCAAACCATTGGGTTTGGTGGGTGTTTCATAGTCTGAAACTTATACTTTTCATCAGATTTCCAATCAGGAGATTTTATAATGTTTCTGTTACATATAACGAACTGGGTTTCATAGCTGCATATCATACAAAGTGATGCAAAAGACAAAAATAATCTTGGAGCAGATTCATAGTCAGCTTTGATCTTCAAAAATCTACTGCCTTCCTGAATTTGTTTCTTGAACCCTTGTGCAAATTAATTGAAGCAACCGCTTTAGTTTCCTTTCATTTAGCATACGATCAGTTTTAAACCCGCTGGAGTGACAGGCTGTGATCAATTTCTATTTTTTCCTCAGATTAGGCCATTTGGAGTGGTGTGCAGTAATATGAATTTATTTTCGGGGTGTATGATGAAATTTGTTCGGCCTTGAAAAATATTGCGTCATCCGTGATTGCATCAGATTTTTATTTGCTTTTATCAACGCTCTTTAGCCATTTTTGCTAGAGGCAGAAAGTAGGGTCCAGGTGTTCCAGATTCAAACATACCTCCCCAAATCATCCGGATTGTTGGGTGTGTCATAGTCTTAATTGTATACTTTTCATCAGATTTCCTATCAGAGACAGGAATATAATAATATATAATAACTATATTATAATATTGCAAGTTTTATACCGCCAGCCGTTTGGGTTTCATAGATGCGTATTATACAAAGTAATGCAAAAGACGAAAATAACCTTGCGGTAGATTCAAGGTTAACTTTGATTTTCAAAAATTTATGCCTTCCTGATTATATTTCTAGAATCAAGTTGTTACACAAGCCAACCGAAATTCTTCTTTAATAGCCTCTGTTGTTGCATATTACTCTTCTATTGTCCTCAGTCATTAATAAGGTGATCTTAGAAAAGGTACTGGGGTAAAGATATGTACGACTGAAAAGGAACAGTATAAAGATATTTCAACAAAATCTGTATATATTATTCAGTTAAACATGTTTATTTATATATATATATATATATATATATATATATATATATATATTTAAATATATTTGCGACGGTACAGAAGCGTATCAAGGCATAAAAAAAACAATTTTTTATCAACGGCCATGTTAGATTTAAAATAAAACACCAGTTAACTGGTTTCGTCCCCTCTCATCAGAACTGTTTAACGGGGAATAGAAATTATGAGGAAAATATTTGTCATGCATGACATGAATGAAGGGCAGGGAAGAGAAAGATAAATACAAGTGTATATAATTACAGTAATACCACACAAGATGCTAGAGACCCAGCACAGCAAGCCCAAGCAAACAGTCCCTTTGATTGCAAAGAGACGGTCGCCTGGACCTGATGTACAAATTCTCCAACACCCTGAGATGGAATAATGAGTGTGCCCTGGCCAAAACGGAAAACCAGGTCACACTAATATTTATTTGCATATATTAAAAAAACATATACAAAATGTGGCACAAGGCCTAAAAAAGGGGGTGGGGAAGGACGGTCATCATCTGTCTTAAACTAAAAACTTAGCTAGTCGCAACCACTGACCCAAACATACCAACAACGGTCCGAGCACCAAAACAACACATTCTTCCATACCTTTCTTACTACATCCACCATAATTCCTCAAATTCTCTATGAAAATCTAAATAGTCCCCATATGTACAATACAAAGTCAGTGGGGGGGGGGAGATAACAACTTTAAAAACCCCAATGTATATTTACAAAACAAATGAACTATTTACAAGAAAACAAAACAAAATAAGATTAGTAATAAAACCCCCCACAGTACCTAAATGTGGCAGTAACATCAGTTAACTGGACGAAAAAATTGCCGGATTATAAAGTATGAAAAACAGTCATCCTTCCAAAATCACTCACACAGACACACACTCATTCAGACACAATAACAAATACGAAAAACCACACACACGAAACGAAAGCCATCCCGCAACTACCAGAGAACTGACGTCACTGGCCACCTAACGCGGGAGGGGATGGGGAATTAAACTAAAGAAAAAATAGGGACAGAAATAAAAGGGGGGCTAATGAGCATACATACTCTAGCTAAGTTAACCAGAAACGAGAAACTAAAAATTCAAAATAAACCTATACTAGTCTAATATCGGGACGGGTTGCGTCTGTTGAACCCAAGAGGGACGAAATCCTGCACCTAGCCGAGGTCCAAGTGCCACTCCAAGTCAGCTCCTCTCACTCTACACATTCGCGCAAGATTTACCCACCTTTTGGCGAATTCTGATGAAGGGAGTCGCCGCCTTTCCGTCCTAATCTTGACTTTAAGCTGATGCTTAAAGTACAAGATTAGTAGGGAAGAAGTGAACTTCTCACCTTCATAGAATCCCTTCTGACGTGTCACCCAAATCACGACTCTCATAACTCCTAGCAAGCAGTGGAACACATAGAGTTCAGACTCCGTTAACGGCGGGGCCACATTGCTACAAACAGAAGCGGCCTCAAGGACGAAAAACTTTCCCTGCAACATGCGAACCATGAGACCTTCAACAAACTTACACAATGGTGCTACCGACTTGCAATGAAAGAAGACGTGACCAAGGGTCTCGACTTCCCCCTCACAACGTCGGCAGTTTGGATATTTCTCCAAACCCGCTGCGCAAAGTTTTTTGCCGACCCAGAGGGCCCCACGTATCACCAGCCAGGTGAGGGATGCCTCATCGTTGTTGAGACATTTCAACCCGGAAGCCCAAGGCCAGATTGAGCGAGCCTCCTGCTTCGTAAGACCGAGCTCGTCAATCAAATCATCATGAACGGACCCCCTGACTACCACCCGATATAATGCCCTACGAGACAACGCCTGGACGTTGTGGAGGCCAACCGTCGCCCGTAAGAGGTGTTTCAGAGCCAGACGACATTCACGGTAGAAGGAGCACTCGGCACGAGGCAAACGGCCAGCCTCCTCCTCGCCCGAGTGCACACTTCTCAAGGATGGAAAGGATCTACGGGCGTCTTCCTTCCAGAAGGCGCCCCCGTCATCCGAATCGCGACACAAACGATCCAGGAACCCGATGCGAAGCATATCGAGACGAATCTCAATGCTAGGCATACCTAGACCGCCTTCAGCAGGATGAAGGCAACAGATCTCCCGACATACCCTAGGAGCTCTGCCTCTCCACAAGAAAGAGAACAAGAGCTGTACTAATGAAAGCACTGTGGTAGACGGAAGTGGAAGTACCGAGAGTCGGTAAAGGAGAATCGGGTAGATATGTGAAACACATACCTCCGCCCTCCCCTTCAAGGAAAGCCTCCTCCGAGACCACAAATTAATTGCGCTCTCGGCCTTCTCTCGTACCTCCGACCAATTCATATCCAACTGGATATCAGGACCGAACCAGACGCCGAGTATCTTGATCGGCCCATCCGTCCAGCTGAATGGTCCGGGAAGAGAAACCCCCTTCCACGCACCCAACCGCAAGCCAACAGACTTATCGCGGTTGATCTTGGCCCCTGTCACCATCTCATACCCACCGATTTCTCTGCTGACTTCGTTAATCTCGGCTCTGCTCGACACAAGAACCGAAACGTCGTCAGCATAGGCAGAATACCTGGCCGAGGTGGTAGCACCAGGTAAAGAGATTCCGCGTAGGACCGGATTCGCCTTTAACTTGCGAAGGAAGGGTTCCAACGCAAGAACGTAAAGCATAGGCGAAAGCGGACAACCCTGACGAATAGATCGAGACAATACGAAAGGTTCCGATCTTACCCCGTTCACTTCCACCAGCGCACCGGGGGTCGCATACATAAGCCGGATCCAGGAGCGAAAGTACGGCCCGAAACCGGCAGCCGAAAGAACAGCCTCCAAGAATCGATGGTCAACCCTATCAAAGGCCTTGGACTGATCTAAATTGATCAGCGCGGCTTCACTGTCGACTTTCTCGATGATCAGGCGCACCATGTGAAGGTTGTCCTGAATAGTCCGGCCCTTCACAGAACAAGTCTGCTCGGAGCCAATCAGACTAGACAGGACAAGCTGCAAACGGTTAGCCAAGACCTTAGCCAAAATCTTTAACTCTGTATTTAACATAGTTAAAGGGCGAAAGTTACCTATCCCATCCCCACCACTTTTGTCCTTACGCAGCAGCTTGATCACACCCCTGGTGAAGCGTTGAGGTATAGACCCCTGCTTCATCCAGTTGTTAAAGACCAGCTCCAGCAAAGGAACAAAAACGGGCGACTGCCTCAAGTAAACTTCGTAAGGAAGACCATCTAATCCCGGAGACTTATCCAGGCCAACCTGTTTCAGCGCTTCCCAGATTTCCGACTCAGTGATGGGACCCTCGCACCCAGCCGCTTCAGCTGCCTCAAGGCAGGGAAAGTCAGCTAAATAGGTGTCGAACCGAGCAGAGCTCAGACCGGGCTCCCTGGTAAAAAGCTCCCGAAAGTAATCCCGAAAAGCCTCGCATATGCCCGAGTTTGTAGTCACTGTCCGCCCGTCCGGCAATGTGACGCTCGCGATATGCCGTCTTGAAGCATTCCTACTTTCCTCTGCACGCAGTTCCGCGGCCATATTCGTCGCCTCAGAGGACATTCTTTTTAACCTAGCCCTAACTACCAGAGCTTGATCCTTCTTGATAAGCAAGGAGGACAACTCTGCCTTAGCTAAGACTACTTCCCCACTATCACGGGATTTCACAGCCCGATCAACTCTTTGTTCTAGAGCCGTTTGCGCCGCTAATCTATCTACATTGAGTCGACGACTA
Organism: Acanthosepion esculentum; assembly: GCA_964036315.1. Taxonomy (NCBI): domain Eukaryota; kingdom Metazoa; phylum Mollusca; class Cephalopoda; order Sepiida; family Sepiidae; genus Acanthosepion; species Acanthosepion esculentum. Next base: position 67,376,215 of record OZ038509.1, on the reverse strand, counting down.
AAATCGGCAGCAAACGTTCGAATTTTAGATTTAAGTTTGTCCCACCAGGCATTTCCCACCACAGCCCCCGTCAGCTCCCTTTGTAAGGTTAGTAAAAACTGGTCCCGGAAATGCTGCTCGCCAAATAACGAGCAGTTGAATTTCCAGTAGCCAGTTATCCTAACATTAGGCTTATCTAAGTTTACACGGACCCGGACAAGCCTATGATCCGAATAAACTATATAATGAAAACTTGGACACCCTAAGAGTCCTACATCGACTCTCCTAACTAAAACTCGGTCGAGGTAGCTCGCAAGCACACCTACAGCCGAGCTGCCACTATTTGTCCAAGTCCACACTACCCGCTGAGGGTGTTCATTCCGGTACTTGTCGATGAGATCAAACCCATCGACAAAGCCCCGAAAATGTTCCACTCCCCAGTTTTTAGTACCCGCTTTATATTTGGACCCTATACGATCTATATCGGGGTCAAGGACGGCATTCCAATCCCCCGCTAAAATTAACCGACGTGATGTCGTCATAAACGGCTCGATCTGCCGAAACAAAGCAGGTCGCTCAGCCTGGGTATTGGGCCCATAAACCCCAATGAGACGCAAAGCCTTATCCTTTATGGTAGCATCCAGCACGCAAAGCCTGCCCGCCGGATCTGCGAAGACAAGAGCACACGCAGCCTTCAAAGTCTTGCTCACCAGCCAAGAGACACCCCTCGAGTGTCCATCAAAACATGCTGAATAAAGAGTAAACTCCCTAGACAGAATGTCTTCATGATCGCGAGAAGAAAAACGGGTCTCTTGTACACAACATATATTCACACCGAGGCTCTGAAGGTCGCGAACGAGTCTCACCCTTCGAGACTCCGACCTCAGGCCTCGGACATTCACACTAGCTAACCAGAGTGCCATTATCAAATCGACTAGGGTCGCCCATCCGAGTAGAACATTGCTGGGGTGAGGACACCGACAGCCTGTCCCATTGAACCTGACGCCATCTCATTTTCGACGGTATCACCATGAGACAGGCCACCGATGTCCGCTGGAAATGTTAATTTAAGCGCCCTATACAGGGAAGGGTGAACAAAAACAGGGACCCTCCCTCTGCACGTTTTAGAAGAATCCAAATTGGGCTCAAATACCGCCGCTGGGGGCACTAATTTCAAAGATGAGTTTGCCTCCTCAATCATGCCCCAAATCTCCCGCGTACCCGGGCCCGATCGCACAACTGTTAGGAGTCTTTTTGCTTTTTTGAAATTTGTCGGGTCCTCAATGTCCAGTCCACTCAACTTTTGAAAGTTGAATAGGACTTTCAAGGGCCTGGGGTTCTTGGTTATCCCCAACACATTCTCCACATGGACCCGGGATACGCGGCAGACGTCTTCCCCTAAGTTATATGGAGGCTTCAGTTTTTTCTTCCCCTTTTCCCCCACGACCTGAGCGTCTGGACTTCTGTTTCGTTTTTTATGTGGTGTCTGGGAAGGTGTTGGGGTAGGTGTACTTGCTGGTGTGTGTGATGGAGTCATTCCAGATGGGGTCTTGATGGGGGAAGGTTTGTTTGTAATAGGTTTCTTATGTTTCGCAGGAGAATTTGATAAGGATTTTGGCGCTGGAGGTTTAGCAAATGATGGAGGGGAAGACGGGGCAGAGGATGAGGGGCAGGGAACCCCCAGCGGCTTCTGTTTCTTTGCCTTTTTGTCCTCCAGCTTCTGCTTCAACTTTTTGAGGTCTAAAATCTTCTGCCAGCTTGGCTCATTAAGTTTCTGAGCAGGAGTCGCAGTCTCCTCATAAGAGGCCGAGGCGTCGCCCTCCGAGCTAGTAGAGGGAATGGGGCTGTAGGTGGTTTTGTCCCCGGAGTCATGCTGAGACAGAGGTCCCGCTGTCTGGACCTTCCCTTTGGCCCTACCTACTACACGCCATCCCCCCTCATCCTTCTCCTTATCCACACTTGTGGAAGGCGTTGGTTTGAGGGGCAATGGGGGCAAAGACCCAACCGAGGGATTTTCCACACCGGTCCGCTTAGTAGGTAGGCCCATTACAGGCGCCGCGGTTTTATCAGTGTCGGCCAAAGGGGGATTTGGGTCGCCAGCAACCGGAGCTCCAGGGGCCTTCTTCCCTGGGCAGGAGGAGGAGAGATGACCAGTCACTCCACACCTCCAGCATACTGGTTTTCTGCCAGTCACAATGACTGGCAATCTCCGGTTGCCAAAATCCAGACAGTTGGGGATGGACTTGAAGGCCGCCTCATCAATCATGATGTCAAAAGTCCACCCCCCGTTCAAATTGTCCGAGAGAGCCCCTAAAATTTGGCCGTACTGCATAAAGAATGCAGCCAGGAGCTCTCCGGAAATTTGAGGAGGAACCTCAAACACTGCCACCCTGGTCCTTCGCCTACCCATGTATTCGGTACGGAGAATCAGGTCCTTTGTTATCAACTCCCTTTTTGCCATTTCCAGGCAATCCTCTGGCGTGGGCAGCAGTACGTCCCACATGAAGAATTTCACTCCCTTGATTACTCTTTGGGGTTTTATCCCCAGGGACATAAGTGATTTGATCACTGTGTCTTTCGTGGATCGACAGATTTTGCGCGTACGCCTGTCAACCGCGAAGACGGTCACCATTCTTTGTTCGAACTTCTGAAGTTCCTGGACGTCTTTAAGGATGCCATCTTTATTTACAAGATGGGCAAAATCCTTTGCCTTTTCCAGGAACTCCGCGATGTTCACAATACAACTCGGGGGGGACTTCCAGCAAGAGGGCGATTCCTCGGCTGTAGACTTGGACTGAGCCACTTTCGGCACCTTTTCATTTGTGTTGGAGACCTGCATGGCCTCCTCCTTGTCATTTGCGTTTGCCTTGTCAGGTTTGATTGGGGAAACCTTACCCCGTTTTTTAGATTTGGATTTATCTTTATCCGGGGGGTCGGCTTTAGCAGCCGCCCCAAAGAGGTCTTTCTTGACCCCTGACCGACTCATTTCGTCGGCCATTTAAAAGTTCAGGCAGAAACACTTGCCCAATTGTGAGGAGTTGAGATAGGGAGAAAGAAAAAAATGAAAAAAAAAATAAAAGGCAAAACAAAAGTAGTTAAAGTTAAAGTACCACAAAAGTAAATTAAAACAAATTAACAATAAACTTTAAATCAAAGGCTATAAAATAAATAAACTTGGAAAACTAAAAGTTCTAGAAAAAGAAAAGAAAAACTATAAACTAAATAGTCTCGTAAGACTTTAAAAAAAATAAAATAAAAATGGCGCCCGAAGGCAGCCGAAATAAAAGAAAAAACAATAAATAAAACTCCTACTTTTTTTTCGTCAATTAAACAACAGAAAGAAAAAGAAAAGAAATAAAAATGTCTGGTTTGACACTAGTCAAACCAAACTAAAAAATAAAGGTTTGCGGCCGAAGCCGCTAAAGAAATAAATTAAAACCAAAAGCTGAAACTTAAAAAATTAAAGGATTGCGACCGAAGTCGCTAAATAAAACGGGGGAGGGTAAAAACGAAAAGGAGGATAAATTAAAACAAAACTTTTTCTTTTTTCTTTTCTTCAAATGTAACAACAACAGAAAATAAAAAAGCCGGTAAGACTTTGTCTTACCGAACTAAAAAATCAAAAAATGTTGGCCGAAGCCAAGAAAGAAAAAATATATTCAAATGAAACAAATGAAAATAAAAACTTAAAAAATAACTTAACTTAAAAGACCAAAAGTCAATAACACGTTCACCCGTCAAAAAAAGGTCTGAAAAATAACAACCGCCCGGGGGTATTCCGAGCCAAAAAACAGTAATTTTCACTCCGAACAAGTTCACCAAAACCAGGTCACACTAATATTTATTTGCATATATTAAAAAAACATATACAAAATGTGGCACAAGGCCTAAAAAGGGGGATGGGGAAGGACGGTCATCATCTGTCTTAAACTAAAAACTTAGCTAGTCGCAACCACTGACCCAAACATACCAACAACGGTCCGAGCACCAAAACAACACATTCTTCCATACCTTTCTTACTACATCCACCATAATTCCTCAAATTCTCTATGAAAATCTAACTAGTCCCCATATCTACAATACAAAGTCAGTGGGGGGGGATAACAATTTAAAAAACCCCAATGTATATTTACAAAAACAAATGAACTATTTACAAGAAAACAAAACAAAATAAGATTAGTAATAAAACCCCCCACAGTACCTAAATGTGGCAGTAACATCAGTTAACTGGACGAAAAAATTGCGGGAATATAAAGTATGAAAAACAGTCATCCTTCCAAAATCACTCACACAGACACACACTCATTCAGACACAATAACAAATACGAAAAACCACACACACGAAACGAAAGCCATCCCGCAACTACCAGAGAACTGACGTCACTGGCCACCTAACGCGGGAGGGGATGGGGAATTAAACTAAAGAAAAAATAGGGACAGAAATAAAAGGGGGGCTAATGAGCATACATACTCTAGCTAAGTTAACCAGAAACGAGAAACTAAAAATTCAAAATAAACCTATACTAGTCTAATATCGGGACGGGTTGCTTCTGTTGAACCCATGAGGGACGAAATCCTGCACCTAACCGAGGTCCAAGTGCCACTCCAAGTCAGCTCCTCTCACTCTACACATTCGCGCAAGATTTACCCACCTTTTGCCGAATTCTGATGAAGGGAGTCGCCGCCTTTCCGTCCTAATCTTGACTTTAAGCTGATGCTTAAAGTACAAGATTAGTAGGGAAGAAGTGAACTTCTCACCTTCATAGAATCCCTTCTGACGCGTCACCCAAATCACGACTCTCATAACTCCTAGCAAGCAGTGGAACACATAAAGTTCAGACTCCGTTAGCGGCGGGGCCACATTGCTACAAACAGAAGCGGCCTCAAGGACGAAAAACTTTCCCTGCAACATGCGAACCATGAGACCTTCAACAAACTTACACAATGGTGCTACCGACTTGCAATGAAAGAAGACGTGACCAAGGGTCTCGACTTCCCCCTCACAACGTCGGCAGTTTGGATATTTCTCCAAACCCGCTGCGCAAAGTTTTTTGCCGACCCAGAGGGCCCCACGTATCACCAGCCAGGTGAGGGATGCCTCATCGTTGTTGAGACATTTCAACCCGGAAGCCCAAGGCCAGATTGAGCGAGCCTCCCGCTTCGTAAGACCGAGCTCGTCAATCAAATCATCATGAACGGACCCCCTGACTACCACCCGATATAATGCCCTACGAGACAACGCCTGGACGTTGTGGAGGCCAACCGTCGCCCGTAAGAGGTGTTTCAGAGCCAGACGACATTCACGGTAGAAGGAGCACTCGGCACGAGGCAAACGGCCAGCCTCCTCCTCGCCCGAGTGCACACTTCTCAAGGATGGGAAGGATCTACGGGCGTCTTCCTTCCAGAAGGCGCCCCCGTCATCCGAATCGCGACACAAACGATCCAGGAACCCGATGCGAAGCATATCGAGACGAATCTCAATGCTAGGCATACCTAGACCGCCTTCAGTAGGATGAAGGCAACAGATCTCCCGACATACCCTAGGAGCTCTGCCTCTCCACAAGAAAGAGAACAAGAGCTGTACTAATGAAAGCACTGTGGTAGACGGAAGTGGAAGTACCGAGAGTCGGTAAAGGAGAATCGGGTAGATATGTGAAACACATACCTCCGCCCTCCCCTTCAAGGAAAGCCTCCTCCGAGACCACAAATTAATTGCGCTCTCGGCCTTCTCTCGTACCTCCGACCAATTCATATCCAACTGGATATCAGGACCGAACCAGACGCCGAGTATCTTGATCGGCCCATCCGTCCAGCTGAATGGTCCGGGAAGAGAAACCCCCTTCCACGCACCCAACCGCAAGCCAACAGACTTATCGCGGTTGATCTTGGCCCCTGTCACCATCTCATACCCACCGATTTCTCTGCTGACTTCGTTAATCTCGGCTCTGCTCGACACAAGAACCGAAACGTCGTCAGCATAGGCAGAATACCTGGCCGAGGTGGTAGCACCAGGTAAAGAGATTCCGCGTAGGACCGGATTCGCCTTTAACTTGCGAAGGAAGGGTTCCAACGCAAGAACGTAAAGCATAGGCGAAAGCGGACAACCCTGACGAATAGATCGAGACAATACGAAAGGTTCCGATCTTACCCCGTTCACTTCCACCAGCGCACCGGGGGTCGCATACATAAGCCGGATCCAGGAGCGAAAGTACGGCCCGAAACCGGCAGCCGAAAGAACAGCCTCCAAGAATCGATGGTCAACCCTATCAAAGGCCTTGGACTGATCTAAATTGATCAGCGCGGCTTCACTGTCGACTTTCTCGATGATCAGGCGCACCATGTGAAGGTTGTCCTGAATAGTCCGGCCCTTCACAGAACAAGTCTGCTCGGAGCCAATCAGACTAGACAGGACAAGCTGCAAACGGTTAGCCAAGACCTTAGCCAAAATCTTTAACTCTGTATTTAACATAGTTAAAGGGCGAAAGTTACCTATCCCATCCCCACCGCTTTTGTCCTTACGCAGCAGCTTGATCACACCCCTGGTGAAGCGTTGAGGTATAGACCCCTGCTTCATCCAGTTGTTAAAGACCAGCTCCAGCAAAGGAACAAAAACGGGCGACTGCCTCAAGTAAACTTCGTAAGGAAGACCATCTAATCCCGGAGACTTATCCAGGCCAACCTGTTTCAGCGCTTCCCAGATTTCCGACTCAGTGATGGGACCCTCGCACCCAGCCGCTTCAGCTGCCTCAAGGCAGGGAAAGTCAGCTAAATAGGTGTCGAACCGAGCAGAGCTCAGACCGGGCTCCCTGGTAAAAAGCTCCCAAAAGTAATCCCGAAAAGCCTCGCATATGCCCGAGTTTGTAGTCACTGTCCGCCCATCCGGCAATGTGACGCTCGCGATATGCCGTCTTGAAGCATTCCTACTTTCCTCTGCACGCAGTTCCGCGGCCATATTCGTCGCCTCAGAGGACATTCTTTTTAACCTAGCCCTAACTACCAGAGCTTGATCCTTCTTGATAAGCAAGGAGGACAACTCTGCCTTAGCTAAGACTACTTCCCCACTATCACGGGATTTCACAGCCCGATCAACTCTTTGTTCTAGAGCCGTTTGCGCCGCTAATCTATCTACATTGAGTCGACGACTAAAATCGGCAGCAAACGTTCGAATTTTAGATTTAAGTTTGTCCCACCAGGCATTTCCCACCACAGCCCCCGTCAGTTCCCTTTGTAAGGTTAGTAAAAACTGGTCCCGGAAATGCTGCTCGCCAAATAACGAGCAGTTGAATTTCCAGTAGCCAGTCATCCTAACATTAGGCTTATCTAAGTTTACACGGACCCGGACAAGCCTATGATCCGAATAAACTATATAATGAAAACTTGGACACCCTAAGAGTCCTACATCGACTCTCCTAACTAAAACTCGGTCGAGGTAGCTCGCAAGCACACCTACAGCCGAGCTGCCACTATTTGTCCAAGTCCACACTACCCGCTGAGGGTGTTCATTCCGGTACTTGTCGATGAGATCAAACCCATCGACAAAGCCCCGAAAATGTTCCACTCCCCAGTTTTTAGTACCCGCTTTATATTTGGACCCTATACGATCTATATCGGGGTCAAGGACGGCATTCCAATCCCCCGCTAAAATTAACCGACGTGATGTCGTCATAAACGGCTCGATCTGCCGAAACAAAGCAGGTCGCTCAGCCTGGGTATTGGGCCCATAAACCCCAATGAGACGCAAAGCCTTATCCTTTATGGTAGCATCCAGCACGCAAAGCCTGCCCGCCGGATCTGCGAAGACAAGAGCACACGCAGCCTTCAAAGTCTTGCTCACCAGCCAAGAGACACCCCTCGAGTGTCCATCAAAACATGCTGAATAAAGAGTAAACTCCCTAGACAGAATGTCTTCATGATCGCGAGAAGAAAAACGGGTCTCTTGTACACAACATATATTCACACCGAGGCTCTGAAGGTCGCGAACGAGTCTCACCCTTCGAGACTCCGACCTCAGGCCTCGGACATTCACACTAGCTAACCAGAGTGCCATTATCAAATCGACTAGGGTCGCCCATCCGAGTAGAACATTGCTGGGGTGAGGACACCGACAGCCTGTCCCATTGAACCTGACGCCATCTCATTTTCGACGGTATCACCATGAGACAGGCCACCGATGTCCGCTGGAAATGTTAATTTAAGCGCCCTATACAGGGAAGGGTGAACAAAAACAGGGACCCTCCCTCTGCACGTTTTAGAAGAATCCAAATTGGGCTCAAATACCGCCGCTGGGGGCACTAATTTCAGCGATGAGTTTGCCTCCTCAATCATGCCCCAAATCTCCCGCGTACCCGGGCCCGATCGCACAACTGTTAGGAGTCTTTTTGCTTTTTTGAAATTTGTCGGGTCCTCAATGTCCAGTCCACTCAACTTTTGAAAGTTGAATAGGACTTTCAAGGGCCTGGGGTTCTTGGTTATCCCCAACACATTCTCCACATGGACCCGGGATACGCGGCAGACGTCTTCCCCTAAGTTATATGGAGGCTTCAGCTTTTTCTTCCCCTTTTCCCCCACGACCTGAGCGTCTGGACTTCTGTTGCGTTTTTTATGTGGTGTCTGGGAAGGTGTTGGGGTAGGTGTACTTGCTGGTGTGTGTGATGGAGTCATTCCAGATGGGGTCTTGATGGGGGAAGGCTTGTTTGAAACAGGTTTTTTATGTTTCGCAGGAGAATTTGATAAGGATTTAGGTGCTGGAGGTTTAGCAAATGATGGAGGGGAAGACGGGGCAGAGGATGAGGGGCAGGGAACCCCCAGCGGCTTCTGTTTCTTTGCCTTTTTGTCCTCCAGCTTCTGCTTCAACTTTTTGAGGTCTAAAATCTTCTGCCAGCTTGGCTCATTAAGTTTCTGAGCAGGAGTCGCAGTCTCCTCATAAGAGGCCGAGGCGTCGCCCTCCGAGCTAGTAGAGGGAATGGGGCTGTAGGTGGTTTTGTCCCCGGAGTCATGCTGAGACAGAGGTCCCGCTGTCTGGACCTTCCCTTTGGCCCTACCTACTACACGCCATCCCCCCTCATCCTTCTCCTTATCCACACTTGTGGAAGGCGTTGGTTTGAGGGGCAATGGGGGCAAAGACCCAACCGAGGGATTTTCCACACCGGTCCGCTTAGTAGGTAGGCCCATTACAGGCGCCGCGGTTTTATCAGTGTCGGCCAAAGGGGGATTTGGGTCGCCAGCAACCGGAGCTCCAGGGGCCTTCTTCCCTGGGCAGGAGGAGGAGAGATGACCAGTCACTCCACACCTCCAGCATACTGGTTTTCTGCCAGTCACAATGACTGGCAATCTCCGGTTGCCAAAATCCAGACAGTTGGGGATGGACTTGAAGGCCGCCTCATCAATCATGATGTCAAAAGTCCACCCCCCGTTCAAATTGTCCGAGAGAGCCCCTAAAATTTGGCCGTACTGCATAAAGAATGCAGCCAGGAGCTCTCCGGAAATTTGAGGAGGAACCTCAAACACTGCCACCCTGGTCCTTCGCCTACCCATGTATTCGGTACGGAGAATCAGGTCCTTTGTTATCAACTCCCTTTTTGCCATTTCCAGGCAATCCTCTGGCGTGGGCAGCAGTACGTCCCACATGAAGAATTTCACTCCCTTGATTACTCTTTGGGGTTTTATCCCCAGGGACATAAGTGATTTGATCACTGTGTCTTTCGTGGATCGACAGATTTTGCGCGTACGCCTGTCAACCGCGAAGACGGTCACCATTCTTTGTTCGAACTTCTGAAGTTCCTGGACGTCTTTAAGGATGCCATCTTTATTTACAAGATGGGCAAAATCCTTTGCCTTTTCCAGGAACTCCGCGATGTTCACAATACAACTCGGGGGGGACTTCCAGCAAGAGGGCGATTCCTCGGCTGTAGACTTGGACTGAGCCACTTTCGGCACCTTTTCATTTGTGTTGGAGACCTGCATGGCCTCCTCCTTGTCATTTGCGTTTGCCTTGTCAGGTTTGATTGGGGAAACCTTACCCCGTTTTTTAGATTTGGATTTATCTTTATCCGGGGGGTCGGCTTTAGCAGCCGCCCCAAAGAGGTCTTTCTTGACCCCTGACCGACTCATTTCGTCGGCCATTTAAAAGTTCAGGCAGAAACACTTGCCCAATTGTGAGGAGTTGAGATAGGGAGAAAGAAAAAAATGAAAAAAAAAATAAAAGGCAAAACAAAAGTAGTTAAAGTTAAAGTACCACAAAAGTAAATTAAAACAAATTAACAATAAACTTTAAATCAAAGGCTATAAAATAAATAAACTTGGAAAACTAAAAGTTCTAGAAAAAGAAAAGAAAAACTATAAACTAAATAGTCTCGTAAGACTTTAAAAAAAATAAAATAAAAATGGCGCCCGAAGGCAGCCGAAATAAAAGAAAAAACAATAAATAAAACTCCTACTTTTTTTTCGTCAATTAAACAACAGAAAGAAAAAGAAAAGAAATAAAAATGTCTGGTTTGACACTAGTCAAACCAAACTAAAAAATAAAGGTTTGCGGCCGAAGCCGCTAAAGAAATAAATTAAAACCAAAAGCTGAAACTTAAAAAATTAAAGGATTGCGACCGAAGTCGCTAAATAAAACGGGGGAGGGTAAAAACGAAAAGGAGGATAAATTAAAACAAAACTTTTTCTTTTTTCTTTTCTTCAAATGTAACAACAACAGAAAATAAAAAAGCCGGTAAGACTTTGTCTTACCGAACTAAAAAATCAAAAAATGTTGGCCGAAGCCAAGAAAGAAAAAATATATTCAAATGAAACAAATGAAAATAAAAACTTAAAAAATAACTTAACTTAAAAGACCAAAAGTCAATAACACGTTCACCCGTCAAAAAAAGGTCTGAAAAATAACAACCGCCCGGGGGTATTCCGAGCCAAAAAACAGTAATTTTCACTCCGAACAAGTTCACCAAAACCAGGTCACACTAATATTTATTTGCATATATTAAAAAAACATATACAAAATGTGGCACAAGGCCTAAAAAGGGGGATGGGGAAGGACGGTCATCATCTGTCTTAAACTAAAAACTTAGCTAGTCGCAACCACTGACCCAAACATACCAACAACGGTCCGAGCACCAAAACAACACATTCTTCCATACCTTTCTTACTACATCCACCATAATTCCTCAAATTCTCTATGAAAATCTAACTAGTCCCCATATCTACAATACAAAGTCAGTGGGGGGGGATAACAATTTAAAAAACCCCAATGTATATTTACAAAAACAAATGAACTATTTACAAGAAAACAAAACAAAATAAGATTAGTAATAAAACCCCCCACAGTACCTAAATGTGGCAGTAACATCAGTTAACTGGACGAAAAAATTGCGGGATTATAAAAGTTTGAAAAACAGTCATCCTTCCAAAATCACTCACACAGACACACACTCATTCAGACACAATAACAAATACGAAAAACCACACACACGAAACGAAAGCCATCCCGCAACTACCAGAGAACTGACGTCACTGGCCACCTAACGCGGGAGGGGATGGGGAATTAAACTAAAGAAAAATAGGGACAGAAATAAAAGGGGGGCTAATGAGCATACATACTCTAGCTAAGTTAACCAGAAACGAGAAACTAAAAATTCAAAATAAACCTATACTAGTCTAATATCGGGACGGGTTGCTTCTGTTGAACCCATGAGGGACGAAATCCTGCACCTAACCGAGGTCCAAGTGCCACTCCAAGTCAGCTCCTCTCACTCTACACATTCGCGCAAGATTTACCCACCTTTTGCCGAATTCTGATGAAGGGAGTCGCCGCCTTTCCGTCCTAATCTTGACTTTAAGCTGATGCTTAAAGTACAAGATTAGTAGGGAAGAAGTGAACTTCTCACCTTCATAGAATCCCTTCTGACGCGTCACCCAAATCACGACTCTCATAACTCCTAGCAAGCAGTGGAACACATAAAGTTCAGACTCCGTTAGCGGCGGGGCCACATTGCTACAAACAGAAGCGGCCTCAAGGACGAAAAACTTTCCCTGCAACATGCGAACCATGAGACCTTCAACAAACTTACACAATGGTGCTACCGACTTGCAATGAAAGAAGACGTGACCAAGGGTCTCGACTTCCCCCTCACAACGTCGGCAGTTTGGATATTTCTCCAAACCCGCTGCGCAAAGTTTTTTGCCGACCCAGAGGGCCCCACGTATCACCAGCCAGGTGAGGGATGCCTCATCGTTGTTGAGACATTTCAACCCGGAAGCCCAAGGCCAGATTGAGCGAGCCTCCCGCTTCGTAAGACCGAGCTCGTCAATCAAATCATCATGAACGGACCCCCTGACTACCACCCGATATAATGCCCTACGAGACAACGCCTGGACGTTGTGGAGGCCAACCGTCGCCCGTAAGAGGTGTTTCAGAGCCAGACGACATTCACGGTAGAAGGAGCACTCGGCACGAGGCAAACGGCCAGCCTCCTCCTCGCCCGAGTGCACACTTCTCAAGGATGGGAAGGATCTACGGGCGTCTTCCTTCCAGAAGGCGCCCCCGTCATCCGAATCGCGACACAAACGATCCAGGAACCCGATGCGAAGCATATCGAGACGAATCTCAATGCTAGGCATACCTAGACCGCCTTCAGCAGGATGAAGGCAACAGATCTCCCGACATACCCTAGGAGCTCTGCCTCTCCACAAGAAAGAGAACAAGAGCTGTACTAATGAAAGCACTGTGGTAGACGGAAGTGGAAGTACCGAGAGTCGGTAAAGGAGAATCGGGTAGATATGTGAAACACATACCTCCGCCCTCCCCTTCAAGGAAAGCCTCCTCCGAGACCACAAATTAATTGCGCTCTCGGCCTTCTCTCGTACCTCCGACCAATTCATATCCAACTGGATATCAGGACCGAACCAGACGCCGAGTATCTTGATCGGCCCATCCGTCCAGCTGAATGGTCCGGGAAGAGAAACCCCCTTCCACGCACCCAACCGCAAGCCAACAGACTTATCGCGGTTGATCTTGGCCCCTGTCACCATCTCATACCCACCGATTTCTCTGCTGACTTCGTTAATCTCGGCTCTGCTCGACACAAGAACCGAAACGTCGTCAGCATAGGCAGAATACCTGGCCGAGGTGGTAGCACCAGGTAAAGAGATTCCGCGTAGGACCGGATTCGCCTTTAACTTGCGAAGGAAGGGTTCCAACGCAAGAACGTAAAGCATAGGCGAAAGCGGACAACCCTGACGAATAGATCGAGACAATACGAAAGGTTCCGATCTTACCCCGTTCACTTCCACCAGCGCACCGGGGGTCGCATACATAAGCCGGATCCAGGAGCGAAAGTACGGCCCGAAACCGGCAGCCGAAAGAACAGCCTCCAAGAATCGATGGTCAACCCTATCAAAGGCCTTGGACTGATCTAAATTGATCAGCGCGGCTTCACTGTCGACTTTCTCGATGATCAGGCGCACCATGTGAAGGTTGTCCTGAATAGTCCGGCCCTTCACAGAACAAGTCTGCTCGGAGCCAATCAGACTAGACAGGACAAGCTGCAAACGGTTAGCCAAGACCTTAGCCAAAATCTTTAACTCTGTATTTAACATAGTTAAAGGGCGAAAGTTACCTATCCCATCCCCACCGCTTTTGTCCTTACGCAGCAGCTTGATCACACCCCTGGTGAAGCGTTGAGGTATAGACCCCTGCTTCATCCAGTTGTTAAAGACCAGCTCCAGCAAAGGAACAAAAACGGGCGACTGCCTCAAGTAAACTTCGTAAGGAAGACCATCTAATCCCGGAGACTTATCCAGGCCAACCTGTTTCAGCGCTTCCCAGATTTCCGACTCAGTGATGGGACCCTCGCACCCAGCCGCTTCAGCTGCCTCAAGGCAGGGAAAGTCAGCTAAATAGGTGTCGAACCGAGCAGAGCTCAGACCGGGCTCCCTGGTAAAAAGCTCCCGAAAGTAATCCCGAAAAGCCTCGCATATGCCCGAGTTTGTAGTCACTGTCCGCCCATCCGGCAATGTGACGCTCGCGATATGCCGTCTTGAAGCATTCCTACTTTCCTCTGCACGCAGTTCCGCGGCCATATTCGTCGCCTCAGAGGACATTCTTTTTAACCTAGCCCTAACTACCAGAGCTTGATCCTTCTTGATAAGCAAGGAGGACAACTCTGCCTTAGCTAAGACTACTTCCCCACTATCACGGGATTTCACAGCCCGATCAACTCTTTGTTCTAGAGCCGTTTGCGCCGCTAATCTATCTACATTGAGTCGACGACTAAAATCGGCAGCAAACGTTCGAATTTTAGATTTAAGTTTGTCCCACCAGGCATTTCCCACCACAGCCCCCGTCAGCTCCCTTTGTAAGGTTAGTAAAAACTGGTCCCGGAAATGCTGCTCGCCAAATAACGAGCAGTTGAATTTCCAGTAGCCAGTTATCCTAACATTAGGCTTATCTAAGTTTACACGGACCCGGACAAGCCTATGATCCGAATAAACTATATAATGAAAACTTGGACACCCTAAGAGTCCTACATCGACTCTCCTAACTAAAACTCGGTCGAGGTAGCTCGCAAGCACACCTACAGCCGAGCTGCCACTATTTGTCCAAGTCCATACTACCCGCTGAGGGTGTTCATTCCGGTACTTGTCGATGAGATCAAACCCATCGACAAAGCCCCGAAAATGTTCCACTCCCCAGTTTTTAGTACCCGCTTTATATTTGGACCCTATACGATCTATATCGGGGTCAAGGACGGCATTCCAATCCCCCGCTAAAATTAACCGACGTGATGTCGTCATAAACGGCTCGATCTGCCGAAACAAAGCAGGTCGCTCAGCCTGGGTATTGGGCCCATAAACCCCAATGAGACGCAAAGCCTTATCCTTTATGGTAGCATCCAGCACGCAAAGCCTGCCCGCCGGATCTGCGAAGACAAGAGCACACGCAGCCTTCAAAGTCTTGCTCACCAGCCAAGAGACACCCCTCGAGTGTCCATCAAAACATGCTGAATAAAGAGTAAACTCCCTAGACAGAATGTCTTCATGATCGCGAGAAGAAAAACGGGTCTCTTGTACACAACATATATTCACACCGAGGCTCTGAAGGTCGCGAACGAGTCTCACCCTTCGAGACTCCGACCTCAGGCCTCGGACATTCACACTAGCTAACCAGAGTGCCATTATCAAATCGATTAGGGTCGCCCATCAGAGTAGAACATTGCTGGGGTGAGGACACCGACAGCCTGTCCCATTGAACCTGACGCCATCTCATTTTCGACGGTATCACCATGAGACAGGCCACCGATGTCCGCTGGAAATGTTAATTTAAGTGCCCTATACAGGGAAGGGTGAACAAAAACAGGGACCCTCCCTCTGCATGATTTAGAAGGATCCAAATTGGGCTCAAATACCGCCGCTGGGGGCACTAATTTCAGCGATGAGTTTGCCTCCTCAATCATGCCCCAAATCTCCCGCGTACCCGGGCCCGATCGCACAACTGTTAGGAGTCTTTTTGCTTTTTCAAAATTTTTCGGGTCCTCAATGTCCAGTCCACTCAACTTTTGAAAGTTGAATAGGACTTTCAAGGGCCTGGGGTTCTTGGTTATCCCCAACACATTATCCACATGGACCCGGGATACGCGGCAGACGTCTTCCCCTAAGTTATATGGAGGCTTCAGTTTTTTCTTCCCCTTTTCCCCCACGACCTGAGCGTCTGGACTTCTGTTTCGTTTTTTATGTGGTGTCTGGGAAGGTGTTGGGGTAGGTGTACTTGCTGGTGTGTGTGATGGAGTCATTCCAGATGGGGTCTTGATGGGGGAAGGTTTGTTTGAAATAGGTTTCTTATGTTTCGCAGGAGAATTTGATAAGGATTTTGGCGCTGGAGGTTTAGCAAATGATGGAGGGGAAGACGGGGCAGAGGATGAGGGGCAGGGAACCCCCAGCGGCTTCTGTTTCTTTGCCTTTTTGTCCTCCAGCTTCTGCTTCAACTTCTTGAGGTCTAAAATCTTCTGCCAGCTTGGCTCATTAAGTTTCTGAGCAGGAGTCGCAGTCTCCTCATAAGAGGCCGAGGCGTCGCCCTCCGAGCTAGTAGAGGGAATGGGGCTGTAGGTGGTTTTGTCCCCGGAGTCATGCTGAGACAGAGGTCCCGCTGTCTGGACCTTCCCTTTGGCCCTACCTACTACACGCCATCCCCCCTCATCCTTCTCCTTATCCACACTTGTGGAAGGCGTTGGTTTGAGGGGCAATGGGGGCAAAGACCCAACCGAGGGATTTTCCACACCGGTCCGCTTAGTAGGTAGGCCCATTACAGGCGCCGCGGTTTTATCAGTGTCGGCCAAAGGGGGATTTGGGTCGCCAGCAACCGGAGCTCCAGGGGCCTTCTTCCCTGGGCAGGAGGAGGAGAGATGACCAGTCACTCCACACCTCCAGCATACTGGTTTTCTGCCAGTCACAATGACTGGCAATCTCCGGTTGCCAAAATCCAGACAGTTGGGGATGGACTTGAAGGCCGCCTCATCAATCATGATGTCAAAAGTCCACCCCCCGTTCAAATTGTCCGAGAGAGCCCCTAAAATTTGGCCGTACTGCATAAAGAATGCAGCCAGGAGCTCTCCGGAAATTTGAGGAGGAACCTCAAACACTGCCACCCTGGTCCTTCGCCTACCCATGTATTCGGTACGGAGAATCAGGTCCTTTGTTATCAACTCCCTTTTTGCCATTTCCAGGCAATCCTCTGGCGTGGGCAGCAGTACGTCCCACATGAAGAATTTCACTCCCTTGATTACTCTTTGGGGTTTTATCCCCAGGGACATAAGTGATTTGATCACTGTGTCTTTCGTGGATCGACAGATTTTGCGCGTACGCCTGTCAACCGCGAAGACGGTCACCATTCTTTGTTCGAACTTCTGAAGTTCCTGGACGTCTTTAAGGATGCCATCTTTATTTACAAGATGGGCAAAATCCTTTGCCTTTTCCAGGAACTCCGCGATGTTCACAATACAACTCGGGGGGGACTTCCAGCAAGAGGGCGATTCCTCGGCTGTAGACTTGGACTGAGCCACTTTCGGCACCTTTTCATTTGAGTTGGAGACCTGCATGGCCTCCTCCTTGTCATTTGCGTTTGCCTTGTCAGGTTTGATTGGGGAAACCTTACCCCGTTTTTTAGATTTGGATTTATCTTTATCCGGGGGGTCGGCTTTAGCAGCCGCCCCAAAGAGGTCTTTCTTGACCCCTGACCGACTCATTTCGTCGGCCATTTCAAAGTTAAGGCAGAAACACTTGCCCAATTGTGAGGAGTTGAGATATGGAGAAAGAAAAAATAAAAAATAAAAGGCAAAAACAAAAGTAGTTAAAGTTAAAGTACCTCAAAAGTAAATTAAAACAAATTAACAATAAACTTTAAATCAAAGGCTATAAAATAAATAAACTTGGAAAACTAAAAGTTCTAGAAAAAGAAAAGAAAAACTATAAACTAAATAGTCTCGTAAGACTTTAAAAAAATAAAATAAAAATGGCGCCCGAAGGCAGCCGAAATAAAAGAAAAAACAATAAATAAAACTCCTACTTTTTTTTTTCTCCAATTAAACAACAGAAAAAGAAAAAAGAAAAATGTCTGGTTTGACACTAGTCAAACCAAACTAAAAAAATAAAGGTTTGCGGCCGAAGCCGCTAAAGAAATAAATTAAAAACAAAAAAGCTGAAACTTAAAAAATTAAAGGATTGCGACCGAAGTCGCTAAATAAAACGGGGGAGGGTAAAAAACGAAAAGGAGGATAAATTAAAACAAAACTTTTTCTTTTTTCTTTTCTTCAAATGTAACAACAACAGAAAATAAAAAAGCCGGTAAGACTTTGTCTTACCGAACTAAAAAATCAAAAAATGTTGGCCGAAGCCAAGAAAGAAAAAATATATTCAAATGAAACAAATGAAAATAAAAACTTAAAAAATAACTTAACTTAAAAGACCAAAAGTCAATAACACGTTCACCCGTCAAAAAAAAGGTCTGAAAAATAACAACCGCCCGGGGGTATTCCGAGCCAAAAAACAGTAATTTTCACTCCGAACAAGTTCACCAAAACCAGGTCACACTAATATTTATTTGCATATATTAAAAAAAAACATATACAAAATGTGGCACAAGGCCTAAAAAGGGGGATGGGGAAGGACGGTCATCATCTGTCTTAAACTAAAAACTTAGCTAGTCGCAACCACTGACCCAAACATACCAACAACGGTCCGAGCACCAAAACAACACATTCTTCCATACCTTTCTTACTACATCCACCATAATTCCTCAAATTCTCTATGAAAATCTAACTAGTCCCCATATGTACAATACAAAGTCAGTGGGGGGGGGATAACAATTTAAAAAACCCCAATGTATATTTACAAAAACAAATGAACTATTTACAAGAAAACAAAACAAAATAAGATTAGTAATAAAACCCCCCACAGTACCTAAATGTGGCAGTAACATCAGTTAACTGGACGAAAAAATTGCGGGAATATAAAGTATGAAAAACAGTCATCCTTCCAAAATCACTCACACAGACACACACTCATTCAGACACAATAACAAATACGAAAAACCACACACACGAAACGAAAGCCATCCCGCAACTACCAGAGAACTGACGTCACTGGCCACCTAACGCGGGAGGGGATGGGGAATTAAACTAAAGAAAAATAGGGACAGAAATAAAAGGGGGGCTAATGAGCATACATACTCTAGCTAAGTTAACCAGAAACGAGAAACTAAAAATTCAAAATAAACCTATACTAGTCTAATATCGGGACGGGTTGCTTCTGTTGAACCCATGAGGGACGAAATCCTGCACCTAACCGAGGTCCAAGTGCCACTCCAAGTCAGCTCCTCTCACTCTACACATTCGCGCAAGATTTACCCACCTTTTGCCGAATTCTGATGAAGGGAGTCGCCGCCTTTCCGTCCTAATCTTGACTTTAAGCTGATGCTTAAAGTACAAGATTAGTAGGGAAGAAGTGAACTTCTCACCTTCATAGAATCCCTTCTGACGCGTCACCCAAATCACGACTCTCATAACTCCTAGCAAGCAGTGGAACACATAAAGTTCAGACTCCGTTAGCGGCGGGGCCACATTGCTACAAACAGAAGCGGCCTCAAGGACGAAAAACTTTCCCTGCAACATGCGAACCATGAGACCTTCAACAAACTTACACAATGGTGCTACCGACTTGCAATGAAAGAAGACGTGACCAAGGGTCTCGACTTCCCCCTCACAACGTCGGCAGTTTGGATATTTCTCCAAACCCGCTGCGCAAAGTTTTTTGCCGACCCAGAGGGCCCCACGTATCACCAGCCAGGTGAGGGATGCCTCATCGTTGTTGAGACATTTCAACCCGGAAGCCCAAGGCCAGATTGAGCGAGCCTCCCGCTTCGTAAGACCGAGCTCGTCAATCAAATCATCATGAACGGACCCCCTGACTACCACCCGATATAATGCCCTACGAGACAACGCCTGGACGTTGTGGAGGCCAACCGTCGCCCGTAAGAGGTGTTTCAGAGCCAGACGACATTCACGGTAGAAGGAGCACTCGGCACGAGGCAAACGGCCAGCCTCCTCCTCGCCCGAGTGCACACTTCTCAAGGATGGGAAGGATCTACGGGCGTCTTCCTTCCAGAAGGCGCCCCCGTCATCCGAATCGCGACACAAACGATCCAGGAACCCGATGCGAAGCATATCGAGACGAATCTCAATGCTAGGCATACCTAGACCGCCTTCAGCAGGATGAAGGCAACAGATCTCCCGACATACCCTAGGAGCTCTGCCTCTCCACAAGAAAGAGAACAAGAGCTGTACTAATGAAAGCACTGTGGTAGACGGAAGTGGAAGTACCGAGAGTCGGTAAAGGAGAATCGGGTAGATATGTGAAACACATACCTCCGCCCTCCCCTTCAAGGAAAGCCTCCTCCGAGACCACAAATTAATTGCGCTCTCGGCCTTCTCTCGTACCTCCGACCAATTCATATCCAACTGGATATCAGGACCGAACCAGACGCCGAGTATCTTGATCGGCCCATCCGTCCAGCTGAATGGTCCGGGAAGAGAAACCCCCTTCCACGCACCCAACCGCAAGCCAACAGACTTATCGCGGTTGATCTTGGCCCCTGTCACCATCTCATACCCACCGATTTCTCTGCTGACTTCGTTAATCTCGGCTCTGCTCGACACAAGAACCGAAACGTCGTCAGCATAGGCAGAATACCTGGCCGAGGTGGTAGCACCAGGTAAAGAGATTCCGCGTAGGACCGGATTCGCCTTTAACTTGCGAAGGAAGGGTTCCAACGCAAGAACGTAAAGCATAGGCGAAAGCGGACAACCCTGACGAATAGATCGAGACAATACGAAAGGTTCCGATCTTACCCCGTTCACTTCCACCAGCGCACCGGGGGTCGCATACATAAGCCGGATCCAGGAGCGAAAGTACGGCCCGAAACCGGCAGCCGAAAGAACAGCCTCCAAGAATCGATGGTCAACCCTATCAAAGGCCTTGGACTGATCTAAATTGATCAGCGCGGCTTCACTGTCGACTTTCTCGATGATCAGGCGCACCATGTGAAGGTTGTCCTGAATAGTCCGGCCCTTCACAGAACAAGTCTGCTCGGAGCCAATCAGACTAGACAGGACAAGCTGCAAACGGTTAGCCAAGACCTTAGCCAAAATCTTTAACTCTGTATTTAACATCGTTAAAGGGCGAAAGTTACCTATCCCATCCCCACCGCTTTTGTCCTTACGCAGCAGCTTGATCACACCCCTGGTGAAGCGTTGAGGTATAGACCCCTGCTTCATCCAGTTGTTAAAGACCAGCTCCAGCAAAGGAACAAAAACGGGCGACTGCCTCAAGTACACTTCGTAAGGAAGACCATCTAATCCCGGAGACTTATCCAGGCCAACCTGTTTCAGCGCTTCCCAGATTTCCGACTCAGTGATGGGACCCTCGCACCCAGCCGCTTCAGCTGCCTCAAGGCAGGGAAAGTCAGCTAAATAGGTGTCGAACCGAGCAGAGCTCAGACCGGGCTCCCTGGTAAAAAGCTCCCGAAAGTAATCCCGAAAAGCCTCGCATATGCCCGAGTTTGTAGTCACTGTCCGCCCGTCCGGCAATGTGACGCTCGCGATATGCCTTCTTGAAGCATTCCTACTTTCCTCTGCACGCAGTTCCGCGGCCATATTCGTCGCCTCAGAGGACATTCTTTTTAACCTAGCCCTAACTACCAGAGCTTGATCCTTCTTGCTAAGCAAGGAGGACAACTCTGCCTTAGCTAGGACTACTTCCCCACTATCACGGGATTTCACAGCCCGATCAACTCTTTGTTCTAAAGCCGTTTGCGCCGCTAATCTATCTACATTGAGTCGACGACTAAAATCGGCAGCAAACGTTCGAATTTTAGATTTAAGTTTGTCCCACCAGGCATTTCCCACCACAGCCCCCGTCAGTTCCCTTTGTAAGGTTAGTAAAAACTGGTCCCGGAAATGCTGCTCGCCAAATAACGAGCAGTTGAATTTCCAGTAGCCAGTCATCCTAACATTAGGCTTATCTAAGTTTACACGGACCCGGACAAGCCTATGATCCGAATAAACTATATAATGAAAACTTGGACACCCTAAGAGTCCTACATCGACTCTCCTAACTAAAACTCGGTCGAGGTAGCTCGCAAGCACACCTACAGCCGAGCTGCCACTATTTGTCCAAGTCCACACTACCCGCTGAGGGTGTTCATTCCGGTACTTGTCGATGAGATCAAACCCATCGACAAAGCCCCGAAAATGTTCCACTCCCCAGTTTTTAGTACCCGCTTTATATTTGGACCCTATACGATCTATATCGGGGTCAAGGACGGCATTCCAATCCCCCGCTAAAATTAACCGACGTGATGTCGTCATAAACGGCTCGATCTGCCGAAACAAAGCAGGTCGCTCAGCCTGGGTATTGGGCCCATAAACCCCAATGAGACGCAAAGCCTTATCCTTTATGGTAGCATCCAGCACGCAAAGCCTGCCCGCCGGATCTGCGAAGACAAGAGCACACGCAGCCTTCAAAGTCTTGCTCACCAGCCAAGAGACACCCCTCGAGTGTCCATCAAAACATGCTGAATAAAGAGTAAACTCCCTAGACAGAATGTCTTCATGATCGCGAGAAGAAAAACGGGTCTCTTGTACACAACATATATTCACACCGAGGCTCTGAAGGTCGCGAACGAGTCTCACCCTTCGAGACTCCGACCTCAGGCCTCGGACATTCACACTAGCTAACCAGAGTGCCATTATCAAATCGACTAGGGTCGCCCATCCGAGTAGAACATTGCTGGGGTGAGGACACCGACAGCCTGTCCCATTGAACCTGACGCCATCTCATTTTCGACGGTATCACCATGAGACAGGCCACCGATGTCCGCTGGAAATGTTAATTTAAGCGCCCTATACAGGGAAGGGTGAACAAAAACAGGGACCCTCCCTCTGCACGTTTTAGAAGGATCCAAATTGGGCTCAAATACCGCCGCTGGGGGCACTAATTTCAAAGATGAGTTTGCCTCCTCAATCATGCCCCAAATCTCCCGCGTACCCGGGCCCGATCGCACAACTGTTAGGAGTCTTTTTGCTTTTTTGAAATTTGTCGGGTCCTCAATGTCCAGTCCACTCAACTTTTGAAAGTTGAATAGGACTTTCAAGGGCCTGGGGTTCTTGGTTATCCCCAACACATTCTCCACATGGACCCGGGATACGCGGCAGACGTCTTCCCCTAAGTTATATGGAGGCTTCAGTTTTTTCTTCCCCTTTTCCCCCACGACCTGAGCGTCTGGACTTCTGTTGCGTTTTTTATGTGGTGTCTGGGAAGGTGTTGGGGTAGGTGTACTTGCTGGTGTGTGTGATGGAGTCATTCCAGATGGGGTCTTGATGGGGGAAGGCTTGTTTGATATAGGTTTTTTATGTTTCGCAGGAGAATTTGATAAGGATTTTGGCGCTGGAGGTTTAGCAAATGATGGAGGGGAAGACGGGGCAGAGGATGAGGGGCAGGGAACCCCCAGCGGCTTCTGTTTCTTTGCCTTTTTGTCCTCCAGCTTCTGCTTCAACTTTTTGAGGTCTAAGATCTTCTGCCAGCTTGGCTCATTAAGTTTCTGAGCAGGAGTCGCAGTCTCCTCATAAGAGGCCGAGGCGTCGCCCTCCGAGCTAGTAGAGGGAATGGGGCTGTAGGTGGTTTTGTCCCCGGAGTCATGCTGAGACAGAGGTCCCGCTGTCTGGACCTTCCCTTTGGCCCTACCTACTACACGCCATCCCCCCTCATCCTTCTCCTTATCCACACTTGTGGAAGGCGTTGGTTTGAGGGGCAATGGGGGCAAAGACCCAACCGAGGGATTTTCCACACCGGTCCGCTTAGTAGGTAGGCCCATTACAGGCGCCGCGGTTTTATCAGTGTCGGCCAAAGGGGGATTTGGGTCGCCAGCAACCGGAGCTCCAGGGGCCTTCTTCCCTGGGCAGGAGGAGGAGAGATGACCAGTCACTCCACACCTCCAGCATACTGGTTTTCTGCCAGTCACAATGACTGGCAATCTCCGGTTGCCAAAATCCAGACAGTTGGGGATGGACTTGAAGGCCGCCTCATCAATCATGATGTCAAAAGTCCACCCCCCGTTCAAATTGTCCGAGAGAGCCCCTAAAATTTGGCCGTACTGCATAAAGAATGCAGCCAGGAGCTCTCCGGAAATTTGAGGAGGAACCTCAAACACTGCCACCCTGGTCCTTCGCCTACCCATGTATTCGGTACGGAGAATCAGGTCCTTTGTTATCAACTCCCTTTTTGCCATTTCCAGGCAATCCTCTGGCGTGGGCAGCAGTACGTCCCACATGAAGAATTTCACTCCCTTGATTACTCTTTGGGGTTTTATCCCCAGGGACATAAGTGATTTGATCACTGTGTCTTTCGTGGATCGACAGATTTTGCGCGTACGCCTGTCAACCGCGAAGACGGTCACCATTCTTTGTTCGAACTTCTGAAGTTCCTGGACGTCTTTAAGGATGCCATCTTTATTTACAAGATGGGCAAAATCCTTTGCCTTTTCCAGGAACTCCGCGATGTTCACAATACAACTCGGGGGGGACTTCCAGCAAGAGGGCGATTCCTCGGCTGTAGACTTGGACTGAGCCACTTTCGGCACCTTTTCATTTGTGTTGGAGACCTGCATGGCCTCCTCCTTGTCATTTGCGTTTGCCTTGTCAGGTTTGATTGGGGAAACCTTACCCCGTTTTTTAGATTTGGATTTATCTTTATCCGGGGGGTCGGCTTTAGCAGCCGCCCCAAAGAGGTCTTTCTTGACCCCTGACCGACTCATTTCGTCGGCCATTTAAAAGTTCAGGCAGAAACACTTGCCCAATTGTGAGGAGTTGAGATAGGGAGAAAGAAAAAAAAAAAAAAAAAAAAAAAAAAAAAAAAAAAAAAATAAAAGGCAAAACAAAAGTAGTTAAAGTTAAAGTACCTCAAAAGTAAATTAAAACAAATTAACAATAAACTTTAAATCAAAGGCTATAAAATAAATAAACTTGGAAAACTAAAAGTTCTAGAAAAAGAAAAGAAAAACTATAAACTAAATAGTCTCGTAAGACTTTAAAAAAATAAAATAAAAATGGCGCCCGAAGGCAGCCGAAATAAAAGAAAAAACAATAAATAAAACTCCTACTTTTTTTCGTCAATTAAACAACAGAAAGAAAAAGAAAAGAAATAAAAATGTCTGGTTTGACACTAGTCAAACCAAACTAAAAAATAAAGGTTTGCGGCCGAAGCCGCTAAAGAAATAAATTAAAACCAAAAGCTGAAACTTAAAAAATTAAAGGATTGCGACCGAAGTCGCTAAATAAAACGGGGGAGGGTAAAAACGAAAAGGAGGATAAATTAAAACAAAACTTTTTCTTTTTTCTTTTCTTCAAATGTAACAACAACAGAAAATAAAAAAGCCGGTAAGACTTTGTCTTACCGAACTAAAAAATCAAAAAATGTTGGCCGAAGCCAAGAAAGAAAAAATATATTCAAATGAAACAAATGAAAATAAAAACTTAAAAAATAACTTAACTTAAAAGACCAAAAGTCAATAACACGTTCACCAGTCAAAAAAAGGTCTGAAAAATAACAACCGCCCGGGGGTATTCCGAGCCAAAAAACAGTAATTTTCACTCCGAACAAGTTCACCAAAACCAGGTCACACTAAAATCCAACGCGCAAGTAGGATTATTTATTAGATGATCCGCAATCGACGACCCATACGTATTTCGAATGGAATCGCCCAACGAAAAATTATTATTTAATATTTTCGCAGGTACGTGTTGTTTTATTCTAGCGTCCAAGCGCTGTGTCGTTCTACCTAGGTAGTCGCATCCACAACTACATTTGAAACGATAAATAATTGAATTAATATGGTCGAGGGGTAGAACATCTTTACACACAGATGAAAGAACAGACCTAGTTTGAAAAAACAACACGGACGTTCGCTGCAAAATAACATTCGCGTGAACTACATGAAATCTGCTTGACAAAGGACTCACTAATCCTACCCAACCACGGTAAACGGAGATAGACCGGGCATTTACTAACCATAGCAGGCTTAATTTTATTAAACCTGGCAGTCTTATCCCGAATAACCGATTGAACAACGTCCAACGGATAACCATTGTCCACAAAGATACCAGTTAGGCAGCTAATTTCATCTTTAACCGTGCTATCCGAGCAGATCATTAACGCCCTATGGGTCAAAGACCTAATCAAATTGATCTTTTGTCGCCTAGGACAAAAAGAGTCCCATCGGGTATAAAGACCTGTAAAAGTAGGCTTCTTATAAACGGAAGTAATAAACACGGAAGAAGTTCTGTGAACCAAAACGTCTAGGAAAGGCAATGAACCATTGACCTCCCTATCTACCGTAAATTTAATGGCCGGATGAACACCGTTGAGTAGGGAGAAAAAGTGATCAACTTCCGGTTCATGGGAAAACACACAAAAGGTGTCATCAACATAACGAAAGTAAACTTTGGGTCGGGAAGAAGCTGACAGAAGGCTTTCCTCGTAAAAACCCACAAAAATGTTTGCCAAAACAGGACCCAAAGGAGAACCCATCGCCACACCGTCAATCTGACGACACATAATATTGTCAAAACTGAAATCTACAGACATAGTGGCAAATTTCATGAGTTCAACGAAAACATCTTCAGGTATAGTCGGAGGAGTTAAATTACTGCGATATAACATATCACTGCAAATATTAATAATCTCCGGTTAGCTGGTGTTTTATTTTAAATCTAACATGGCTGTTAATAAAAAATTGTTTTTTATGCCTTGAGATATATATATATATATATATATATATATATATATATATATGTGTGTGTGTGTGTGTGTGTGTGTGTGTGTGTGTATTTAGGCACCAATCCTTCTTTCATGGACATTTCATTAAAAACGACTAATTTTTTATTTTAGCCGTTTTTTGCATGTGGATGATGCTATTATATTAGTGTTGTCGACAAGTATGTTCCGAGTAGAGTCCGGTAGGTCTCCATGAACATACTAAATATAAATAATAGAAGCCTTATTAAACAAACAACCAATACTTAATAATATTAACTTTGAACATGGACATAATATCTTGACCGTGTTTTGAAACAAAAAAATGAAACATATAACAAACTATTTCTAATGCTAACAGTTGAAATATAATCCTTGAAAATGGCTAAATGTATAGCCGAAAGCGCTCGGATAAAAAGAACATTCGGACAGTTTTTATATAATTTATCATCTGAAAAGAAAAACATTATTAGATCGCACGAGAAATTATATAAAACACTAAATAAAAGCACCTTGCCAGTCGTTCTTAATGGAATGTGCATATATATATATATATATATATATATATATATATATATATATGACGTTACAGAACGGCATTACGAATTTTCTACCTGCTGTGATATTCCGCAGCCGTTATCTTCTCATAACAAACTCCCATGTAAACATAACCGGATGTCATCTTTGATGGTGCACATCTATGTTGTAATTTTCATATAAACACTCTAATTATGGCTAATGTGAGCCGTAAGTTTCGATCGAGGAACTGTATAAAAAATATCCAAATGTTCCCAGCATGCTCAAATTTTCAGGAAGGTAATTTCTTGATGTTATTGGCCTGGGTGATATACTAGCGGGCCGCAAATTTCCTCGAGGCTAAACCGCTATACCTTGTAAGTGAAACTGGAAAAGTCAAAGGCCATCGATTTTTGTGCTCGCCCAAAGTCACACATCCTCCTGACCGAAAGTTTGCATTCACAGTCATTAACAAATGTTTAATATCACCTTGTAATGTTACGATCTTAAATTTTAAAAAATAAAACAGAGTAACATGTCATTTATTATACATTGTCTCAGCTATACATTTTTGGAAAAAAATATTACCTGCAATACATTTCTGAAGAAAAAAAAATTACCAATATAGATGTTTGGAAAAAAAATTACCAGCAATAAAAAATATTTTGTTCGCATTGAGGTGTTGATATGCAGTTAAACAAACTAAACCAAATCTCCTGAATTCTAGTGATTCCTGGAAAGATTCCTCGTAGATGAAGAGAAGACTTTTGACTAAAGCAACGGAGATGCGTTTCTACAGAAGTAAGCTGAGAATACCATGGACGTCGCATGTAAGTAACTAGGACGTTTACAGAAAGAATAGAAATAAAAACGGCAATTATACTTAAAAACATAAAGAGACAGATTTGGACACATAATGAAAAAGGTAGGCTAGGAAAATTTGGCACTCACATGGCACATATAATGCAAAAGGGACCGAAAAATACAACGAGGAACTAAGCTAACGAGCTTATGTGAATGGGTGGCACAAGACAGGCAGGGAGGGATAGTAAAATACAAAACGGAGCGATATATAGAGAGCGCCATGATTACACACACCCTCAAATATATGGTAGAACAAAGTTTAAGAGAGATAATAAAAGACAACATTTATTAAGAGAGAAAATTGTGGAGAGCCATATTCGCCAACATCCTGAAGAGAGATGGAACCTAGAGGAAAAAGAAGAATGAGCTTGAGTAAATGGATGGCAGAAAAACAGATTTAGGAGAGATAAGAAAAATACAAAATTTATTAAGAGCTACAAAGGGCAGGAAATTGTGGAGAGCCATGATCGCCAACATCCTCAAGAGACATGGCACATAGAAGAAGAAGAAAGAGCTTGAGTAAATGGATGGTGGAACAAGGTTTAGGAGAGATAAGAAAAAGACAAAATTTATTAAGAGCTAAATAGAACAGGAAATTGTGGAGAGCCATGTTCGCCAACATCCTAAACGGACACAACAAATAATAATAATAATAATAATAATAATAATAATAATAATAATAATAAGAAGAAGAAGAAGAAGAAGAAGAAGAAGAAGAAGAAGAGCAGAACAAGAAGAAATAGGTTATGTTGGTGGGGTAGACACTACGATAAGAGATATGCTGTTACTTTACGAACACCGCAGGGATTCTCAAGCTTTTGTCATCGAACCTTACGACCTAGCACGGAAATATCAAGTGAAAACACAATTTCCCTTTGGGCTTCTCCTGCCTGTCCAGACGCTATAGCCTACAGAAATGACTTATTCAAGTTATACCAGAGCAACAGATTCAATTGTAACATACATTGCTTTGTCACCACTCTTAATGAATATAAGCGCGTCCTCAAAGAGTCAAAGTCACTATTCGCTGCTAGAATGAGACAAATATAACGTCTCACAAGATTGATTATGGTGATTACTGGCAGCTCAGTAAGAGTGTACTTAAAAAAAAAAGCAAATACTCGGTTTCTCCTCTCTTGAATCGATTTAAAGAGTTGTCTTCTACTTCAGATAAAGCCGAGTGCTTTGCCCGTAAATTCTCTTCCTAATCTACTTAAGACTTATCCGGATATGCTTAATATTATCTCCTAGAACAGAGTCCTAGTGGCATTATCGCCTATCGTGGGGTGAAATGATAAAAAAAAGTGTATCTGTTTTAGAGAAAGAAAAACATCATCATGGAATATATATATATATATATATATATATATATATATAATCATCGTCGTCGTCGTGATTTTCCGTTCCACGACCTTTACGAAACAAAGCGTATTAAAATAAGATTAGGCGCCCCTTCCAATTACCGACATATTATGATCGACAATACGGCAGTAATAGCCGTTCCAACTGCAAAAAATCGATTGACACATTTGGAGGCTCTTCACATCAAAAGACGGCCGCCAAACATTAAACGAATCTATTTCAGTCTCGGTGGAGACGCGTGAAAACGTCTTTGAACTAAAATCTCTCATTCGTCACGTGACACTTTACAGAATATCTATATAACGTTGGATATATATTTTACTGTTTGAAAAATCAAAAACGGGAATACCTGCTAAAACAGGTTTTATATATTAAAATGCCGTTGAGAATATTAAAGAACATATATATATATATATATATATATATATATATATATATATATATATATATATATATATGTGTGTGTGTGTGTGTGTGTGTGTGTGTGTGTGTGTGTGTGCGTTTGTGTGATGAAGAGGAAGAATACTGTGATAGACAGATGAACAAATATTTCAGATAATGTCAAAATACAAGTTTAAATCAATATTTTCACCTTTGAAATTGTTCAAACGTATGAGAATGCTTGTGAAGAAAAAGGAGAAAGTTCGTGATTCTATCTTTGTTGCTTATCGGCGCTGTCACCGCAATAATTTGACTCGAGTTACGGCTAGTTTTTTTATCCTTTTTAATGTTCTTTCAAGTGAATAAAAAGAACACCTCAGCAAATTCTGTTACGACACAAAATTGCAAGGAATATTATTTAGAAATGTTCGCGTTTTCCGTCTTCCCCCCCCCCCCATTTTGTCATGGGAACGCAAATTAAGAAAGAAATCGTTACGCAAAATGAGATTAACAGTAATGAAGACTTCAAAGAGTATTTCTAAAAGAAAAGAAAAAAACAAGAGAATACGCGAAGAAAGAATTTGGTTGAGTTTATCTTTTGGCTTAAAATTAAGACTGATTCAAACGCGCGAATAAATAGCATTACAATTCCGAAAGACGGAGTAAAAAAAAATAATTATCACTTGGGAATTCTTCACTTTCGTTTTACTTAAAAATCCGACAAGTTCTTTATTTTTTACAAAAAAATGAAAATGAAAGCTTTGAAAATAATTTAATTAAAAGCCCTCCCAATATAATATTTTAATATTTGATGGTTTTCAACTATACTGAGGGTAAAAATGCTCAAATCAAATTTAGACATTCTGCCCGAAAATATAGGAAAGCATTCTCACTTCAGATTCCTTGTTTACTTTAGCGATTCTTTCATTTTCAAGATGCAAATATTCCTCGTCAACACAAAATTCCTGCTTTAAAAGATCAAATCTTTCAGTTTTATTTTTTTCTGTGCGGAGCTGAAGGATATTTTGTTTCGTTCTTACTTTTCTTATACCTTCACCAACAAAAAGGGCAATGAAGCCACTACGACGCACGCTGTTAAAGTGAGAAAATCAAACTGCAACAAATATTATTATAGAGAAGAGAGAATTTCTATCTCTGCTGCTACGAAATATATATATATATATATATATATATATATATATATATATATATATATATATATATATATATATATATATATATATATATGTATGTTTCACAGCTCATCAGTGTGACTAGACGTCCGGTTGCCTCTAGCTAGGATCAAAACCCGACTGAATTGTCGTCAGTCGGAACTTCTACCACTAAGCCGACGTCGGACCGGCTCTTGTAAATAAAATATGTGGTGCAGTTCAATTTATATTACAATGAATCGCATTATATGCTGTATAAGGTCTTTCTTTAAAAACAAAATAATTTCCATGCCTGAAATGGCTGAATGTACAGTTAAAAGTACTTGCGTATTAAAGACCTTATATAGCTTATAATTTTTTTAAACAAGGATCATAAAATTCATCGAGTGATTTGTAGGTTAATGCACCTTTAAAATTTAGTTTGCGAAAGGATTTCACCACTTTTTTATCATTAACCTTACAAATCTACTTTTTGTATGAATGATTCATTTTTATGTATATACATATATACATGCATACACATACATACATATACATACACCTATACATATACACACACACATATATAAATATATCAATTTATACTGTAAGGTAAAAAAATAAATAAAATAAAACTGAATTCCTAAGAAAAAGAATCAATTCGATTGGCATTTATGAATCTTTACACAGATGAAAGCTTGTAAAATAATTAAAAAAAGACCTTATGCAATTGGA
Source organism: Acanthosepion esculentum (assembly GCA_964036315.1). Taxonomy (NCBI): domain Eukaryota; kingdom Metazoa; phylum Mollusca; class Cephalopoda; order Sepiida; family Sepiidae; genus Acanthosepion; species Acanthosepion esculentum. The sequence continues at coordinate 67,344,875 of OZ038509.1, read as the reverse complement.
ATATATAAACAGGGATCATAACATTCATCTACAGGTTCGGGGCTAATGTCATTTAGTAAATTTGTTTGCGAAGATGTATTCTCGCCATTTATATCATTAACTTCAATATCTGTTTTTTCTATGAATGATTCATGTAATATATATATATATATATATATATATATATATATATATATATATATATATATACAGATGAGCGATGGAGTAAAAGACGAAATACAATCATAGTCTTGAAATATGAAAGCATTTGTGTAGCGATTTCAAAATGTATTTATTACAATCTCTGATATTAAAACATTTAACTGTCTGCTCAACGGTGCATTATGTTAAATGTTTTCTCACATTTCTGACACTGTTTTTATTAAGCAAACACTCGTCATCTCTTGTCATCTATGTCTGTGTGAAGAGTATTATAAAGTGAATATTTACAATAAGAGGCTTTCTTATTGAAACAGTGTAAAAAATGGCTGAAAGCAATATAAACACTTTCAAATAATGGTTTTTTATGAAGGAGGTTTCATTTTGAAATTACCGAAAAGCTGTTTAGTCTGCACTCTAGACTGAAAGCAAAAATTGATCTATCTACAATTGGGATTAAAAACTTCATAGAGAATTTAAATCAGCACTAAACAGATCATAGAAACACACACGCATAACTCCCACTGTCTATGGAGAACGAATATATATACACATACTGGCAAAAATCCCACTATAGACTAACCAAAAGCACACACAAGAACCCTATATAATATATGAAGTATATATACATACATACATACATATATATATATATATATATATATATATATATATATATATATATATATATATATACATACATATATATATATATATATATATATATATATATATATATATATATATATATATTGAACGATAAAAATTATTAGAAAAATCAATTAAAATCTTCAGACATACTGGGTTGTAGATTAATATTCTTACGTTTTTATTATTATTATTTCATTTATATTCCTCGACTAGTTTCGACCAACATGGCCATCATCGGGAGAGAAAAAATGTTTCTGCTTGCTGTAGCAGTAAACTACGGAAATGAATGTCTTGATGAAGAAAACGAACTTTTGTCTGTAGTTTTCATTTGTTTTTTTATTATTTATTTATTTATCTTTTTAACATTCCTTGTGTTGGTCAAACAGTCTCTTTTAAGTTGTCATTTGAGATAAGAGCTATGTTCCCTTTTTTTTCTCCGGTCAGTTCAGCAGTTCATTTGTGTTTGGGGAGGGGATGGTAAGTGTGTTTGTGTGTGTGTGTGTGTGTGTGTGTGTGTGTGTGTGTGTGTGTGTGTGTGTGTGTGTGTGTGTGTTTTATTTAGTTTAGTGTGTGTGTTATTTAGTTGTTTAATCTCTGGTAAGTGTGTGTGTGTGTGTGTGTGTGTGTGTGTGTGTGTTATTTAGTTTTTAAGGGAGTGAGTATGATATGTGTTAGCTTGTATATTGCTATGGGTGTGTGTTATCATTTGGCTCATTAGGAAAGTGAGTGAGTATGTTGTGTGTGGGTGTGTGTATAGGTGTGAGGCCTCAACACCTCCGTAAGCCTGTCTTTTTTCTATGGGTATGGAATGTGGGTAGGTTTTGATTTGTAAGGTTATGTGTTGCTACTATCTATATTGTTCAATTTATGGTTTAGTCCGGCTGGAAACAGGGTGTGTAAACGTCGTATCCACTTATTTTCATGGAACTTTAAAATTCTTCTAGTGTTATCTGCTTTGCTATATATATATATATATATATATATATATATATATATATATGTGTGTGTGTGTGTGTGTGTGTGTGTGTGTGTGTGTGTGTGCGTGTGTGTGTGTACCTGTATGAGTGACTGCACATGTAAAAGAACGTATGTATATGAAATTTACATGGATGAGTTTACAATATATGATAGAGCAAGATCTCTGATATTACCTTCAAATATCACTCCATATTAACTTAAAACTAAATTTTAAGTAAGAGAAATTACCAATCTAAAAATAGTCGCAAATTAAATTCATGAATAAAATTCAAACTGATAGAGATATCACCTTAATAATCAATTACAACTAGAAGTAAACTTATATTTGAAAATAAAATTTTAGTGTTTTAATGTAAATTCTATGAATATTTTTCTAATCGACTATTTCATATTAAATCCCCAAAATGTTTGTAATACATTTTTTAAATAAAACAAACTTTAACAAACGTATAATTAAATTCCTTAGACTGTTTAAACATTCAAACTTATATCAAACATTATAATATTTATGAACTCTCAAAGTAAAGCAAAACAACGGCATCCATTCCAAAGAAAGTTAATGACACTTTATCACAACTTCTTTCTCTCTTTTTCTCTCTCTTTCTCTTTATGCCTTTTTGTCCCATCCCCCTCCCATATCAATATATAACTTCCGTTAAGTTAACCGATTTAATGTGTCAATGTCTGGATTTCCTCGAAACATTTAAATTTGAAAGAATAGAAATGTTACATTTAACTCAATCATGTCTCCCCCCCTTCACTTCCTCACTTCGTTAATTTACATATACTTATTACTGCCCGTCATAAATGTGTAAATTTTTTTTCATTTTTCGTTTCAACCTTTGGAAATAAAATCTGATGATCCGAGTTCATTTAAAAGGGCTGTGGTGAAATAATTTATTATATGGAACCTTAAAGTGGTCTGTTTTTATTTAAATTATTAGCTATGATTTACCTTGAGCTCTCTGGATTTTATCCTCCTTGGGTCTACCCATACGGATTACCTAGTTTTTCGTAAACTAACTATATATATATATATATATATATATATATATATATATATATATATATATATATATGTACACAAATGAGATATCTATTTCGAACATCTCGTAGACCTCTGTCGGTCAGGGTTGTCCATGGGTAGCATCCTAGATGTCTGCCTTGCTGGAGCATCGACATCTGTGACTGTAGACTCCGACAATCTCTGTTGCAGCGGGAGTATGTGTTTTCTTTCTCTGGTCTGTTGGAGCTGTCACTTTGTTTTCTGTGATCGCGCCTTTTCCTCAGCGACTTGTGTCAGCTTATCTTCCGCTTACTTGAGGTGTTTGGTCAGGGTTCGTCTCCATTTGGATCGTAACTCTGTGTTGATGAACACAGCTTTCATGTCGAGCCTCACAACATCACGGTAGCGCATCTGCGGCCGCCCCGAGGGTCTCCTTCAAGAGGTTAGGTTTCCATATATATATATATATATATATATATATATATATATATATATATATATATTGAATAAGATTGCTAATATATATATATATATATATATATATATATATATATATATATATATATATATATATATATATATATGTATATATATACATGTATATATATATATATATATATATATATATATATATATATATATATATATATAAAAGTGAATATAGAAGTCAACACTTAGAGACGACAATCTGTTTCATACTAGATGCAATCGTCAGGCCATCCTCAGCTATTTATTTCTCGTATTTTGTTTCTCCATATCTGCCTTATCTATGATGCGCTTTCTGCCTCTCTCTACACACTTTTAATTGAGGCATTCCTTTTTTGCATATATATATATATATATATATATATATATATATATATATATATATAGTACTAATTCCTTATTATAAAACAATACATATGTATGGAGAAGGAACATCTATTTTCACACTAGCAAAAACACACACACAATACACAAAAATGGAAATAGGTTTAAGTAGATACAGGGATCATAAAACGATAAGAACAAAGACCTCCTTCATTCGCCCTTTCTCTGACCAATCCTAATTGTTTTATTACACCTTAAGCAGAAGAATATTTACAAGTCTGGATTACTACTACACACAAAATCAATGGTTAAACATTGTAAAACATCAGATAAATTAATTATTTTTATTCATTCCCGTAAATAACAACTCTTTGTCTGATGAAGGTCGTGAGACCAAAAACACGTGTACCAAAAATATGGAAAACAAAGTATAAAATATATTTAAAATATCCACATTGTAACCAATAACGTTTACTTGCGGCTTTTCTCTTTAAAATATACTTTTCCCTCGTTGAAACAATTATAATCTCACCATATCTATCTAACTATATATATATATATATATATATATATATATATATATATATATATATATATATATATGTGTGTGTGTGTGTGTGAAGAAATATAGTCTTAAAGTGTGCTATATTTATGGGATAAAGTGCTCAATATCAGAGATAGAGCGCGTGTAAATATAAATGTGAACATTGAAGTCAACACTTAGGGGCGACAAGCTGTTTCATGCTAGACGCAAGCGTCAGGTCATTTGATGAGATATAGCACATATAAATAATGGATTTCGTTAAGCACCTGTTTGATAATGGACATTGATCGGGGATTCTGCAATGACATAGCTCTTTTCTCTAGGGGTATATTAGAATTTGTGTTTGGGTTGCGTTTCAGTATTCTATTGTTGTGTGATTTAATCATTCTATCTAGATTTCTAAGGAGGCACGGTGGAGTAATGGATAACGTCTTGGATTGAGGAATCGGAGAGCCGAGTTCGAATTCCAGTCGATTCCATTACATTCGCTTACGTGCTAATACCCTTGGGAAAGGTGTGAATCCTCTTCTTCTCCCTCCAACTATCGGTAAATAGCAGGACAGACTTGGTTCGATATCCTTGGATGGCAACTGGTCTAGGAGAAGGACAACCCTGAATTCAAAACCTGCGTTTTGGGGACCTTGTGGCATCCGTTGCACCAGGTCCCTGTATTCGTCCCTCCAAAAAGTGTGGATGGCCCTGCACAAAGCCTTCACCACTATAATCAAATCCTGTGTGGCTGTCGGGCTTTCAGTTTCTGGGAACTGATCTGTCTGACCCTCATACGTCGAGTTCGACGGGAGAGCGATGATAATAATCTAGATTTCTAGAACAGCTATAACTAATTTTTAAGGTATTGCGGTTGAAGTTTTGACTTAATTTACTCTTCGTAGGAAAGCGATTGTTAATTAAATTTAAGAATGTGTGTCCTAATTCCGTACGGTTTAATTTGTCGAAGGGAGGTGCATAACAAATTATTCTCCTTCCTCTATTGTTTTTTTAGAGTATCTAAAATTTGTTCTATATTTAATTTCGGAAGGTCTGTAGCTACTGTCGGTAAGGATTTTGTTATAAACAATTTTGTGCTTATCGAATATTTCTTTGGTACAGGAGTGCTGGTTGACACGACGTTCAACCGCTCATGAGATATGCTTAATAACCGGCGGTGGGTGATTGCAATTAAGATTTATATAAATGGAGGAAGCGGAGGGTTGGAAATTATTTAGGGTTAAGTTTAAGGTTACATCAAATAGGTCTACTTGTTTTATGTTAGAATTAATTTTGACCTTGAGGTGTAAAGATTTAAACACTCTATGAATCAATTTCCTCAACTTGTCAACTTTCCTTCCGGTAGAATTATTTACTACCATCAAGCCATCGTCCCTATAAATCCATATATTTTTTAAACTAATTCCCTTATGTGCAGTGAGATATTGTTTCACTCCGTCACGTTTTGATTTATGTATATTTTTTCTCAAAAAATAGAAAAAAGAAAGTGACATTTCACATACGGCCTGCTTACAAGTCGAGGGGCAATTGAAATGCACCGAAACGGAGATGCATCTTTGTAGTGAGTAAACTGTTTTTTGTCTATATGATAAAATTAGACTAAATAATTATTAGTCTACTGTTCCTGTCGAGTCCTCTTTTGAATTAATGATGTGAACGTTAGAATTTATATATTATTTTCATTCTCACTGCATCGGATATATATATATATATATATATATATATATATATATATATATATATATATATATATATATATATATATATTACGAAATGGACAAAGTCCGACAATTATTTTAAGACATTTTTATGTTTAACATTCTTTTTATAGATACAAGTATTTAAGTAAATGCTCTGTCTTTATAATAAACAGTATTAGACAACATTTACCGGCCTGAAGTTTATAAGCAGTAAATTCGACTTTGCCAGACGAATGATCCGATTTGGCCGAATCGGTTAAAAGGCGCGTCCGGCTATATAACGATATTCCGTATAGGATACAGGTTCGAATCCAGTTGGAGGGCGAATATTTTCTATGAAAGGCGTTAATTAATTAATAATATAAACAAATAAATTCTATAATTTAATAAAACCCTTGAAAACTCAGCCCAATCATTAAATAGAAAAACCCTTTGTAGAGTCGCCAAAAAAAAAAACAATTTTAATCCATTTCAACACGTTTGTAAAAGAAAATAGCCATTTGAATAAACAAATAAATAAAGAGATTAATAGACAGATAATAATGAAACAGAATCCTCTCGACACTTAACGACCTGCCGCAAGGCCATAAAATGCCTTTTTAAACCAACTAGACGGCGACCGCAACTATCAAACTTGAAATAGGGACCCCGACATAACTTCACATAAACTTTTCGAAGGGGACTGGTCTGTAGATAAAAATTAATTCTTAACTCTTAGAACACCTAACCAATATAGCCGACCCTAGCCGTTTCCATAGTAACTAATGTTGCAAGAGACCATACTTATAAACACGCGCAAACCACAAGATAGCTTATTCCCAAATTCTCGCTTGACGAGGAATCGAGACCAGACACCTTAATTCAACTTAATTTCAAAAATTATATTAAGGGTCTCGGCTCTTGTTTTTGAAAAATGAGAACTCTTATGTAGCGAAGGAATCATATTTAATATATATATATATATATATATATATATATATATATATATATATATATATATATATATATATATATATATAGCAGGTATCCTTTTATCTCACGAGATAAAAATAGCCAAAATTCAGTCCTTTGGTAGTGAAAGTGGAATGACCTCCTAAGGACGCAAGCGATGGTACATGGAATCCGTACGCTGCCCAAACTACATTGCCCTCCTTATGACAAAATGCAAAGGAAAACAGGACATTACATTTTGACTGCAAGGGTTGCTGAAAAGTTGTCATTTTTGACAGTCAATCGGCTTCGGGACTCCATGCCGAGTTTTCTGTCTTCCACTTAACCCAGCGTAACTTTCTGCGTAAAGTAACTTTCAGATGAACAAAACAATTTTGTCTTTGGAAATGATGAACACTACTATATTCGTCCTGAAAAAAAAAAAACAACAACACTCTAAGGATGACATTGTCCTAATGTCGAGAGTACTTGGAATAAAAAAATAATATATATCAACTCGGTAATTTTCTCTTTCCCTTTAATGATGACACCAAAATTCCTACTCGTGAATAAGAAATGATTCTGTTGTAAATAAGTAGGCAAAACCTCAAAAATATTCAGTGAAACATGTCTCCGTAGTATATATATATATATATATATATATATATATATATGTGTGTGTGTGTGTGTGTGTGTGTGTGTGTGTATAGGTCTGTATTTGGAAAGCAGCCCTTCTTTAATATATGTTTTGTTCAACCATATTAACAAGGTAATTTATTAAGTTTTATAATTTTATTTTTCTTGTTAGGGAACAGGAATTTTATTTGCTATATTTGTAAGTTCAAAAATTGTCCAAAGCTGTGTTGATACCGATTAAGGTAATGTATGCTCTTTTCAAAGATTTTAGATACAATGCTATAATACAGAGTATGCAAAAGCTATTGTAGACTGTTAGGATGTTGCTGAAAAGTATGTATATACTTAATTTCCAGAGCCATATATATAGTGGTTGTGGTCATAGTGTAAATATTTGGGTGTGGAAGAATATTATATATACATTTCTATATATCCGAACAATTGCAGGCAATGAAAGTTTAAAATCTCAGCATTCGAAATTCTTCAGCGTCTCGCGTCGCTGCCTAATTATGAAGGACGCTTGCGTTTTTTTATCCCCTCCTAGCTACACGGATAGAATTCCAACAATAAAAATAATTCTTTAGTTCGATGAAAAGGTGAAGCGAGTTGTACAGAAATTTGTCCACTTTCTAATTCCTTTGTCAAATATATGTGTGTGTATATAAAAAAAAAATTTGTATATTTTCCCTACATATATGTATATATATATATATATATATATATATATATATATGTGTGTATGTGTGTGTGTGTGTGTGCGCGCGTGCGTGTGTGTGTGCGCGCGTGCGTGTGTATATTACAAAATATAAGTTTTTATAGTTTTAAGTCTGTTTAAGATATATATATATAAATATATGTCATTCGCAGACAGTACTGTTTCGCTGTATCATAGCTCCTCAGCGTGACTAGACAACCGAATGCCTCAAGCCCGGATCGGATACCCAACCACTTATAACACTGAGCCATCTTCACACGACAGAGCGAATCAGCTTAATCTAGCGTATTGTTTTACAAATGTAAACAAACGCCAATATATATATATATATATATATATATATATATATATATATATATATATATATATATATATATATTCTGAGGAAGGACCGAGGTGGTCTGAAATATCAAATATATAAAAACATATAAATAAATACTTTCACAAAAAAACACCAATTATTTTTCTTTTAATTTGCAACTTTTCCGTTATTTTATCCATATTATATATATATATATATATATATATATATATATATATATATATATATATATATATATTAGTATATAAATATTTTTAAATCCAATTGGTCATCGTTTACTTTAAATATAAAATAAAACATTAATCCCCATTTATTTTAAATTTAAATCCTGTCTATTTCAAATACAATATTTAAAAGTAATATAAAACCAGTAATCTCCGTATAATATATGGACTGCGCCAGCGTTATGTTAAGCATATATTATACTAAAACAATAAAATACATAATTAATACAAAACAAAGGAATAAGTTAAAACTTGCAGGAGGAGTTTACTCAATCGCTTGTAATGATTGCCACAAATATTATATAGGTTTAAACAAAAGATTAGATGAACAGAAAAGAGATATCTTACGAAATAATGCACGCAATACATTAGTTGTTTAGCGTAAGGATTCTGACTATAATCTTGTATTAAAAATGTCACCTTAAAAGAGAAAGCAACTTAATTTCTGCCTTTCTTGGTAGATCTTCTGATGTAATGATACAGAAGGCGCTTATCTCACTTTCGTGGATATAAGTATTGTGGACCCAGAATAGGTCCGAAAGAAATCTCGAACTCGGCAATTTAGTGAAACATATTATTAAACAAAAGAACGAATACAAAAGTGTTGCACGTCCGACTGACGGCAAAGTACAGTAGTCCACTCGTCAACTGTAGACAGCTTTATTTACTTGCCCCCCCCCCCACGAGAGAAAGATGTGGCACAAGGCCGAGTTTTACGTGGGTATTCCGAGCCCGTAATCTCGGCCAAAAAAATACCCGTAGTAACTGTAGTGCTGTGTTTAGTCCAGTAGAAAAATCTGCGTATACGCGGATTTCCTTAGACTTCTTCTTCACATACACTACAGGTGCTGCCCACTGGCTATATTCCACTTTAGATAAAATGCCAGTTTCTACAAGTCTGTCTAATTCCTTGTCTATTTCACCTAACGAGGCGAAAAGCACATTCCTTTTTTTACAAAAATATTGGTTGAATGTTCTGTTTTAGCTCAAATTTTGCTGACATCTTTTTGCATCTACCAAGGCCAGGCGAAAAGACCTCGGGGAAGGTTTTCTTTTAATTCATTTTTTAGTTTATCTGACTTGGTCGTCAGGCTTTCTATTTTCTGACAAAAAGTATTAATTAGTAAATCCCACAGATTGAACTGCTGCATCCAATTTGTGCGAAATAGATTGGATGTGTTTTTTAACACGAACATTTTCAATTTTTTGGTTGTTCCGTTCAAAGTAACTTTCGCGATAATTTCACCCTCAAACTAAATTTTTTGACCGATCACCGACCTAGCTATTTTGCCGGTTTTTAGAATGGTTGGTTTATTTAACCTTTTCCAAGTATGTAGGTTGATAATAAATCAGACCCGGAGTCTAATTGTAACCTGACTTTTTTATTCAGTATTTCTACCTGCACATACTTTCTTATATTTTTGACGTCCAGTTCATCTGTTTTTCTGGTTCTAATCCGGCTCCTCCTTTATTTTCTCTGCAATGTGAACTCTTGTGTCCAACTTTATTACAAGTTAAACAGGTTTTAAACCGATATTGGCAATCTTTAAACAAATGAAGTGCTCCACAACGGTAACATGGAATAGGCGGTAAATGTTTCTGTTTTTCATTGAGTTGACTTTTTTTTTTAGGAGAGTGAAAATAATCTTTTTTGGTTTGACTTGTTTTTGAAGGAGAGAAAAATGTGGTTTTCGATGTATTTTTCTTATGTCTGACTCTTCAATGTCTCTAGAATCATTTTTTACACTTATATATTTTTGCCAGTCCTCGACTATATTTTGTAAGGTTAAATTTGGTTCTCCCTCTAACCTGATTAGGACTCTACGTATAATTTCTGCATCATTCGTTGATACAAGTCCTTGTACGAATATTAGGCATTTTAAATTGTCTGCGGTAAGTTCAGTCAATTTAAAATCGTCACAATGTTTGTTAACTACCGATGCGAACGTCAAGTAACCTTCACTGTCTTTGTTAGTGAGGTTTAAGCACTTCCACCTTTTGTGGAATAACGACGTTTTTGGGCTGAATAATTCCGTAAGGAGTGTTAAGCTTCAACGAAAGTCAAATCACTATTTTTTCGAGGTAGTATGTAGTCCGTGAGTTTACTATGTTCAGTAGTCCCTAATTTCCGGAGCAGTAGGCGTTGCTTTTTAGCGTCTGCCCATTTTCTACAATCTATTTCGAATAGATCCTCGTACCTTCTGAAATACGAAGCGAAGGTTTTATCTTCGTCTGGCGAAGAAGTGAAATTGTCAATTGTACTCCAAATCGCGTTTTGTGAAAAAGTAGTTTCGCTCTCGGTATTTTGACCCTTATTCGACCTTGTTTGTAGAAACAATTCTTCAAACCTTTTCTACTGTTCTATCATTTGTCGCTGTAATTCTAATTGTTTTCTTCGTTTCTTTGTTGTTTTTCTTCGTTTCTTCGTTGTTGTTCAAACTGGACTCTAACCGATTCTAACATAATAGCTTTAAACTCTTCCATGTTTTAATTTTCAATATTACGCTTCTAACGTAATTGTAATTGTACCAAACCGTTGTGTTGCTCGGAGGGGAGGAGAAGGAGAAAAATCACTTTTTTTTCTCTTTAAATGTGTTATTCACATACACAGTATTTTTTTTAGACAACCGCGAAACGTAAAGTTTATAACTTCGGCGCTATTTTTCCTTTTTTTTTCGCCGATAAGCCTGTTTTTTAGACTTTTTTTTTTAGGTTGTCAACCGAAGAAAAAAATCTTTAATTGTTCTTCGTTGTGAACACTGGTAAATAATTTTTTTCTTTTATGATTTCACGTGAAGTTCGTTCGAGTCGTCATTGCCAGTGTTGTAGACACTGGAACCAAAAATAATTCTTTATGGCTCTCCCGTGGAGTTCTTCGAATCCTCGTCGCCAGGGTTGTGGACCCAAAATAGATCCGAAAGAAAACTCAGCAATTTAGTGAAAACATATTATTAAACAAAAGAACGAATACAAAAGTGTTGTACGGCCGAGTGACGGCAAAGTACAGTAGTCCACTCGTCAACTGTAGACAGCGATATTTACTCCCTCCCCACGAGAGAAAGATGTGGCACGAGGCCGAGTTTTACGTGGGTATTCCGAGCCCGTAGTCTCGGCCAAGAAATGGCCGTAGTAACTGTAAAAACAGAATCGGGTTGGTCAACCTCCCCGAACGAGACTCTACCCTTCGGAGGAGCCTCGTCCGGTTTCCTCTCTTCTCAGAGGCATAGAGTTCAACCGTCTTGCTGGAACAGGGCAACTGTAGACAGCGATATTTACCGTCCCCCCCCCCACGAGGGAAAGATGTGGCACAAGGCCGAGATTTAAGCGGGTATTCCGAGAACGTAGGCTCGGTCAAAAATGTCCGTAGAAACTGTAAAAAGAGAATGGGGTTGGTCAACCTCCCCGAACGAGGCTCTGCCCTTCGGCGGAGCCTCGTCCGCGTTCCTCTCTGCTCAGACCCAGAGAGTTCGACCATCTGGCTGGAACAAGTCGCCACAAGGCTGTCAACTGTAGACAGCTCTGCCGAGAGGCATAATCTCCTTGTATATATAGTAATAGGACGAGTCCATTTAGTGCATAAAGGTGGGTCCCGTAACAATAAGTAACATGAGTGAGATGACTCATTACGACTTCACTCCATACAGTGACGAAGGCGGCAGCGAAATTCAGTTCGTTTTCCAGCAATGTTGCTGTTTACCTTTGGGAATATATCTTTCCCAGATATAATAAGAAACCCCAAAACACATTCCGCAATTTGAGAACAGCCAATCTTCGCTCTTTTCCGATTGTTCGATATCTCCTAGCCTAGGACATAGATGAATCCGTCCCGTCTGGATTTGGGGTCCTAAATGTAACTTCTCCTTACAAAAAACAATAACAAAACGTGTCACATGAGGACATATATATATATATATATATATATATATATATATATATATATATATATATATATATATATATATTATGAAATGGACAAAGTCCGACAATTATTTAAAGAGATTTTTATGTTTAACATTGTTTTTATAGATACAAGTATTTAAGTAAATGTTCTGTTTATAATTTTCTATGAAGATTGCTCGGACACTCAGGCCGGTAAATGTTATTTAATACTGTTTATTATAAAACAGAGCATTTGCTTAAATACTTGTATCTATAAAAACAATGTTAAACATACAAATGTATTTAAATATATATATATATATATATATATATATATATATATATATATATATATATATATGAGTGATAGAAACTATTAGCAGGATTTGAAATAATCATAATTAAGTAATTCATATAAATCTACAAGAAACCTCAACAGAATACAGAAAGTACTGGACGGCCGTCTCGTCCTATATTTGGGATTCATGAGCGGTGCGCATTCGTTATCGAGAATTGAAACCCAAACAGTTTATATATATATATATATATATATTGACCAGTAATATTATGAATATATATATTTGATCATTTATATGTATATATTTGATGATATATATATATATATATATATATATATATATATATATATATATATATATATATATATATATAGTGTTTATATCATTCATTCAAGTACAACGTGAATACCCCCTAGAGGTGTTAATCGATCGATCTACTTTCGACAATTCAATAAAAATTGAAACTGATCTCCCGTGGTCGATTGTATGGAGTTTTTCCACTTCCATTTTTCAAACCGTTTAAATTAACGAGCCTTACAATCTCCAAAGGATTGCCTTCCATCTCCGGAGAATATTTCCGGAGCGAGGGATACGAATACCTTACCAACGCCAGCAGCAGGCACTTTTCGAGAACACCTTGGGATCGCTCCATCTCGCTGAAATATTGGCTTCAGTTCTCGCTCTGGCTCAACGAGAAATCTGCGATACGTCTTCAGAGCGTCCAAATTACTTTTCAAATGTTCGAAACCTGTTTAACGTTATTCCCTTGTCATGAGAACATTGGAGAATGGCAAAATGAAAGAAGACTTAATGGTGGACTTCAGGCAAAGCGAGCGCGTGCGCAAAAAAGCACGAAAGGCATTCAAGAGGGAATATATGCATTTATGTGTGTATGTAAATATCTATCAATATATTTCAGTCTGTTATCTATCTATCTATCTATCTATCTAAGTCTGCCATTATCTATCTACCTATTTCAGTCTGTCATTATATAGCTATCTCAGTCGATTCATATCTATCTAGATGGTTATCTATGTATCTATCACGTAGTGTTACGAAGCTTAACGACAATAAAGGGTTCGACCAACATTCGTGCCACATCTAAGCGACGCTTCGAAAATCACAGTCTGTTCATATCTATCTATCTATTCTATCTATCTATCTATTTCAGTTTCTTCATATCTGACATAGTCTACACATTACCTAAATCTGTTCATATATATATATATATATGTATATACATATATATATATATATATATATATACATATATATATATATATATGTATATATATTTCATATATATACATGTGTGTGTGTTTGTGTGTCTGTATAATATGTATATATATATATACATATATTTATAAATTCTATACATATGTTATATATGTGCAGTGCTTATTAGAAAACCATCAATATCCGTGATATATATATATATATATATATATATATATATATATATATATATATATATATATATATATATATAATTATTTATTTGAATATTACAACATAAATATGTTATAATATCACGACAAAAACAGCCATTTTGTTTCAACACTTCTGGTGTCTTATCAAGTGATGATGTAGAATATAGAATAAATGGTTTTAAAAGTTTCAAATTAATTAACGATCCTTATCTAGGAGTAAACGCTGTTACATAAGCTAGAATGACCAATCAAAATACAAGTATAGGGTAATTCGAAAAATTAGACAACTAAGCAAGGTTATCATAGATATTAAAAAAATTATAAAATTTGAAATTAAAATTAAAAGTAAAAAATTAAAAATTACCTATTTAGAAATCTAAATCAAATCTCTATTAAGTTTTAAATTGTAGCATTACCGAGGCGAAAAAATATAAAAATATAAAAATAAAAATAAAAGATATATATGCTATTTAATTTATATTTTCATTGAAATTATGTTGAAAGGGATGTTAAGAACCACAGACAGAAATGTATACACTTTTAGTTTCATTTCAACATGTTAGTCGCCTCTCACGCGAAATCATTCGAACATACGCAGGTTATAATTCATAAGCGCTCAGACGTATTTAGATATATACACACACATAAAATACGGTGACGAGACACGACTCTTGATAAAAGAAAAAAAAATAAATAAATATCTACACCACATACAACCACACGTACGCAAATGCACTTTCCTTACACATAGACATCAATACACACAGGCACATACATCCACATTCATTATGACCGAGACGGTCAGATGTCATAGCTAAAAGTGAATATATTCGTGGCTTAATATGTTATTAAACGAATTTTATCTTGAAATATAACTAATCTGGTCAAATATATATAGATAAAATTTAAACAAATAAATATATATAAATATATATATATATAATTTCAAATCATATAGTTTTCGACACAATACAGACAAAAGTAAATAACCACCTCCATATTTAATTGTACATTCACACATACGCATACAAATCAACACACGTACCTGCAGATCGATATATACGCATAATAGGTACGCATATACAGACATACGCACATAGACATACATATAGATAAGCACATATAAATATATCGACCCATACGTCAACGCAGAAAAGTAAATAAAGCAAGTAAAGAAATATATACATAAAGATGAAACTATATACAAATACATACATACATACACATACACATACATATTTAGATGTACACACATACGCACGCATACATATATGCATATAAACTAAATATATACACAGGCATTTACAAATACATGTATATACATGAAAAATCAAACAAACGTAAATTAAAACGATATAAATATAAAAATGTATATACACATCAGCTTGTACATACATATACATACATACATACGCAACTACACATATATATATATACACACATACATACATATATATACACATATATCTACACACATACATACACATATACATACACATACATACACATACATATATACATACACACATACATATATACATATACATACACATGATTTATTATTCATATGTTAACCTGTTTATGTGTACGAGTAGGGGTGTAAATTCTGGTAAGTGTCTACCACTAAACGTGGTAGACACTTGTGGGTTGTCAGGCTCTCCGAATCCGTATACTTGCTGAATATACTATTGTTATGTGTTTTAATTATTTTCTCTAGGTTATCTGCACAACTATAGCTTAACTTAAGAGTATTGGACTTAAATATTTTACTAAGTGAGTTGGTTTCAGATTTGGGGAAATGTTTTTAATGAGGTTTAGAAACAAGTGCCCCAATTTAGTTTTAACCATAATGTTACCTAGACGTTACCTCACTAGCAACACATACCAACCATATGTAAAAATTAATTCCAATCCAATATACGTACATCCAAATTCTAACCACCCCCCTGCAATCATCAAACACATACCCTATTCTATTGAATGTAGGATCAGTAATAACTCTTCAAACAAAGATATTTTTAATAAACATAGAGACCTTTACAATTCTGCACTTAAAAATTGTGGATACAAAAATATTATTATTCAATATAAAAGCCCTATAAATAGCAACAATAATGGTAGAAAGAGATCTAGAAAAATCATATGGTATACTCCCCCTTTTAACATTATGGTTAAAACTAAATTGGGGCACCTGTTGTTTCTACTGTTGGATATGTATATGTGTATATATGGGTATATATATGTAAGGGTTTGTTTTGTTTTTGTTTTTTATGAAGGCATATGGTTGTGTATATTGGCATCTATCATATGTTAACCTGTTTATGTGTAAGAGTAGGTGTGTAAATTCTGGTAAGTGTCTACCACTAAACGTGTATGTTTGGGTATATAGAGATATATATGTGTACTTGTGTCTGTAAATATGTGTATACATATGCATATGTATGTATATGTATGTGTGAGTGTGCATATGTGTGTGTATATGTAATATGTATGTATATATGTGTATGTATATGTTTATATATGCATATATATGTATATGTGTGTATGTTTAAATGTGTATATATGTATGTATATATGTATGTATATGGGTGTACATATATATGTGTGTG
The DNA here is from genome assembly GCA_964036315.1 of Acanthosepion esculentum. Classification (NCBI taxonomy): domain Eukaryota; kingdom Metazoa; phylum Mollusca; class Cephalopoda; order Sepiida; family Sepiidae; genus Acanthosepion; species Acanthosepion esculentum. The sequence goes on along the minus strand of OZ038509.1, from coordinate 67,327,995 downwards.
TAGGTATTTATATGTATACGCTCGACTGTTGGTGTACTGTATATCTGGATGTGTCGATATGGGTATTTATATATGATTAGATATTTGTGTATATATGGATGTATATTTGTGTGTCGTTGTATGTGTATTTGTATGTATGCTTTAGTGTCTTGGAGTGTATCATAGATACAAACTAAAATCAACTTTTGTTGATAAGGAACCTTTAATTGCTTATAGACCGTTGTTCTTTTCTTAAATTATGATAAACTTTTAATATATTTTATCATAATATTTTTGGAATATTATTAGAATATAAGTTGGTCTCTGTATACTTATTCCTTTCCCTTTTGTGTGTATGTGTCTACATGTTTATGTGTATATATGTATATGTGTTTGTATATGTATGTGTGTATGTGTATATATATATATATATGTACGTACGCATATATATATGTATGTATGTGTATATGTATATATGTATGTGTGTATGTATATATGTATGTGTATGTATGTGTATGTATGTGTATGTATATGTGTATGTATGTGTGTAGATATATGTGTATATATATGTATGTATGTGTGTATATATATATGTGTAGTTGCGTATGTATGTATGTATATGTATGTACAAGCTGATGTGTATATACATTTTTATATTAATATCGTTTTAATTTACGTTTGTTTGATTTTTCATGTATATACATGTATTTGTAAATGTCTGTGTATATATTTAGTTTATATGCATATATGTATGCGTGCGTATGTGTGTACATCTAAATATGTATGTGTATGTGTATGTATGTATGTATTTGTATATAGTTTCATCTTTATGTATATATTTCTTTACTTGCTTTATTTACTTTTCTGCGTTGACGTATGGGTCGATATATTTATATGTGCTTATCTATATGTATGTCTATGTGCGTATGTCTGTATATGCGTACCTATTATGCGTATATATCGATCTGCAGGTACGTGTGTTGATTTGTATGCGTATGTGTGAATGTACAATTAAATATGGAGGTGGTTATTTACTTTTGTCTGTAATGTGTCGAAAACTATATGATTTGAAATTATATATATATATATTTATATATATTTATTTGTTTAAATTTTATCTATATATATTTGACCAGATTAGTTATATTTCAAGATAAAATTCGTTTAATAACATATTAAGCCACGAATATATTCACTTTTAGCTATGACATCTGACCGTCTCGGTCATAATGAATGTGGATGTATGTGCCTGTGTGTATTGATGTCTATGTGTAAGGAAAGTGCATTTGCGTACGTGTGGTTGTATGTGGTGCAGATATATTTTTTATTTTTTTTATTTATTTATTTTTTTTTATCAAGGGTCGTGTCTCGTCACCGTATTTTATGTGTGTGTATATATCTAAATACGTCTGAGCGCTTATGAATTATAACCTGCGTATGTTCGAATGATTTCGCGTGAGAGGCGACTAACGTGTTGAAATGAAACTAAAAGTGTATACATTTCTGTCTGGGGTTCTGAACATCCCTTTCAACATAATTTCAATGAAAATATAAATTAAATAGCATATATATCTTTTATTTTTATTTTTATATTTTTATATTTTTTCGCCTCGGTAATGCTACAATTTAAAACTTAATAGAGATTTGATTTAGATTTCTAAATAGGTAATTTTTAATTTTTTACTTTTCATTTTAATTTCAAATTTTATAATTTTTTTAATATCTATGATAAACTTGCTTAGTTGTCAAATTTTTCGAATTACCCTATACTTGTATTTTGATTGGTCATTCTAGCTTATGTAACAGCGTTTACTCCTAGCTAAGGATCGTTAATTAATTTGAAACTTTTAAAACCATTTATTCTATATTCTACATCATCACTTGATAAGACACCAGAAGTGTTGAAACAAAATGGCTATTTTTGTCGTGATTTTATAACATATTTATGTTGTAATATTCAAATAAATAATTATATCTGCTCTACTCTGTATTGAGCACTCTTTAAAGAATAGTAATTGTTGGTTATTAGAATTCACTCCGTATATACCAATCCCAAACTTGGGATATATATATATATATATATATATATATATATATATATATATATATATATATATATATATATATATATATATATATATCCGTCTATAATTGTCTTTCTGACTATTCATATTTATTTATATCAGTCAATTGATACATACACCCATATATATATATATATATATATATATATATATATATATATATATATATATATCGGGAAGAGTTTATAGTTGTTTCAACGAGAGAAATGTGTATATTTTAAAAAGAATATAAATGTCCAAGAAAGACATTTGAAGCTATACCATGTAAAAAATTTATTTTTATATGGGAAATATCTACTCTTTGCTTGAAGAAGGTTGCGAAACCAGAAACACGTGTAGAAGAATTAGGGAAAAGCGTATAATATATATTTTAAAATTAAGAATCTACATTTCAACCATAAACGTTTGCGGTTTATCTTCTTTTCAAAATAACTACATATAATTGTTTCTTTCTGAAAGGAGGAGTTATTTACTGATTATAATTAAACTCCGCCCTACCAAGGATTTGAATTCAGAAGGATATAACACGAATTTCACAAACCAATGATTTAATCCACTGGGCCATTGTTCAGGTTTCGGTAGTGTGTAAATAAAAATAAGAACTAGATAAGACACTGGCAGCGGAACGATTTTATCTACTGGCGTAGATAAAATTAAGGGTTTAGTTCAGGGTCCCCTGTACGTTACCCCAACCTATGTACACCAGAGGTCAACGGACGAAGCGTTGGCGATCAACAACAAAGATAAAGACAACAGTCCTTATGTAAATAATGTAAATATAGAATTGTATACATCTGTCTGCTTCTTTATACGTCATATAGTCGGAATTGCGAATTTTTTCGGTCATTTTTGTTAATTCATTTTGACCCCAAAATCGAGAATGATTAACAGTATTTTTTTCTCGGTACACTTTATGATCTATAAAGGCCTGAAAACAAGTTACTGCATTATCATTAATGCGGTATGGTAGATGGCAGAGCAGCTGGGAAGGCTGAGAAGGTTCGTGGAAAAATACTGAGGTACCGCGTCCTGGGTATGACGATAAACTACATCCGCCTCTGGGGTAAGACGATAAACTACATCCGCGTCCTGGGTATGACGATAAACTACATACGCGTCCTGGGTATGACGATAAACTACATCGGCGTCCTGGGTAAGACGATAAACTACATCCGCATCCTGGGTATGACGATAAACTACATCCGCGTCCTGGGTATGACGATAAGCTACATTCGCGTCCTAGGTATGACGATAAACTACATCCGCGTCCTGGGTATGACGATAAACTAAATCCGCGTCCTGGGTATGACGATAAGCTACATCCGCGTCCTGGGTATGACGATAAACTACATCCGCGTCCTAGGTATGACGATAAACTACATCCGCGTCCTGGATATGATGATAAACTACATCCGCGTCCTGGGTATGACGATAAGCTACATCCGCGTCCTGGGTATGACGATAAACTACATCCGCGTCCTGGGTATGACGATAAACTAAATCCGCGTCCTGGGTATCACGATAAACTAAATCCGCGTCCTGGGTATGACGATAAACTACATCCGCGTCCTGGGTATGACGATAAACTACATCTGCGTCCTGGGTATGACGATAAGCTACATCCGCGTCCTGGGTATGACGATAAACTACATCCGCGTCCTGAGTAAGACGATAAACTACATCCGCGTCCTGGGTATTACGATAAACTACATCCGCGTCCTGGGTAAGATAATAAACTACATCCGCCTCTGGGGTAAGACGATAAACTACATCCGCGTCCTGGGTATGACGATAAACTACATCCGCGTCCTGGGTATGACGATAAACTACATCCGCGTCCTGAGTAAGACGATAAACTACATCCGCGTCCTGTGTATGACGATAAACTACATCCGCGTCCTGAGTAAGACGATAAACTACATCCGCCTCTGGGGTAAGACGATAAACTACATCCGCGTCCAGGGTATGACGATAAACTACATTCGCGTCCTGGGTAAGACGATAAACTACATCCGCGTCCTGGGTATGAAGATAAATTACATCTGCGTCCTTGGTATGACGATAAGCTACATCCCCGTCCTGGGTATGACGGTAAACTACATCCGCGTCGTGGGTATAACGATAAACTACACCTGCGTCCTGAGTATGACGATAAACTACATCCGCGTCCTGAGTAAGACGATAAACTACAACCGCGTCCTGGGTATTACGATAAAGTACATCCGCGTCCTGGGTATTGCGATAAACTACATCCGCGTCCTGGGTAAGGCGATAAACTTCATCCGCCTCTGGGGTAAGACGATAAACTACATCCGCGTCCTGGGTATGACGATAAACTACATCCGCGTCCTGGGTATGACGATAAACTACATCCGCGTCCTGGGTATTACGATAAACTACATCTGCGTCCTGGGTATGACGATAAACTACATCAGCGTCCTGGGTAAGACGATAAATTACATCCGCGTCCTGAGTATTACGATAAACTACATCCGCGTCCTGCGTAAGAAGATAAACTACATCCGCTTCCTGGGTAAGAAGATACACTGCGTCCAAACAGCAAGGCCTCTTATATTACGTTTTTGATAAAATAATCTTGTCAGCTGTAAGTTTTTGAAAAAATAATATGACCAGCTATACATTTTTGAGAACAGAAATGGATTTTTGACAAAACCAAAATATTACCAGGAAAAAAAAAATTGTCGGCATTAAGTGACCCATTGAGTTTGATAAGCCGTAAAACAAAACGAACAAACAAACAAACTGAGGTACCATTTTTTTAAAAACCTTGTTATTATTACATCATTTTGTAGAACAGCGTTTCACTTGATTCAAGTAAATTCTTTATCTGTGAAGAGACTGTCCAGTATTCACTTTCATATAAGAGGACCAATATTACATAAAATTTTCAGTACTTTTTTTTCTGTATCTTATTATTATGCTTAGCTTTTACAAGGCACCTTTCGCTATCCAAATGAACCTGCAGAGTTCAGTGTCACACTTTCTGTCCTCTGTTAACATACTTCCCAGATATTTGAATGCTTGTAATTGTTTGATTTTGGTATCTCCAATTTGTAACTTGCATGTTGGGATGTTCCTTTTGCAGACAACCATGTATCTTGCAAATGGTGCTTTGTTCTTTAATACCACAGTCATTTTTTACGTTCTATCTTATTTGCTGTAGTCAACATCCCGTGTTTGCTATCAATGTTTTGTCATTTGCTTATTTCACATTTTTATGATGGTGACTATCACTAATGCATCATGACTTTTAATTCTATTAGTATCGCCTCACTGTAAGCATTGAATAAGTAAGATGATATGTGTTATCTCCTTCCTGTTTTTGTTTACTTCAGTCATGTGCCGTGCGTGAAACACGTTTAGGCGATCATTTATCTTTCGATACATGACTGATGATACAGATTTTTATTCCTGCAGAAGGTTGCCATTTCTTTCTGCGGTACGCCAGTTGCCATCTAAGGCTATACAACCCGGTCTGTCCTGCTATTTACCCATAGCTGGGGGAAGAAGAAAAGGATTGTCCGAAGGGTATTAGCACGTAAATGAATGTAATGGATTTGAGTAGAATTTGATCGAAGGGAAAATTAATTTCCTACTCAACAATACGTTTAGAACAAAATCTAATTGTATCAGTAGGAATATTTGTAGTCAGTCAGTTATGTGCCATGCGTGATACACGCTGAGGCGATCATGTATCTTTCGATACATGACTGACGAGGCAGATTTTTTCCCGCAGTAGGTTGCCATTTCTTTCTGCAGTAGACCAGTTGACATCAAGGCTATAGAACCCGATCTGTCCTGCCATTTACCCATAGCTGGAGGAGAAAAGGATTCATACCTTTCCCAAGGGTATGTAAGTGAATGTAATGGATTTGATTGGAATTCAATCGATGGGAAAAATTAATTTACTACTCAACAATACGTTTATAACAAAATCTAATTGTATCAGTAGAAATATTTGTAGTCAGTCAGTTATGTGCCATGCGTGATACACGCTTAGGCGATTATGTAACTTTCGATACGTGACTGACGAGGCAGTTATTTTCCCGCAGTAGTTTGCCATTTCATTCTGTAGTAGGCCAATTGCCATCCTAGGATATAGAATATGATCTGTCCTGCTATTTACCCATAGCTGGGGGGAGAAGAAAAGGATTCAAACCTTTCCCAAGGGTATTAGCACGTAAATTAATGTAATGGATTCGACTGGGATTCGAACTCGGTTTACTTAATTCATTAACGGTTCTATCTAGCAGTTCAGACGGTTCTTTTTAACTTACTTTATCAAATTATTTTGCATATTTGTAATCGTATTTACCCCAAGCAAGGCAATAAAGCCACTAAAACACAAAGGATTACTGTGTTTGAAAGAATTGGAAAACAAACATTACTAAGAAGCTAGAACAATAAGTAATCAGATAGATAGTAGAAAACGGTTGACATTGTATTAAATCTTGGAAAACCACAGTCAAGTGGAATGCATGAAACCGGAATAGAGTTCCACAAGCGAGAAGTGTGAGTAAAGAAACTGTTAACATAGAACCTACAGTTACATCTAACAAATTTAAATGTAAATTGATTTAAATTCATAAAATCTAGGTACCATAGCGAAGAGTTCACCCAAAAGTATTTATAGAAAACGTACAGGGAAGCTAGCTTAAGACGATGAGAAAGTGACTGCAGCCGAGGTGCCAGAACAGGATCAATAATATTGCTGGTTCTTCCATGTATTTTATCAAGAATAATCAGGAGCATCGGACTATATATGGCATCAATATTCTAAACATGGACGAAAGTTAGACTTATAGCTACGAAAGATAGTTCCACAGTTAACTAATCTTCTTAGCAGCTGACCTATCCGTTTATTCAATATAGTCTTTACAATGTCATGTCAACCAAGAATTTTAGCCCGAGAAGGAACATCGTGTCACACGTTTGGTTGTTAGTATCAGTTATGCTGTTGGATGTCAGAAAGAAGTCTCTCAGAGGAATGTCTATAATTTTGTAAATTTGTATCTAGCAGTCAGTGCAACAATCCAAGTTGTAGTCATTAAGAAATTTCTTTCACTACCTTCTGTCGGAGTTCCTGTAATTTCTGTTCTACATTTGATATCAACACTGTGTCATCTGCATAAACTTAAGATTGTGGCTGCCAATAATGGATCCTGGTAGGACTTCTAATTTTCTCAGTATCGTCGTCTCACTCTATATGTTGAAGGAGCCCAATGAGAAGACGCCTCATTATCTTACAGCCCTTTCTATTTTTGTATATTTACTGAATTCGTTTTCTATCCTTGGGTAAGCGATTTCCTTCCAGTATAAGTTCAGGATTGCTCTAATAACCTTCCGAAACAAGTCCAGTTCCAACTGTTCTTAGTGACGTACTTTATCAAATGTTTTGCATAAAAATATAAATATACTTCCTTTTGAACTTGGATTGCTCTTTCTGATATCATTCGGTGCATAAATATTGCATTTCTTGTTCCAGTGTCTTTAATAAAACCGCACGGTTCTTCTTATATACCTGCTCTAATTTTCTTTGGCGCTGTCTTCATCAGAATTTGGCTCATGTTTTCTAATCTTGTTCATTACACTGATTGTCCTTCGGAGATGGCATTCGTTTGAACTTGGCTTCTTGAGCGACGCTATAAAAATGCTTCTACTTAGATCTTCCGATATTTCACCACTATCATATATGTCATTTAAAATGTCACTCTTCAAGGTTAAGGATGAAATGCTTTGACTCTCCAAAGATCAAGTTCTTGTAAGAAGTCCTGAAACTAATATCACCGATGAAGTTTTTAGTCTTTGATAAAAAGAAAATGGAACCTTGCATAGAGTATAATTATGGTTTGGGATAAAAGACAAACTTACATTTTACTCATAATGGTTTCTCTCTGTATATTTCCCCACTTGCATTCCGATCATTTGCTCTTGAATTCTCTTTTTATTATATGTTTCTTCATGTCCCTCTTTACTTTTATTTATCATGAATCTTTCCCATGATGCAACACTTTTATTTTCAATTCGTCTTATTGTCATAATTGTTTACATACATTAAATGAAACCGCTAAAGTGAGAAATAGTTTAATATAAACATAGTGTTAAAATAGCGATTCAATCAACTCTGTAAAGTATTCACAAAGATTTAAGATTAAAAAAAAATAACAGTTTTAAAAATAGCTACAAATCTTAGGAAAAATTGTATTTCATCTGTCTGTCCAAAAGAACATAGACAACAAATTCTTAGTGTTATTGCTTTTCGTCTCTTTTTCATTGTGCACAGACGACTGTATTCTATTTGAAAATAGACTTCACAAAGAACAAAGCAATAATAAGCATTAAACGTATTGGCCTTTTAAAGTCTACACCTCTTAGTACTTCTGTTGATTCCAATCTCAATTGTGAATGTGAAATTATTGTTCTGAACATCAACAATTCTAGCACAAGGCCGAAGTGGGACTAGGTTAAGGCAGGTCAAAATTAACTATACTAAATCTAACTATTCAGATTCCCAACACATTCACCCTTACAATTTGATCATTCACAATAAGAACCCATTCATCACCATTCAAGCATTCATGTATCACAATACCACATCTACACAAGGGACTTACAAAATTCTCTATGATATCAAATGTCCTTTGTGTACAAACGTCCTTTTTTCTGATTTTTTTTCCAATTTGTTACAAAAAATATGTAAAAATTATGAAATAAGTGTAAAGGGGATAAACCCGAAAAACGAAATTAAATATAACAAAACATCAAAGTAAAATATGTTAGTAGGATCCGTCTAGCCAACAAAAATAAGAGCGGCTGCCGTATTCAGTCAATAAAGAGAATCAAGAAGCTCGCTCACTAACGGAGAGAGGAAGGATAAAAATAAATGGTGGAGTTGGAAAATCAAAAACTGACCCAATCGAGATGTAAACAAAGGGGACAAAAACAAACTGAGGAGTTGTAAATATCAACGTGGAATCTCTGTTAGAAATGTATATTTATTGTTATAATATATAACAATTCTGGCACAAGGTCGAAGAGATAGTGGGTTAAGGCTGGTCAACATTAACTATCGTAGAACTAGCTAAATCAGTTTGACGACCTATTCATCCCTTACAATTTGGTCATTCACCACAAGACCTCATTCAGTCCTACATATACCACAATAAGACATCTTCACATAGCAACTACAAAATCCCCATGGCATAAGAATCTCAAAAAGTACAAATATCTGTTTCCTTTGCTTTTCTTTTTTCGTATAAAAATAGATAAACATTTGATGAATCGGGAAATTAGACGAACCGCAAAAACAAAACTAAAATATAACAAATATATTTATTTCTTCAGTTGAAACAATTGTGGCACAAGGCCAAAGAAGAGAATGGGGCTAATCGACACTTTCTACGCTAGACATAACTAATCAGATTCACGACGCATGAATTCATTACAGTTTTTTCATTCAGCACAAGAACTCATCCATCATCATTCAGTCCTAAATATACCACAATACATCTTCACAGAGGACCTACAAAATTCTCATGACATAAAAATCTCAAAAGCCCAAATATCTGTCAAAAGCCTTTCTTTTTTTTCGTATGCAGTTTTGTTGAAACTTGACTAATGCATGGAATAATCATGTAAACACAAAATGTAGTTAGAATAAAATGTATTGAAAACAAGAAAGTGTACACAATATTTACATATAGTCTTTTGTATATTTCTGGGAAAACCGTTCCTGGAGAATGTGTTGACTAAGTCGCAGTCGGGCAGAGTCTCTAGTTGGATCTCTTGATTTGCCTCCCTGTCTTCCCGGTAACAACCATATTTATATCGTCGGTACTCCGCTATGCAAATTAGGTGGATCCTACCACAACAAGTTTGCTCATTCACCACAGGAACTCATCCTTCACCATTTGATACTACATATACTACAATACCGCAACTTCGCAGCGAACCTACAAAACAACCTATGAACTAAAAAGTTAATTATGCACAAACAGTTCAAATGTCTCTCTTTTCATTTTTTCTCATAAAAAATATTTGCTCATGAAATAAAATAAGAGGGGAGGAACCCAGAAAATTAAATTAAAGTATAAAAAATGTACAATCTAAACATAACAGATATTAGTAGGACCAAACCTACCCACAAAAATAATAAGAGGGGCCGCTGTATTCTGCCTTTAGACAAGAACCTCACTCACTAACGGAGCGCGAAGTATAAAGAAAATGACTGAGCAGAAAAAGAAAACAAAGGCTGTCCCGGTCGAGATGAAAAAAAAGGGCCAAAAATGGGGAGGTTGGGAATATCGACGTCAAAGCTCTCAAATGCACGCTGGGAGTTTTTCCTAACCAATAATAAAGACTGTTCCTCGGTTTCATTTGACTCAGCACCGATCAGTCTTGTCTTGAAGTCAGAACGCTACGTCCGCTTGTTCTAACTTGCTTTTGTGTTTCAACTCCAATTCTTAGTTAATGAAACTTTTGCCATATTAATTTTGATTTACCTTATTATGGTTAATTTGCTTTGAATATAGTGTTTGCTTGCTTTATATTATTTTTTGCCCTGGGCTCTCCTTTTACTTGCTATGTCCATTCTGTTTGTTGACCATTTCTGTTATTTATTTTGCATTTAACCGTCGCTATTTACTCCACAGCATCTACTGCAATGTTACTGATCCTGACCTGGCATATCGGCTTCATTCACTTTCCCATCGCCGTAACGTAGCTTCTCTGTACATTTTCTATAAATATTTTCATAATAATTGTTCGGATGTGCTTTCCTCTTTGGCACCTTAACCTTTTGAAACATCTCTTTGTAAAAGAATAAATACTGCTGAGGAGTGCAAGTAGTTAAAATAATAGTGGTTTCAATGGAAAACCGTTCTTTTAAATCGCCTTTTGTTTTCTGGGTAGGAAGATCGAAATCGCCACAAAGTAGACGCGTCTCTTGCATATAGATATAGACGATAATAATATAAACGTCATTATAATAAATTATTGTTAATTAGCGAAGTGAAACTAATTGTTTTTTATTCATTATCAATTAATCAGTACCGCTATTTGAATGATAAATCGAAATAAAAAGGAAAATAACCTTGTAGTAGAACAATGTCTGACCCAAACAGTATTAACATAATATGACTTTTCAATATGTAAATAAAATAAAATGAAAAACATTGTAATATAATAGCAACAGCAAGTATAACATCAATTCTAATAACATCATCAAGTACAATAATATCAAGTATAATAACATCAATTCTAATAACATCATCAAGTACAATAATATCAAGTATAATAACATCAATTCTAATAACATCATCAAGTACAATAATATCAAGTATAATAACATCAAATATAATAAAATCAAGTATAATAACAACAGCAAGAATAACGACATCAAGTACAATAACAACAAGTAGAATAAAATCAAGTACAATAACAACAGCAAGAATAACGAAATCAAGTACAATAACATCAAGTATAATAAAATCATGTATAATAACAACAGCAAGTATAACAACATCAAGTATAATAACAGCAAGTATAACATAATTTATAATGTCATCAATTATAATAACGACATCAAGTATAATAACAACATCAAAAATAATAATAACATAAAGTGTAACATCTTCAAGTAGAATAACAACATCAAGTATAATAACATAAATCATAATAACAATATCAAGAAGTCCATGAAGCGTTATTAGACTAAATCAGCGCTGTAGAACGTTATATTTATTCTAATGGATATTTACAAGCGAAATTTGAGACAGGGTGTGTTTATTACCACAATACAAGCCTCCGCCAGGCCTAACCTTCACGTCAAGGACCCGCGATGCCACTTACATAGTGGCAAACCATCCACATTCCCACCGTAATCCATGAGCAAGAAGTAATTTCCAATCGATCATCTTCCCGCGAAACATTGCTCAGTGGAACGGACTCCAAATAGCATGTTTCCTCGATCACTACAATTTTGACCTGTTCTAGTCTAGGGTAATCGTCACCTTCTGCTCTTATCAGTATGAACTGTCCCTTAAAGTAACCCACTGTCCCGTGTTGACCCCCCGGGCGTTGTACAGGATGAACATTAATGTAAAAAAAAAAAAAATTCATTGAATGCAGGTCAAATTGACTCCAGTTATCAAGATTCCACCCTTGTGCAAATTAATTGAAACAAAACTACTAATTCTGCTAATATTTACTTATTAATTCTTCCAAACCTCGCAACGCCTTGTGTCTTAGTGACTTTACTGCCTTGCTCGGCGTTCAACCAATTAAAAAAATCATCGCTATGAATAATGCGTCAACAAACCAGACAGAAACAAAATTGAATGGTAAGAGACTAGGTGTAGAATGCGTTTATCCTCCCTCTTATTAGGATGTTTAGAAAGTACACCCTTGTGCAAATTAATTGAAACAAAAACGAATTTCCAATGAAACATGTTACATGTACATGTTACTACTTCGTATGTCCATTCTACGAAGTCGTTCCTTGGAGATTTACCACAGATTCCCCATTGGATTTAAATCAGGAGAGTTTCCAGGCCAGACTCTTCTACTTGATTTGCTCACTGGTAAGGCTTGTCAGTGTGTTCGTGTAGCGTTACAATTTTCGTACGCTTCCTTGGAGTAACGTCCATCGCAGAGAATATCCGTAGGACAAATAATCGACACCTGAGGCAATAGTGTCTGTGTGAAAATCTACTGCAGTCATGGATGACGCAATATTTTTCAAGGCCAAACAAATTTCATCATACACCCTGAAAATAGATTCATATTACTTTACACCACTGCAAATGATCTAATCTGAGGAAAAAATAGAAATCGATTACAGCCTGTCACTCCACTGGGTCTGAAACTGACCGTATGGTGAGAAAAGAAAACTAAATCGGTCAATTGGTGGTTATAATAAACTACTGCCGCATTCGTCCTGTATAGCAGTAAACATAAAGAGACTAATTGAAGCTACACTATCGCTACTGCTATCCTCTTTCAATGCTTAGGATATAGCAACATGGTTCGCCTAATGGCAAGCCATTTTTACGGCAAGAAGAATAACTTTGCAAAAGATGACATTCACCTTCTGATTTAGTTTTATGTGACGTGTCCTTTCTTTTTTGGAAAGATTAAGCTGCAAGACTATCGCAGAGGGAAAAAAAGACTCAAATGTTTTCCAAGTCAAGGAAGATACTCTCCACTTCCTCCTATCCCCTGTGGCTCTCAATAGGTTTCGTGCCTCCGCCAACTCCCAACCCAGACTACGTTCTGCCATCCACTTGCTTAAGCCCGCCAGGTATCCCATGGATTGCTTTCCCTTGTCTCTTTTCCCTCTATTCGACCTGTGACTATTAGATTCTGAAGGTCCTCCTTTCACATTACGTGTCCCAGAAATTTCGTCTGCATCTTCCTTATACTACGTAGAAGCTTAATCCTTGTTTGCATCCTCTCCATGACCTCATCGTTACTCACATGCTCGCACCATATTATCCTTAGCATCCTTCTGTAGAACCACATCTCCGCTGCCTCATGTCTCTTCATCTTTGAGGAGACTGTCCAACATTCGCTGCAGTATAGGAGGACAGATTTCACGTAGCAGTTCAGTACTCTTTTCTTTGTTACCAAAGAAATCCTCCTGTCTCGCACAACTCCTCCCGGCTTTTGGGAAGCATCCTAGGCGATGCCAATCAGTTTTCCGATCTTAGTGTCGCACCTACTGTCCTCTGTCGAAACACTTCCCAGATATTTAAGCTTCCGCACATGTTTGATTTTAGTGTACCCGACCTGCAAATCGTATTTCGGGCTCATCCTTTTACAATTGATCATGCATTGTGTCTTGTTCTAGCGGAGGTCGCCCGCGAAATTCTCGACTTGTTAAGCGCACTACGCGAAGAGAATCCACACGACATACTAAGACAATCAATATGACCCCCGGACTGGAGAGTTCGAAGAAAAAAAATTGTCAAATCTTTTTTTAGAAATATCTCCATTGAAAAGAAGGTTCCTTCTCAACTCCTGAGACACATGAGGAGATTTCTCGAGCCTCACGTCTTGCCCGAGAATATTTTGCGGCGACTGTAGCTGAACAAACTGCCAAACCACGTGGCCCAAATATTAACACCCTTGATTGAAAGATGCCTATCTGGATAAAGTTGCAGAAACCGCTGTCAAAATTTGCGAAAACGCAGGCGCACACGACTGCCCCATGGAGAATCCAATTAATTTACAAACGGACCAAATCCAGCAACTCCAGCCGGCCAAATCTAACATTACAGAAAGAACAGAATCGATTACAATGGGATCTGGAGACACCTTGCGATATCACAGGCGACATTCCAGCCGAAATAGACGTATAAGTCGACACGCTTGAAAATCCCGCGCACTTAACACCGGAATATGTTGGTATCTTCACAAATCTGTTACTAAAAAGTGTACAAAACGGTGTACATTCGTAATGCCGAAGCAGGGAAACGCATATTCTGACCATTATTGACGACGACTGCGTTCGGATATTCGAAGGAAAGTCATTTATTTTACATTCGTGACGCGTGACAGCGATATGAATTTTTAGTCGACACAGGCACCAAAATTAACGTCTTCCATCAGACAACGAAGAATTATTTAACACCAGCTCTGTATAAAATCCGAGCGGTACAAAAGTTAACACATACGGTAGGATATCACTTACGTTAAATTTTTGTATCCGACGTAGTTTCTCGAGGACTTTTTACAAGTGGATGTGAAATCAAATCGACAGGTGGAAAACTTCCTCACTAATTTCGGTCTATCAGTGAGCATGGCTATCAAGACACTGACAGACAAGGAAACACAACTAAAAATCAATAAAACGCTTTCCCGATATCTTTCAACAGGATCAGATCAGCACTACTGGACGGCAATATTTTTTGCGAAATTCTAATTAATTCTCAGGGATTACAACCCCATTGAAACAGACTGACATAGTACTACACACTCCTTAACATCACATTCAAGCAACAGGACAACCGATTAATTCGACCCCTCGGAGACTCAGAGGATGGTAAAGGAATAATTTCAGCACATGCTGCACCTAGAAATAATTCAACCTTCCAAGAGCCAGTCGTCATCCCTGCTGATCAGGGTACCGAAAGTATATTCTTCTGCCTGGAGTCTGTGTGGCTATTTCCGACGACAGTCCGAAATTGCTATCCTATCATGCATATACATGATTTCGTGGTTGGATTGCAAGGTATGAAACTTTTCACCAGATTTGACTTAATCAAGGCGGTCTACCAACTACCCATTGAAAAAATCGATATACCTGTAATGGAAACTCACCTATAAGAATAATGGACTATTCCGTACATCATAAATACTGCACCTCAAGAGGGAGCAGGCAGACAGTTCAGAGTCAGTCCTTTTTGGAGGACTCGGCTAGACGGTCGAACTCTCTGCCTCTGAGGCAGAGGGGAACTCTCTGCCTCTGTGCAGAGAGGAACCCGGACGAGGTTCCGCCGAAGGGCAGAGCCTCGTTCGGGGAGGTTGACCGGCCCGATCCCGTTTATACGGGATCTACGGGCTATTTTTTGGCCGAGCCTACGGGCTCGGGTACCCCACTTTAAACCCGGCCTTGTGCTACATCTGTCCCTCGTGGGGAGGACACTAAATACTTCAGAGTCAGTCTTTTTTGGACGACTCGGCTGGACGGTCGAACTCTCTGCCTCTGAGCAGAGAGGAACCCGGACGAGGCTCCGCCGAAGGGCAGAGCCTCGTTCGGGGAGGTTGATCAACCCGATCCCGTTTATACGTGTTCTACGGGCATTTTTTGACCGAGCTTACGGGCTCGGTGAGCCCACATTAAACCGGCCTTGTGCCACATTCGACACACGTGGGCGTGTTGTTGAACATCAACAGTTCAGAATCAGTTCAGAGTCGGTCAGTCAGAGACAGAGTCACGTCAGACGATTACTGTCAGACATTGGAATAGTGATACTTGTCGAGACAACATAGTTCAACTCTAAACAAATCTGATAATCATTACTAATATTTCTACTTCTTTTGTACATGTTCTGTTTGTAATATATCTGTGTTATTCCATACCTCTGTTCGAGTTATTCTTCATTGGTTCTACCTTGGACCATCACCGTGGTACAAGGAACTTGGACCATAACAATACCAAAGACTTCTATCACTAAACCTTTCAGTTTATTCGAATTCCCCAGGATACTATTTGGTTTATGAAACGTAGCCCAGTCTTTTCAAAGGTCATTAGACGAAGTATTATGGGGTTTATCTTTCGCTTTCGCATAAATCGACGATGTATTAATAGCAAGTATATAATATGAACGAACGCATGGAATATCTCCAACTTGTTTTGGAACTCCTGCAGTATTTTGGACTGAAAATTAACGTCGATAAATGCACGTTTGGTGTAAAAAAAAAAACAACATATTTTTAGGACATATTATTTACGAAATAGGAATATCACCACTACCTGTGAAGACAGCAATGACGAAAAATTTCCTACAACCAGAGTCAAATCGTGAACTTCGAAGGTTTATTGGCAATATAAATTACCGTCGAAGATTTTTGCCACACTGTTCATCAAGGTTAGCCCCACTGACAGGTATATTAAAAACACCTAGAAAAAGAATGTACAAGCTTTACTTCAAGGTCCTGCTTTAGACGCTTTTCGAGAAGTAAAGAAATCTTTCGTGAACTTCTTAAAACTAAATTATCTAAGTGATGATAAAAACGCGGCGCTAACTTTAACAAGAGATGCCTCATTGCATGCTGTTGTTGCCGTTTTACAGAAAAATATTAACGGAGAAAACAAACCTATATCATTCTTCTCTGTCAAGCTGAATTTCTCGCGGATGAAATACAGCACATTTTCGAGAGAACTTCTCGCTATCGATTTATCTATCTGACATTTTCGTTATATTTTAGAGGGACAAGAATACACTGATTTAACTGACCATAAGCCACTCACTTAAACCCTCTACAGCATGCCCGACAAATATTCGCCGCTTAAAACAAGACATCTTGACTATATTTCACAGTCTTCTTCTAAACTACAATATATAAAAGGTGAAGAAAATATTGCTGCAAATGCTCTTTCATATACTTCCATAGCCTTAATAAATATAGAAAGTTTAAGCTGCAAGACTATCGCAGAGGAACAAAAAAAAAAGACTACACCTTTTCAAGTCAAGGAAGACACTTCACTGGAACTTTCATGGTTTATTACATCTTGACACAAATCAAAGCAAACCAATAGACAACATTCCCTCACCTAAAATTTCAATACCTCCAACAACCACAAAAAGTGGTCGCACTGTACATTGGGCACGACATTTAGAGACATACATAACAAATGAGATTTCATGAGAGAATTTTCTTCAGTATGGTGAGAAGGATATTGTTGGATTACCTTGGCCCCTGAGGATATTCACTGACCGCTCCATGCGGTCGGATGTGGCACTAGGCCGAGTTTTTTGTGGGGTCTCTGAGCCCGTAGGATCGGCCAAAAATTCCCCATAAACAGCGTAAAAAATGGGGTCGGGTGACTGTCTCCTAAGACGAGACTCTGCCCGTTGAATTTGATCAGGAACATAGTTCCGTAAGGGGCATTTGAACTTATAAATAAGGTTCGTTTGTGGTCATTTTGAATTGCTGGTGTGTTATTATTTTTTTACCATAAGTGTACCTGTTTTAAATTTTTTGTAGTAGATAATTTGATTTTCTTGTTTTGGACAATTTGGATAGCGTATTTCTTTACGATATTTCTAAGTGAAGATTCATCTTGTTTGTAGTTGATGTCGATCTCGCTTTTGTAAAAAATATTTGTTATTTTTGTTTGTGCGTTCACTATCCTTATTATTTACTTTGAGAAAAACAGTCTAATTTCGTGGTCTATAAGGTGGTTAGGGAAGACATGATTAACTAGTGTCTGTTTTTCATTGTTGAATTCTTTAAGGAAGAGTAGTCGAGAGGATGACTTCTGGTGTGCTCCTTTTAGGAAGTTTTTTTTTTATCACTGCTATTTTGTATCTGTGGGCATTTACTCTTAAAGGTAAGTGGCAAGAGTTTCTGCTAGTAGATTTTTATACCATGAGGTGGTAAAAGTGTTGTTACTATATTCTATGAGAACGTCTAAAATGGGAGTTTATTTTTTTGACTAGTTTCGTAGTTTTTATTTTCAAATGTGGTCTTGAGAGTATCTATTTCTTTTGTGTTTTTCGCTAAAATAAAAATATCGTCTACGGAGTGGACATATATTTTAGGTTTACAGACCTGCTTAAATATTTTCTACATGAGACATGCGATAATAATAATAATAATAATAATATATATATATATATATATATATATATATATATATATATATATATATATATATATATATATGTATGTATATATACATATATATACATATATATATATATATATATATATATATATATATATATACATATATATATATATATATATATATATATATATATATATACATATATATATATATATATATATATATATATATATATATATATATATATATATCATTTAATGAAAAAAGACAACTTTAAGGGTCCATTGGTTATAATTCATTTCCTCATGGAATTTCTTTTTCCCTGGCTCATCAGATCACACTTCCAAGGGTGAAAAAATGAATTTAAATTTACATATATTTTTTACACATTTGAGGGGTAGTATTAAGTTGATGTAAGATGATATAGAGTAAAGATTTCTCAGAGAGAATGTAACAGGCATGGTCGAAATTAGAGAGGGATGGGAGAGATAGGAAGGATTTTAAATTTGTTTTAATACTTAATAGTGAGGAAGGGAGATAGCTTATCCTAAATTTTCGCTTGAGGATGAAACATGAATCGATACCTTAATTCAACTTAATTTCAATAATTATATTGAGGGTTTCGGCTCACGTTTTTGAAACATGAGAACTCTTATGTAGCGAAGGAATCATTTTTTTTTTTAATATAATAATATAAGCTCTACTTCTGTATGGAGCACTGTCTTTTTAAAAATAAAAACAAAAATGCTAAAGAACTCCGGATTATTTACATAACGTGTTCTTTCCTATTTTTCTGCATACCTGCTCATATATATATATATATATATATATATATATATATATATATATATATATATATATATATATATATATATAAATAT
The DNA here is from genome assembly GCA_964036315.1 of Acanthosepion esculentum. Taxonomy (NCBI): domain Eukaryota; kingdom Metazoa; phylum Mollusca; class Cephalopoda; order Sepiida; family Sepiidae; genus Acanthosepion; species Acanthosepion esculentum. The sequence continues at coordinate 67,308,733 of OZ038509.1, read as the reverse complement.
ATAGCATAATGAGAAGCCACGTATACTTTCTTGATATGTATATAATATGGAGAAAACAACTGAAAAGTTGCAAATTAAAAAAAATTGAATGTTTTTTTTGTGAAAGTATATATTTATATTTTTATATATATATATATATATATATATATATATATATATATATATATATATTTGATATTTGATATTTCACATTTATTTATATTTTTTTTATATATATATATTTGATATTTCCGATCTGCCCAGATCTTTCTTCAACAATCATAAACTAACCATACGTTAAAACAATCCTTATTTCCCCATATCTGAACACTTCAATCAATCAAGACACTCATTAGACAACTGTAAATGTTCATTGATAGATTCCGATTTTAGTTCCACATACACACGCAGAAAAAAAGAAAAATACTGGATTTTAAAATTAGACACATATATGGTTAAACAAAGACTTGCGAATTTTAAATCTGTATAAATATTTCCATAGTTACAAATTTTTTTTTTAGATATAGTTTAAAAAACTTTTTAA